>JAKTOZ010000061.1:0-79477 GCA_030557345.1 Petasospora maritima
CTTCTACTTCTATTAAGGAACCTGATTCACTTATATACGTTTTACTCTCATACTAGTGCCCCTATTACCACCACTGGTAGCCCGAGAGGTCTTGAATTCCGCACGCTACGCAGGTGTGTTCTCTCTTTCTCTCGCTCGATCCATGATCTCATTTGATCCCGGGATCTCTATCTTGATATACTAATCTGATCGACAACGATTCACTTGACCGAGAGAATCAGTTATGTACATTAATCATTGACAAACATCACTTCAAAGAAACTAAAAGAATTCTTCATTACGGAACTCCGGAGGGCCATTTGGATTGGAATTAGAATGCTGTTGCTGAGGAAAGGGAATCGGAGCTTGCTCTGGAATTTGTGAGACATTTTGTTGGAATTGACCATTGAAATGATTAGGAGGATGCTGTGGTTCGAATATATGCTGTGGATGAGCATCAGGTTGCGGGGCCTGTTGTTGGTGAACTGGCGGTCTGTTTTGTTGAGCAGGGCCGCTGGCACCAACGTCCAACGAATTGAGCAGTCTGCCAAAGAACTCATCATCGGTAATGCTGGACTCAAAGAAATCAAAATTACCAAATGACTTGAGACCACCATTTGAATTGAGACTCTGAAGTTCATCTTGACTCGGACAATTGAAGGTCGGTACACTGGATAAGCAGAATGGAACACCACCATCAACGGAGTTCAATTCTGGAAGCTGCTTGGTCCATTTAAATTTGGTTGTGTTATTGATGTGTCTGAACATTTCCTCTTCAGTAAACTCTAAGAACATGTTGTTGTTGTGAATGTTGACAATCTGCGATGTTTCTTCTTCTCCTTCTTCACCGAGTTTGAAATTTGAGACTTGCATCCACTCAGTATAAATCTGAATCAAACTCTTGTCCATTTGCAAGCGTCTCTTAATGTCATCCCTCTTATCCGAGGCAAATGCCAACTTTTCATCTTCACCCAACTCAGTTTTCTCATTTGACTCCAAAAACTTTATGATAGTGTTCATTGGCTTGAATTTGTGAGCTTTGATGGAGCTCAGTGCATATTCATAGAAAGCAGCAGCTTTCAATCCCAGATAGTACTTTGGTGCAATCTTCTCCTTCATGAGCCAAATCATGTACTCAGCATGCTTCGTAGAAGACTTGATGAAATATTCGAATGAATCAGAGTTGACAGCCTTCTTACTCGCGTACATTGGAGTAGCAACCAGCTCTTGGGCATGGTAACATCTCAGTAATCCACTGATAGCTGCAGCCAAAGCACGGTACAATGCAGAATTGACCAATGGTAAAATCTCAAAGTTGTAACCACTGCTGGTGTACTCAGAGAAGTCACCAAGAAGATAGGCAGAACACAAATCAAAGATGGCAGCCATTTTTTTCACAATGTCTTCAAAGAATTTCTTGTAAAAAACAACGTTCAGATTAGCATTGGACTCATAGTTGACACAAAGAGAAAAGTATATCTGTAGTTCCAAAGCAGCCTGAATGATCTGATGAGAAACACAACGACCATTGCTTGCAACAGTAGCCAAATAAGATTTAGAACCCTTTGTGTAACTTTCCAGCTTGACCATTTCATCCAAGTTGTAGTTTGTGTCCACATAACTTCTCGTCTGATGGATCAGATTCAACAGCTCCTGTAAGTTACACTTCTCCTTGACGTTGTTTACCATCATACCCAACTTCAAGTACAACCGATTCAATCCAGCATCTTTGATCAATGCATCTCTTTCAGAATGTTCCAATGGATCCACGGTGACAATCATAGGAAAATGGACCTCGACCAGTGAGCAGTCTGGTAAAGTGGAGATAGTACCAGAAAAGATGGTTTGATATGCGTCAATGGCGACAATGGAATGCCAAAGCCGTCTTCTCAAGTTGGCCTCCTTGATGTTGTTGGCTGTTTGTGGGTAATTGATGGGATCTCTATTCAGTCCCATTTGCAATGCAGATTGCAAGATGTAACCAAAGAGATTTTGTGATTGAAACAAGGTAGTACCATCACCATCTTCTGGAGCATCTCTATGGTAGGCCCTGAGAAATAAGAATGCTTGAATAATAGGTAATGTAGTCTTTCTGGAGATCCTGTAGAAACACAGACACGTTTCTGCAGTGGTGACACATGAAACTGGAACTTTATAGCTCTTGACTTGGGTGTACTTGTCTTCCAAAGTTCCGCCATCATCGACGAGACCAATGGCAACATAAGCAGCTCTCAAAATGATCAATAAACTTGCCAATACAGCGAAATCTGAACGCTGCGCCAACAACAAGTGTGCAGCACCAGATTCTGGACTCCTTTTGATGATTCTATCAATTTCTTCAGTGAACAAGTCTTTGTCAACATAAGGTCTATGGCTCCACATGTACTGGAAATAGAATTCTAGTAATGCTGTCATGACATCCTGTGGAGGCAACAATGAGATAACCATCTGGGATAGACATTCGACGTTTGAGTCGATGGAGTCGTTGAGAGTCTTGAAAGGGAAGAATGACATTCTGAACAACTCTGAGCGGTCTGCGACAATCCTTTTAATGGCCTCCTCCAAGGCAGAATTTTGACCCTCGGTGTCCAGCAGCAAGAGCCATTTGCTTGCACCGTTAGCGTGTTTCGACTTGTAGTCATCTCGGAAGAGGTCATGAATGTAGAGACTATTGAGTCTGAGCGTGAGCATGAGGTAACAAGTGAAGAAGGCCTGATAGTGATCCTTCTTGTGGATGGAGAGCGAGCACAGTGGTTTGTGATCCTCGTGACTTGACCCTTTTAACGCCAGCGTGTTGTACGGTTGGTAGAAGTTAACGACGTGTGCATCGATCTCTGACTTCTTGGCTTGGGAGCCCTCGTCACGATGTGTATGTGTTGAAGTGGAAGCGGAGGAAGTGGAGGGCGATGCCATTGGGCACCCAGCTGCCGAGATGGCATCGAGTGTTCTTTCGGAGGATCGCTGGACTTTGAGTGAGCCGAGCTCTGCCTTGAGATCGAAGATTGTCTGATAGAGCTCCTCTCGGGATCTTTCCTCGAGATCTGAGCCTTTGGTGATGGAGGTCACGGTGGTGGTGTCGGATTGGAGGTTGGAGTTGACCCAGTCAGGGGCCTTGTAGGAGCACTCAATACCCAGCTTTGTACAGCTCGAGCATTTGGGACGGGCCTTGTCACACCGTATTTTGCGGCGTTTGCAGTACGTACAGACGAGAGAGAGCCTCTGACGCTTCTTTCTGGGGGCTTCAGCGTCAGCCTCTCCAGCAAAGGCGAAGAAGGACTCCGTCGACGGCGGTGGCGGCATCTTCTGTGCGGCTTGAGGTGTGATGGGTGGAGTGCGGGCAGCTGTGATGTTGGGTTGCTGTGGTCTGTGATGCTGCAACGTCCAGGGCTCGTCTTGCTTTGTTGTGTTGATGGCAGATGGCAGGGGTTAAAGCTCGCAGTCCAGTGGCGCCGCGTGTTGATATTCGATAAATGTGAACTGTAGATAGCTTAATCACAGCTGTAGGCGGTAAGTTACGCGCGCCGGGTAACCTACTGCTTTTTTTTCATTTTTAAAAACGGTACACGCACGCTGTTCTTGCTTGATTGCGCTGCTCAGCCTGCTGTTTCCTCTTTATATAATGAGAGCAACCGGCCCAGATGTTGCTCTGTTGTCGACTTTTGTTGGTTTCTCAAGATCATAAAACAAGAACAATGCTGTTGGAGAAGCTCAAAAACCTTGGAATCTCAGACTCACTCATCGCTGCTGCGCCAGCTGCTCCCCCTGGCAAACCTCCAACCCCACGTTCCATCTTCCAGAACAGAGAGAACTTTGGTGTCAACTTTGGTTCGTTGTTTGTTCAAGAGAGCTTTATCTTTGGTAAGTTCTTCCCCGATGGATCCAACACCGAGTTCTCTGGTGTCTCGGCATACATTAAGGAACATGGTGCTGAGCAGACTAAGAAGGATTTAGAACAGCACTGGAGCGGCTACGTCACTGATGGTGATTGGGAATGGTTACAATCCGTTGGTGTTACAGCTGTCAGAATCCCAATTGGGTACTGGCACGTCAATGGAGGTCTTTACACTAATGACACCCCATTTGAGAAGATCACAGGAGTTTACAAGAACTCGTGGGACATCTTCAAGAACATCATTGCCAAGGCTAAAGAGTATAACATTGGTGTGTTGATTGATTTGCACGCATTGCCTGGTGGAGCCAACTGTGCAGAACACAGTGGTGTTCAGAACAAGAGGGCTGAGTTCTGGGAATCCTCAAAGTTCCAGAAGTGTACATTTGCCCTGTTGGAGTTTATTGCTAGTGATGTCAAGTCTTTTGATAACGTTGTTGGATTACAAATTGTCAATGAATGTGAGTTCAGCAATGAACCAAAAGCACAACAGAATTACTATGCAAAGGCTTTGAAGAAGATCCGCAAAGTTGATTCAACAATCCCAGTGATCATTTCCGATGGATGGTGGCCAGATCAATGGGTTAAATGGATTCACTCTCAAGAGAAGGGCTTGGGAGGTGGAGTGTCGGGTTTGGTTATTGACACCCATGTTTACCGTTGCTTCTCAGATGACGATAAGAACAAGTCTCCCGAGAAGATCATCCAAGACCTGGACAATGACCTGTTGACAAACTTGAGTGCCCAGGCCGATATCATGGTTGGCGAGTACTCATGTGTGTTGGATGGCTCGTCGTGGGACAAGGCCCAACACGGGCGTGACGAGCTTGTGAAGCAGTATGGCCAGATGGAGCAGAAGCTGATCCACCAGAGAGCTAATGTCGGCTCTTACTTCTGGACGTTCAAGTTCGAGCACGGCGATGGTGGCGAGTGGGGGTTTGTGCCTATGGTCAACAGAGGGTCCATCCCACCAAGAGCCACATCTCTACCACTGCCTTCACAGGAGCAAGGCAACGGGGTGCTGGAGCGTGAGCTCGGTGCCCACTCTGGCTACTGGGACAAGGAGAACCCGAAGGAGAAGTGGGAGCACTGGCGCTACAAGGAGGGGTTCATCACTGGATGGGCGGACAGTGTCGAGTTTGCAAAGTTCGGTGGGTCGCTCATCGGGCGTTGTGTGGCGTGGAGAAGCGCCCGTCGCCAGGAACACGTCCAGCACCGTGGCGAGAGCGGGTTCGTGTGGGAGTGGGAGCAGGGCTTCGACAAGGCGGTGGCAGTGTTCCGCAGTGGGGCGTTCTAACTAGTGCCTTTCTAGTGTAAATGTCTCGTTTCTTTTCAGCCATTTTGGGTGTGCACAGTGTAGTTTGTAAGGTGGAGGCGAGCTGGGCCCTGCGCACCCATCGCTTACAAACAAACCGGGCCAGGCCGCGACATGGGCGCGCACTATAAAAGAAACGAGGTGTCCGCTGATAGTTTGAGGACCGCCCACCGCCAGCTCGGACTCAGATGCTAAGAACCGCACGTTCATTCTCCACAGCAGCGCACACAATGGTCCACCAGAAAGTTACCATCATCGGAGGAGGCCCAGCCGCCCTCACCGCCGCCCTCTACCTCGCCAGAGCAGAGATCAAGCCGACCTTGTACGAAGGTATGCTCGCCAACGGTATCGCCGCTGGTGGCCAGCTCACCACCACCACAGAGATCGAGAACTTTCCAGGTTTCCCAGATGGGTTGACCGGTTCCGAGCTCGTCGAGAGAATGCGTGCCCAGGCCGTCAAGTTTGGCACCGTTGTCGAGACCGAGACGATCTCCAAGGTTGACCTCTCCCAGCGTCCATTCAAGTTCTGGACCGAGTGGAACGAGGACGACGAGCCAATCACCACAGACTCCATCATCTTGGCCACTGGTGCCTCCGCCAAGAGACTCAACCTCCCAGGTGAGGAGCAGTACTGGCAGCAGGGTATCTCAGCCTGTGCTGTCTGTGACGGTGCCGTCCCAATCTTCAGAAACCAGCCTTTGGCCGTTATTGGTGGTGGTGACTCCGCCTGTGAAGAGGCTCTCTTCTTGACCAAGTACGGTTCTAAGGTCTACCTTATCGTCAGAAAGGACCACCTCAGAGCCTCTACCATCATGCAAAAGCGTGTCCACAACAACGAGAAGCTCGAGATTCTTTTCAACACCGTCTCTTTGGAGGCTAAGGGTGATGGTAAGTTGCTCAACGCTCTTACCATCAAGAACGTCAACACAGAAAAGGTTGAGGACCTCCCAGTCAAGGGTTTGTTCTACGCCGTTGGTCACACCCCTGCCACTCAGATTGTCGCCAACCAGGTTAATACCGATGAGAACGGATACATCAAGACCGTCCCAGGTACTACACACACCTCTGTCGAAGGTTTCTTCGCCGCTGGTGACGTCCAGGACCACAGATACAGACAGGCCATCACATCTGCCGGTACCGGTTGTATGGCTGCCTTGGACGCTGAGAAGTTCTTGTCCGAGCAGGAGTAAGATAGATACGATACAGCATATAGAGTCTTTTAATAATGTTTTGATGTCACCAAGGGTGTAGATATATAGACCAGTAGAATAGAATCGATGATCCATGATCTCTACTCTCGATCAAAAGACAAATACAACTGTTTATAAACGTACTGGTATACAAAAATAACCACAATCCAAAATCAACAAAACAAATGACAAAAAGAGCAGAAGCAAAAGAAACAGTCGATGTGAAACAAAAAATATTACACAATGTATCAGCGCTTGTTCTTTAACTGCAAAGCTCTAACCTGTTCATCCAATGCCTTCACCTTCTGTTGAATCTCATCCAAGTCAGCATTCAATCTGTTTCTTTCGTTGACAATGTTTTGCTCCCACTGTCTAAATCTCTGCTCTTCAGCCTTAACCTGATCAGTGAAGAACTTCTTCAGTGCATTCTCTTCTTCCTTGAACTTAGGATTGTGTAACTTTCTCGTCGTAGTGATACCACCTTGTGTTTCATTGTGTTCACCATTTTCCATTCTCAACGTTCTGTAAGTTTCATAGTGCAATTCTTCAGTACTCAGCACCAAATCAAGCAAATTGGTTCTCAACAACAACGATCTCAATTTTCTGAAATCAGAATGAGTCTCATTCTCAACCTCAGCAATACCCCATGGGTATTTTCTACCTCTAACCAATTCACCAGATCCATTATCATACTCGTACTCAGATCCAATAATGGCAAACGGCATACTCTCAATGAGTTGCTTAGCATGGTCAGCGGCAGCAGCATCATCCAGTTCAATAGGTGGTGTGTAGATTCTGATCTCTTGAGCTTCAATGACGGCTCTGATTCTGTTCTTGAACTCAGAGATCTCTGTTGGGGACAAAGTATCACTCTTGGCAATGACTGGAATCAAATTGACTCTAGTGGACAATTTCTTCATGGTCTCAATGTCCAATGGCTTTAGAGAGTGACCAGTTGGTCTGATGAAGTAAAGACAAGCGTGTACTCTTAAGTCATGCTTGGTTTGACGATGTGGTTGCTGTTCTTGACGCATGTAAGAGTCGTGTTGATCGTCAATGAAGTCCACAATAGGCTGCCATGAGTTCTTGTTGTCAATGTTGTCACCGAATCCTGGGGTGTCAATGATGTTTAAACGGATCTTGAAGTTTTTCTCTTCCAATTCAGCACGGATGATCTCAATCTCAGTGGTGGATTTGATACCACGCTTGTGACGCGATCTGTTGTCCAAAGGCTGCTTAAGCAAAGTCTGGTACAACGTGTTGATGAAAGTGGACTTACCCAAACCGGTCTCACCGGCCACCATCATGGTGAAGTGGGCACCTTGCTTGGAAACGAGCTTATACCTGTTTTTGTTGTTGTTAGTCGATCTGCCAATGCACCCAAGAAACTGAGGAGAATGGACACGTACCTTTGGTTAGGGAGGGAAGAGATTCCGATTGGTTCGACCATTTTGAAGTTGATTGAGCGAAAGGTTCTGACAAGGGGGTCTTTCGGGGGGGGGGGGGGGGGGGATTGGGAGGGGGATCAGGTACAATAGCACGCGGTTAGGCCCAGAACTGTTGGTGGGTTTCGTCCATGTTTTGTTATGTCTCAGCCCTGAATTTTCCTCTGGCGGAATGGACGCGAAACTGGCACGACGCGTCGGGCATCGATCACATTCGCGAATGGGCCATGGTTGCATAAACATCCGCAACGGGAAGTTCACCGAATCTGTCAGGACCTTAAAGCTCGGAGTGCTAAATCTCCCTTTTGGTTTAAATTCGACAGGAATTTGAGATTATGGAGATACCAATGTATTAATCGGGTAGTATATTAGCATGTGGATTAGTTTATGACTCCGACAAACAACAGGCAGTGTCACATTGCCATATTTGAGCACAGAACATACTGCAAGAAGAGCATTCCTTGCCTCTGCCATTACCTGGAGATAGGGATAAGGGCATCCAGGGAGAGGATTTGACCCCATACGACGACTCTCCACTTTCAATTCAAAGCAATTGAAGATGTACCAGTGTGTGTGTTGCTTCAAAATCCTGAAGCAGCTGAGAAAGAAGAATACATATGCAAACTTTCCCCACGCCCCATCATGCGCTGCTGACAGTGAGTGTAGTTCAGTTCAATTGCAAAACAAGCATTTCGAGACATGATGAGACTCATCAAACTCTAAAATAGTTCTCCAGTTGCTCTATTCTCTGCTTGAACTCTTGAACAATAGCACCAATCTGTTCCAATTTGATGAATTCAATGTCCAATTCATCACACTCTTTCATGAGATCTTTCAACTTTTGTATTGAGTGGTCGACATCAATGATCTGATCTTGCACGGTGGTTTGCCGATTTGTAACACTCAACTCTGTTTGTTCAGCCAGAGATTCCATCTTTGCACTGATCTTGTAGAGTAGATAGTCGAAGGAGAGTGCGAGCTTCTTGACACCGAGAGGGTCATCTTCTTCTTCATCATAGGCCTGTTCCTCCTCATTTTCATCGTTTTCTTGGTCTCCATCCAAGTCATCGGCCTCGGAAAGGTCGTCGTCCGAGTGTCTGTATTCCAGCGAGCTGAGCCGGCTCCTCGCTGTCATGGATGACTGGATGGACTGCGCAGCGGAGGACGCCAGTGAGTCTGTGGACATTGCTCTTCGGCGTTCCTGCGACATTCTTGTGTTGTCTTATGAGAGCTGGGGGATAGTCAGATGCTCAATGTTGAGACAGAGAGATAGAGAGAGAGAGATAGAGATAGAGAGAGCCAATGGAGATATGGTCCTGTTCCTTGTTTACTGCTTACCGCTCACTGTTCACTGCCCCAGTCAGTCGGAACTTAGGGAGAGTCACGTGCACCGTTCCGGGTCTCCAGGGCGCCGCGCCTCCCGGGACATTTCGCTCGAAGTTCGAACCAGCCCGGGCGGTTAATTAACCACACAAATCACCTCCCACGAAATCAACGGCCAACGGCAAAGCTCCACAGCAAACAGCAGAAACCAATGTCCTACGCAGACAAGTACAGTCCGTCGGGCGCCTCGTCCCTCGTGAGAAAGATCTGTACGTCATTCCGCCCTTTCCCCACCGTTGCCTGTGCTGGGGGCCACCCCCCTTATCATCCACTCGATCAACACCTCCAGCAGAACCAATACTAACACCGGGAAACAGACCGTGCTTGCAGAGCCTCGCTCGCGGAGCCGGACATCTCTCTCAACCTCGCCGTGGCCGATTACGTCAACGAGAAGCAGGGTGGCTCCCCAAGAGAAGCTGCCGTCACAATCGTCAACCTCATCAACTCCAAGGACTCCCACACCGCCATCTTCGCCATTGCATTGCTCGACGTGCTCGTCAAGAACTGTGGCTACCCATTCCAATTGCAGATCTCCCGTAAAGAGTTCCTCAATGAGCTCGTCAAGAGGTTCCCAGAGCGTCCGCCAATGCGTTACTCTCGTGTTCAGAGACTGATCTTGGGCGCAATCGAGGAATGGAATCAGACCATTTGCAAAACCTCTCGTCACAAGGACGACTTGGGATTCATTCGTGACATGCATAGACTTCTCTCTTACAAGGGATACACTTTCCCAGAGGTCAAGCCAGAAGATGCATCAGTTCTCAACCCATCAGACAACCTCAAGTCCGCCGAAGAGATCCAGAAAGAGGAACAGGTTGCCCTCGCTGCAAAGCTCCAAGAGCTCGTCCGCCGTGGTCGTCCATCCGATTTGAAGGAGGCCAACAAGATCATGAAGATCATGGCTGGTTTCAAGGACGATACCGTTGTTGAATCGAAGGCCAGAGTCGCCGAAGATTTGGACAGACTCAAACGCAAGGCTGACATCTTTGCAGAGATGCTTGCTGCTTCAGAAAGACAGGGCTCTTTGGACACCAACGATGAAACCATTGTGGAACTTTACAGCGCTGTCAAGGTCTCCCAACCGAAGATTCAGAAAATCATTGCCGAGGAAGCTGATGACGAGGCCGCCGTCCAGGACTTGCTCAAATTGAACGACACCCTTAACGGTCTTATACAGAAGTACCAATTCCTCAAAGAGGGAGACGTCACACAGGCTGCTAATGTTAAGGTGGCATCTACAGGTTCCGGTGCTCTTGAATCTCTTTCTTTGATTGACTTTGGTGATGATAATGCTTCCTCTTCCCCAGCCCCAGCTACTGGATCTTCCGCCGGTGGTGTCGATGACCTTCTTGGTGACTTGGGTTCTCTCTCTTTCAATAACACAACAAACTATGGATCTGGTGGAGACATTGCGCTTGGTGGATCACTTGCTGGATCTCCAGCCCCACAACAATCTCCAAACCCAGCTTCATCTGGCCCAAACTACGATATTTTCAGTTCTCTCATGAACAACAACACGCCAACACAGGCCCCATCCATCCCAGCCTCTGCTCCTGCTCCAACTCAATCTACAACCACAACATCAACATCTTTGGATTTGTTGGGTGACTTTGGTTCTTTCGGCACTCCTGCCGTTGCTCAACCATCTGCCTCCCAACCTCGTGTCACCGTCAACGAGTCACAGCACGTCAAGTTCGACCTTACATTCAGTCGTGAATCTCCAACCACGATTCGTGCTCAAGCTCTTTTCTCCAACAGCTCTGCTACTTCTATCTCTAACTTGGCATTCCTTGTTGCTGTTCCAAAATCTCTTCAGCTTAGACTAGAACCACAATCTGGTTCATTCATTCCAAGTTTCGGTAAGGACTCCGTGACACAAGTGTTCAGACTTGATGGTGCTTCTCAAGGTACCCCACTCAAGATCAAATGGAAGGTTAACTACAACGTCAACGGTTCTCCAGTTGAAGAGACATCCACATACGTTTTCCCATCGTTCTAATTTGGAGCTCAAAGACTAAACATCTCTTTACATTCCTTATTTTTTTTCTTGTTTGCGACATTTTGAATTGCCTTCTTTGACATCTCCTTCCATTAAATATATCTACTTCAATCAACCTACAAGCCTTACTCAAAACATACAATAATGCGCATTACTCTGAACACAAAGGGTTCATAAAAGTGTTCATATTCATTACCAATATAGATTAAGAGCCTGGTTTATTGACACCATTCATACCACCAGAACCGTTCTGCTGTCTTCTTTGAGCATCACCTTGAAGTGCAGATAATTGTGCCTTCTGCTGAGGCGTCAACTGTTGAATTGGAGAAGCAACAGCTGGAATAGCAACATTCGACTGACCAGCCATTGGAACAGTGTTAACAACCCTTTGCGGAGTAGATCCAGCAGGAGCTACCGTGGACATAGCAGATTGCTGTTGCAGAATCTGTTGTGGAGTTGGAACTGCAACCGACATTGGCTTTGGTTGAACAACTGGAGACTGTGACGGCCTTGGGGAATTGACACTTGGTTTGGGCTTGACATCGTTGGCGATAACACCATTACCACCGGAATTGACACGGTTCCTTGAAAGATTTCCCAAGTACTGAATGGCAAACTTGGTAACTTCAGGCTTGGTCATATTTGGATGCTGCTGATGAATGTGGTCTATGACATTCTGGATCTGTTCCTGGGCAAGACCATTCTTACGACCAACATTGGCATTGTTGGAAGTAGACACTGTAGCGGCACCAGCCGAACTTGGCTTCAGACCATTAACACCTTGAGATATAGGCATTGGGCTCCCAGCGCCCTGAATACCAGCAATAGGATTACTGTTTGATCTCATCTGAGGAACCAACTGAACCTTACCGTTACTTGGAGAAGGAGTTCCTTGAACAGAGCCAGACTGCGACTGTTGCTGTTGTTGTTGTTGTTGCTGCTGCTTTCTCAGTAACAATTGGAGCTGTTCTTGAGTATACTGCTGTCCATTTGCTCCTCTAAGCTGTGGAAGTGCACCTTGTGGAACGGCAACAACAATAGGGTTACCGGCCTTTGGAACACCTTGAGCAGGAACAGAATTTGGTCGCTGTGCAACGTCGATTTTCTGCTGAGTTTGAGCAACTGGAACAGGTGTCGGTTGAGGTCCTGTGCGAGAAGCTGGACCAGAACGGGAGACTGGTGCGGAACCAGAACCAGCAGCAGTGGAAGCAATTGGGGCAGTAGAACTTCCGGTAGGAGCTCTTGCCCTAGCTTGGTTGGTGGCAGTGTTCTGCATGTAAGCCTCCTGGATAGCCTTCTCTCGCTCAAACTTGAGCTTTGACAATTCTGCAGGTGTCTGTGCCACAACCTTCTTGTCATCAGTGAGCTTCCTGGTTTGGTTTGGATTTGGTCTGGTGACATTCTCTCTCTTTCTCATACACTTTCTTATAGCCTCAAACATAGAAGCCCAACGAAGACGCTTGTGACCACGTTGAATAGAGTCCGGACCAACACCCAGTGGAGAAATACGTCTCTTTGTAGTTGCTTGAATGTGATGAGCATGTTCCAACCATTTCATAGAGCTCACATAATTCTGGCCTCTCATATCATTGATTTGGAATGTATCGTTCAACTGAATATATCTCTCGAAACACTGCCATGGGGTTCTTCTCTCAATATTGGATTGATAGTTTCTGGTAGGCCTCTTAGTCAAGTGAGCAGAGACAACACCCCAGTTGAAAGAGAACAGATTGACATACTCAATGAGATCTTGGTCATCCTCTGGTAGCCAAATCGTTGGTGTTCTTAAATTCAGATACTTGAGACTTGGAGGAGGAGGTGGTTTGATAGAAGCGGTAAGTCTGCGTTGTGAGGAGAAACCAAATAATCCCTTCTGCTGAGATGGAACAACATCTTCTTCATTTTCAACCTGCTTCATGTAGAGATTGAACCATGATTCATCATCATCCCTGACCAAGGACTTGGAGACGGGAATGAGAGGAGCCTTTTGGTACTGATCACTAAAGTATTGAAAACTTGTGAAAGATGGCATAGAGTCCAAAAGCGTCTTGTCTTCATGATTGAGATCATTAGTATCAATGAACAACTTGAAAGGTGACATGTCTTCCTGTTCTTGTCTGAGTTTCTTGAACTCTTCTGCTGTTGTCTCTGGAAGTGTAGGAACGACAAATTCAGTTGATGGATCTGGTCTCTGGAGAAGTTTGCTGATGTCAATGTAATCCGCATTATCCTGCTGTGTTGCTGGTTCAGATTCAAGAATGGGCGTTTCCTCTTCAGAGATATCAGATGTGGCTGGAATCTCGACGTCAGGTTCAATGTACTTGATCGGTCTTCTCTTGACACAACATACTTTACCATATGCCCAGTACTCCTCAATCGACTGAGCAACGAAAGCACAAGCAGCAATTTTGAGTTTTCTTCCCTGTTTGAAATCAACAGCCATCCAGTTCATCTCTGATAGCATGTTATCCCAATGGGTCTTCTGGGTTGTTCTGTAAGGATCAATGAATTTTGACGGTTGCTTCAAACTCCATTTGGATTGTCTCTTCAACTCCTCAATTCTGTTGTAGATGACGTTGATCTTTCCTTCAGTCAAGGCAGTCTCAAACATGGTAGACGTGACGGCCTTATGAGTTGAGGGCATCAATTTCACAAGTGGGAGAGTCTGAGCCAAATAGTACAACTCTGACAATGGGGTAACTTCAGCAATCTTTGGAGGAAGATGACTCTTCAACAAGAGAGCTAACGTATCAATTGCATCCTTATTTTCTGGATCAAACAATTGTTGTCTGTCCTCTGCTTTTCTGAGCTTAGCCTTCTTCTTGTATGGTTCCAGAGGTAGTTGTTGATAGTTTCCAACTGGGATGGGTGATTGTGTCTGAGACTTTGAACTCACCTGTGAGTGCGGTAGTGAGAGGAGTCTTCCCGAGCTTCCCGGTGCTGAAGTAGAGCCTGTTGATGGTATTTGAGATGGAGCAGGTGATATTGATATTTGCGGAACAGTAACATTTGGTTGTTGTTGAGACTCAGTTTTAGAAGGTGATGATTGCAAGGTCTGTGATTGTGTGGGCTGAGTAGGAACCGACGGCGGCTGCGAAGGTATAATCTTCACCTGTGGCACTGAATCACGTTTCTCTGGAGGACCCGGTGGTTGTGATGGAGCACTCTGTGTCTGTTGAGTCTGTTCGACAGAGTGCAGTGTTCGTGTGTCATCATGGGTAGACGATGGTTGTGCCGCCTCTGAGTTCAATCCATCAAGCAGTGATTCTCCTTGATTGAGCACCCGCGATGGCCGACTATTTGTCTTCTGAGAGTCCGGTTGCGATTGTTCAGATGAGGAAGGTGCTAGGAGTGTGTCATCAAAGTCGTACTCGAGCGGGGGTAGCGTTGAGGGCTCAAAGACACGTCCTCGCTGGATGTCGTTCTTCTCGAGGAACGATAGAAGCGAGTCCTTGACGTTCTTGAGCGAGTGCTCGTCAGTGGTTGCCCTTATCCGTGAGAGTGTAGACACTGTGTACAGCTCTGCGAGCTTTCTCTTGCGGCTCTTGACGAGCTCCTCGGCCTCTCCACGGCGCTTTTCGATGGCTTCAAGGCGCACTCTGTCGATGTTGGCGGCCATTGTGCTGATGGTGTTTCACTTGTGCCTTTGGCGTGTGGTGCTGTGTGCGTTGGTGTCGTAATGCGTTGTTGTGTGTTTGTGTTTGTTTGTTGTTGGTACAGCGCACGCTGGGCGAGCAGAGTAGCAGGCAGCGGTAACGGGGGGGGGGGGGGTGAAACTTCTCTGAGCGCGTTGGCGGACGACTGCGGTCGGCGGCTGCGCTGGAGAAAAGCGGAGTGTGTTGGTTGACGGTGAGTTCAGAGACAGCAAGCAACAACAGGCTCCGAAGGCTTCTTCTTCGGTGAGTTAGAGGCTGTTTTATTGATCCAGCATCACCGTTTCCAACGTGTTGACGGCATTTTTTTTTTTAAACGGGACAGCGCCGCGCCGCGAAAAATCCGAATTCCGAGGAAGACCCGAGGGTATAATCAGCGCCAGGCCCCAGGGGCAAGTCCTTGATGAAGCAGGTCGGTCAGGTGAACTCGTTGAAAGATGGGAAAATAATAACCTCTCAATGTGAGGTTCCAATCTATAGCAGCACATGTTAGCTCGACAAACTCCGGAGCGTGTGTACTTTACACTCAATAATACCTGACCTGATCGCGAAACGATAAGCGCACGCCTTTGTTTACCAGTTTGCGAGCGTTTATTTCTACTGCTCAGTGCTTAGCCGCCGAGGCCCGAGCCCCAAGCTCTAACCGCTGAGTGGTAAGACGAACAGATCACAGATCAAATGGCGCTATCTGAGCTCGAAGAACAGTGCTTTGCCGTGTTGGGCGACGAGGCGCTCGACGAGGACGACCGCGTGGACAAAGTTGAAGAGCTCGTGAGGCAGCGGTACCCGAAGATGGCCTCCAAGCAGCTCCAGAAGGTCGCTATGGACATCATGTGGAAGCACAAGGACCCGAAGCGCCAGGCCCGCCCTTCAGTGCACATCATCAAAGTGAGCGAAGTGCAGACCAAAATCGACATCCCGGACCTGGAGAGACGATTGCAATTGGAGCGCCAGTTCGTCCAACTCGACGCCTTGAACCAGTCATCGAGGGCATCCAAACAGGGTCAGATGGAGGCTCCATCATTGCCACAGACCACAGGCCACACATCCACAGAGGAGGAGAAACAATACCATGACCTGCTCAACAAGACAAATGAGCTCAAATGGAAGCTTTATGGTGATAAAGAGAGACCACTCGCCATGGCCCACTCATCGCCTATAGAGCACATCAGCTCTTTCTTCAACGGGTCTGTACCGAAGACGAGAATCAACCAGGCACTCAGGAGTATGGGATACAGTGTTCTGGATGCTGTTCAGCTCATCATTAGCCAACTGAAGCAGGATCAAGACCTCCCCGTGCCACAGGAGACAACACCGGCACCAACACCAGCACCATACGTACCATCTCCATACAGTTCATACGCACCAGTGGTTCATTCAGATTACAGAGAGTCTCAGCCTTTCTTTGATCCTGGAAAGAAGAACAAGGCCATATGTACTTTCATGCTGAAGCATGGTCAGTGTTTACTGTCAGATTGTCAGTTCAGTCATGACATCAAACAGCGAGTCTGTGCTTTTTGGTTGAACGGTCGTTGCGTTGCAGGTGATAGTTGTCCTTTTAAACACAGCTTGGATGATTTATCAGGATACAACGAAACCGAGGAGGAGTTTTACCCTATGCATCAACAAAGTTTTGAAGATCAGTTTCCAACCTTGAAATCTGATGAACAGTTCCCTCCATTGCAATCTTCGAGTCCTGCATCAACACCCAATTCTTCTATCACATTGAAGTCCAAAAAGTTCAACGCTGCATCTGCGTCTTCGTTTTCTCCATCTTCATTTACACCACCTTCACGGGTAAATCTTACTCCAAAATCAAGTGCTATTTCCATTGTTAAACCATTGAAGAAGCCAACATTGATTCCATGGGAGGCAAAAGAGAACGAATACTTGAAAAACTATACCATGCACAGAAACAGTGCCATAAAGTTTGAGAATCAAAGAAAGAAATATGCTCAGATCTCCACAGATGCATGGAGAACTAACGATGGCGCTCGTTCCAAACAGATGAGTGACAAGGCTAACAAGTTTGAGCAAAAATGTTTTGATGCTCTCAAACAGGCAGATGACGAATTGTACAGCTATTCCGAGTCTACTAATGATGAGGTGTGGTTTGAATTCCATGGATTGGAATTCAATGAAGCAGTGGAACAATTGGATTCCTCACTGAAAGAAGTGAAGGCCAAGACCAAGAATCAATCCAAAGTTGTTTATCTTGTTGTTCCTGCAATGGCTTCTGACCATGCTGTGTACAAGAAGACTACAAAACCTATATCGCTGTGGTTGGATCATGAGGGATACAGATGGCAATTGTATGGGTGTGGTAACGGTCATTATGGATCGGTGATTGCTATTGATCCCTGGTCAAAGTGAAGGGTGTACATAAAAAGAGACTTTTCCAAACAAGCAATGAACACATAAACATTACATTACATAAGAGATTACGTAGAGATCAGAAAGAGGCAGCGATAGCGTCCTCCAACTGTCCGATGGCCTTGTTGAGACCATCGTGACTGATGATAATGAAAGTCTGAATAAGACCGTTCTTTGGATGGAGTTGGGCGTAGTGGTAAGCATTGTCTTCGAGGAACTTGTCCTCGTGGTGGTAGAAGTCAACGTCGACAGTCTTGACACGCTTGTTGGAGTTCTCATCTGTCTCGTCGTTGACCTGATACTTTCTGGATGGGATCAGGTAATAGTCGTAGTGCTCACCTTCAGCTTTGGCCACCTCTTCAAGCACAATCTTGTACATGGCGGGTACGACCTGGATCGGCATGTTGATCAAACGCTCAGAGACAAGCAGAGAGACACGCTTGTTGGAGATCTTGTTGAGGGTGTTGGAGAGCTCGGCGTCGCTCTTGTGGATGAACTTGATGTAGTCGGATGACTTGGCCTCCTTCATGGAGATTGGGGCCAGGAAGGCATACGGATCGGACTCCTTTCCGTCGGTCTTGATGGTTGTGGTTGGCGCACCGAGAACAAGGTCAGCCAGTCCCGAGAGGTTGAGCTTCTTGGACTCCTCACCGATGAGCTGTCTCATGAGGTTCTTGACGGCGTGGAAGTCCACCTCCTTGTCGACATCGAAGAAGTCAAAGTCGATGTTGATGATCTCCTCCTCTTCCTGCTCCTGCTCCTCGTTCTCTGAGTCGGTGGAGGAAATATCAATGTCTGACTCGTCGTCTTGGATTCTTCTCTTGGCCATGATTGGGTGTGGTTGTGCGGTTGTGCGGTGCCACTGGGTGTTGAAAGGGAAGAGAGCTGCAATGGCTCTCAAATTTTTTGCCTTCGCGCTACAACAACTGAGACGTTGGTCTTCCTAGGATCTTCCGCAAGACTCGCACACAGAACACAGGCAGTTGGTTCCCTTACAAATATGGCACTCGTCTCCGGGTATTCGTCTTCTGAAGATGAGGGGAAAACAGTTGTTGCAAGAACGGTTCCAAAACGTCAGCTGGTTGTCGCCGCACCCGTCGTTGCCCCGGATGTGTCACTTGCACTCCATCAACAACAAGAGGTACAGTCACGGCCATTTGCGATTGGAACCGCTGGTTTCGCAGTGAAGGAGTCGTTTGACGAGCACGCTTTTGAAGCTCAAAGGAAGACGTTCGAGCAACTCGGCTACGCACGCTCCATCCACAACGACGGCGCCATTGTGGGCGACCAGCAGAGCGCACTAAGGCACAACAAGAGAGACATCACAGAGCTCAGACACACGAAGAAGGACTCCAAGGCACTGAAGAAGCGCAGAATGCACAAGGGAGACACATCAAAAGTGGATGGAGACACCGCTTTCCAAGGTCCTTGGGCAAGATTCAAGTCTTCAAGTGAAGAGGAGGATGAAGATGAAGATGAGGAAGATGAACAGGAAGAGGAAGAGGAACAAGACCTGGTACAGTTTCAATCAGACCAAGAGACACACAATGAGGAGGAAGAATCCACGGAGTTCTTTGGTGAGTCTGAACACGACTACCAAGGAAGAACATACATGCACGCCCCAACAGATGTGGGTATCAACTTGTCAAGCGACCAAGGACCAGAGGAGTGTTTCGTGCCCAAGAAGCAGATACACAAGTGGAAGGGCCATTCACGTGGAACTACGAAGATCGAGCTATTTCCGAAGACCAACCATCTCCTTCTGTCATGTGGTAACGACTCTAAGATCTTCTTATGGAACGTGTATCACAAGCGTGAGCTCCTGAGAGGCTTCTACGGCCACACAAAGCCAGTCCGTGATGTCACGTTCAACAGCGACGGCTCCAAATTCCTCAGTGCCAGTTACGACAAGAGCATAAGGCTTTGGAATACAGAGACCGGCGAGTGTCTTGCCCGTTTCAAAGTATCAACAGTCCCGAACGTTGTCAGATTCAGCGCTTGGGACGACAATGAGTTCCTCGTTGGTCTCTCGAACCATAAGATCGAGCACTACGACATCGAAAAGAAGTCCATCATTCAGACTTATGACCACCACTTGGGATCCATCAACAGCATCACAATGCTCAACATTGGCGACGAAAACAAGAGATTTGTATCAACTTCCGAGGACAAGACGGCACGAGTGTGGGACATCAAGGTCAACATCCCCGTCAAGCTCATCTCTGACCCAACGCTACACTCCATGCCTGTGGTAAGAGTCCACCCGAGCGGAAAGAGTTTTGCTGCCCAGTCCATGGATAACACAGTGATGGTCTTTGGTGCCACCGGTCGTTATAAGACGAACAAGAAGAAACTCTTTGAAGGCCACAACTGCGCTGGGTTTGGTGTCGGTATTGACTTCTCTTCAGATGGTAAGATCCTCGTTAGTGGAGATTCTGCTGGTAATGCCTTCTTCTGGGACTGGAAATCAGCTAAAATTGTTACCAAATTGAAAGTGGACAAACATGCAATCACCCAGGTGTGTTGGAACACCAAGGAGGTCAGCAAAGTGGTCTTGACAGGTGCCAGCGGTGTCATCTATTACTACGGCTGAGCTAAAAAAACAATAAACTTCAATGCTTCACGATATCTATGTATTAGTACCTAATGTACAGAACAGTAGCCCAGCATGTATAATAAACCAGTATGTCATACAAGCAAGAACACCAATCCTTTTAAGCATAGAAGGAGACAGATTTAGACTTTCTAGCCTGAACCTCACCAATGGCATCGATGAAGTCTTCATGCTTAACACTCGACTGACCGTTTCTCAATGCAATCATACCAGCTTCAACAACAACAGCCTTCAATTGAGCACCATTGAACTCATCTGTGGACCTTGCCAGCTCTTGCCAGTTGATAGAACCATCAACAGTCATCTTTCTTGAGTGAATCTGCAAAATGGATGCTCTAGCTTCCTCAGATGGCAATGGGAACTCAATCTTTCTGTCTAATCTACCTGATCTGAGCAAAGCTGGATCGAGCACATCAACTCTGTTTGTAGCAGCAAGCACCTTGACACGGTCGTCAGAACCGAAACCATCCAACTGGTTCAACAACTCCAACATGGTTCTTTGTACTTCTCTGTCACCAGACTTCTCGGAGTCGAATCTCTTTGTTCCAATGGCATCCAGTTCATCAATGAAGATAATAGTTGGGGCCTTCTCTTTGGCCAAGGCAAATGCATCACGGATTAACTTAGCACCATCACCAATGAACATCTGGACTAATTGTGGAGCAGCCAACTTCAAGAAAGTGGCCTCAGATTGAGCAGCACAAGCACGAGCTAATAGCGTCTTACCAGTACCTGGTGGACCGTACATGAGTGCACCTTTTGGAGCTTTGATTCCAAGCTTCTTGAACTTCTCAGCTTGCTTCATAGGCAACACAATGGCCTCAACCAACTCTTCAATCTGCTTATCGAGACCACCAATGTCGGAATATGTCTCCTGTGGCTTCTCATCAACCTCCATGGTCTTGACTCTGGAGTCGTACTCTGCTGGGAGTGTATCCAACACGAGATAAGAGTCCTTATTGACACCAACGAGGTCATTTGGCTTGAGCGTCTCTGGATCAACAAGACCAACCATCGGTAGGAACACCGTCTGTCTGGTGGATGTCTTGACAACGGCAGATTTGCCTTGTCTTGTGGAGTCCAAGTCGACGTTGGCACCTTCACTCTGGGCGGCTTCCTCCGCTTCGACGTCGAGCAACTCGACAATGTTTCCCACAAGGTATGGAAGCTGCTTGTTGTTCTCGATCTTCTCCTTGTTGTCCTTGATCTTCTCGAGCATCACCTGTTTGTCGTGTGAGAGTCTCTGCATCTCCGACTTCATCACCTTGATGTCGTTCTCCAAGAGCTTTGTGCGGTTGTTGACGTCCTCGGTGGACATGGCGAGGATTTCATCGTCGACATTGTCGGCACCGTCGTTGGCGAGTTCTTCAAGTGTGGACATTGTGGCAGTGAAATGTGCTGTGTTCCTTCCTGGCGTGATGTTCTGCTGGTGTCTGATCGTTCTCGGTGGCGTTGTTGTGTGAATTCGCCACCAGTGGAGAGAGGGAGCACAGAGCGCGAATGCCGGGTAACCCCCCTAAGAGCGCGCGCGCGCGCCGACCGCCGACTATGCCCTAGTATATGTGCTTCTCCTTGATACGCTTCAAACTACTCAGCTCTCACACAATAAATATCAATTGAGGATAAATTAGATAGTGCCGCAGAACCAGTCTACTCAATAGCGTACAAGTCAACGTACTCGTCAATGTCCATGTCATCCAACTCCTTGGCATAACTGGCCTTGAGGATGGCACCAACCTTGGACTTGTCAGCAAAGTGCTCAGAAACGTGAGTCTCAAACTTCTTCAAGAGCACCGGCTTACCCTCATCTCTTCTCTTTCTGTGACCAATTGGGAACTCGACAACGACCTCGTTCAAGACGGTACCGTCGTTCAACTCAATCTGCAAGGCGTTACCGATAAATCTCTTATCTGGGGCGTGGTAGTCCACAGTGAATTTCTCGTCTTCAACACAGTACATCTTGTCCCTCAAGGCATCGATCTCTGGGTTGGAAGCAATGGAATCACTGTAGTCATCAGCAGTCAAACGACCATGAATCAATGGGACAGCAACCATGTACTGGATACAGTGGTCCCTGTCAGCGTAGTTGTACAATGGTCCTTTCTTGTCAATGATTCTCATAGCAGCCTCCTGTGTTCTGATTCTGACAGATTTGATATCCTTGTATGTCTTACCCAAGGATCTCAACTTCTCGTTACAAGTCAATGCAGCTTCAACGGCAGTCTGGGCATGGAACTCAGCAGGGAAAGAGATTTTGAACAAGACATTTTCCATGACATAGGAACCGTAAGGTCTCTGGAACTTGAACTCCTCACCCTTAAACAAGACGTCGTAGAAACCCCAAGTCTTAGCGGTCAAGACAGATGGCATTCCAGATTCACCATTCTTGACGTGGTAAGCCAAGTTCACTGCACGAGAGACAGCATCACCAGCGGCCCAAGACTTTCTAGACATGGTGTTTGGAGCGTGTCTGTAAGTTCTCAAAGACTGGCCATCGACAAAGGCCTGGGACAAGGCATCAATGGTCTGTTCCTCAGACAATCCAAGCATCTTGGAGACAACAGCAGTGGTGGCCACCTTGACGAGAATGACGTGGTCCAATCCAACCTTGTTGAAAGAGTTCTCCAAAGCCAAACAACCCTGGATCTCATGGGCCTTGATCATGCCTTCCAACACGTCTCTGACGGTGAACACCTTGCCTTCACCTCCAGCTTTGGAAGATCTGGTGAGGTAGTCGGCCACAGCGAGGATACCACCGAGGTTATCGGAAGGGTGACCCCACTCAGCAGCGAGCCAGCAGTCGTTGTAGTCGAGCCATCTGATGATCGTACCGATGGACCAAGCGCCACGCACCGGGTCGAGCTGGTGGGAGGTACCAATCACCTTGGTTCCATTAGGCACAACTGTGCCTGGAACAACCGGTCCAATGAGCTTCTTAGGCTGCTCGTACTTGAGGGCAGCGAGACCACAGCCCAAAGTGTCGAGGAAACAGAGTCTGGCGGTGTCGTAGGCGAGGGTGGAGTCCACCTTGTAGTCGTGGACGTAGGAGGCAATGTCCTTGAGCACCTTGTCCGCCTCTGGACGGGTGTTCTCTGTGACGATTGCAGACATTCTTCTTGCGGTGGTGGAGAGGCCTCTTCTGAGCATTGGAGTGAAGAGTTGGTGCGGGGGAGCTGGGCGTTTCCGTTTTCCAGTGTGGAGTGGTGGAGTGGTGAGGGCGGACTGGCGTGCTTTTAAGGCGCTGGTGAGGCAGACCCTTCTCCGATGTTCGGAGCAGTCCAAGGCTCGAGATCACACTCCAGTTCACAGCCGCTCCCACTCATCCAGCGGCCTCAGTTCTGTTTGGTATTTGCCGCAACGGAGGGCCACGCGTTTGTCCTGTCAAATGTGGGGCCGCACCGAGGACGCGAGAACGGGGCCGGGACATCGTGTCTAAAGTCTGGGGAAAAGGCGAGCCAACTGTGACCAGACACTGGGGCAGTTGTACTTGTCCAAGACACAAGAAAGACTTACGAGACTCAAACGATTGACTGAATATGACAAATAAATTAGAATAAATAGTGCTGTATGTGTATATATCGCAAAACACGTGGAGATTACTTCTGGCCTGCCAACATCTCCAACGTGACACTCTTTGGGCGCTCAATTGGGAGACCGTAGATTCTATCCCAAACCAGCTGGGCCAAAGGACCCAGTGCTCTGGAACCACCAAAGATAACAGTGATGAACAACAACTCCTTGAGACCATAGTGCAAGAACAACACTCCGGACGAAGAGTCAACGTTAGGGAATGGGTTCTTGGTCTTTCCGTGTTGAGTCAACACACCTGGGGCAATCTGACTGAGGTTCTTCACCAGTTGGAAGTTGGCATCATTGGCAAACTCATCGCCTCTTTTTGTACCAAACTCCATCATGGCCTGGAAACGTGGGTCTGGTTTTCTCAAAACACCATGTCCATATCCTGGAATGACTCTCTTGGAGTTGAGCAAGCTCCACAAGTGTGCTTCAATCTTGCTGTTGTTGTTGATATCACCACCAATAGACTCCTTCATTTCCAAAATGAATCGAACAACCTCCTGCGCTGCCAAACCGTGCAATGGACCAGCAAGACCTTGAACACCGGCACTGTAACTCAAGTAAGGGTCACTCAAGGCAGAACCGACTAGGTGAGTAGCATGTGCACTGACGTTACCACCTTCGTGATCACCATGCAAGGCACAGTATAGTCTTATGAGATTGACAAAGTCACTCGACTGCTGATTGGACAACCCGTTCACATTGGCAGATTCGGCAGTGAACCCCATCAATGAAGCCATGTTATAACTCCAGTCCTTGTTGAAGTTGATCTGTCCAAGCTGCTCGCCATTGTGATAAGTGTTAGCGTAGATACGTCCAATGATTGTTGGCAACTTGGCAATGAGGTTCAAAGAGTCATCCAACACGTACTCCCAGTACTCTGTCTTTGGAATACCTTTAGAATAAGCCTTTGCAAACTTGGAATCGTGGTTCAAGGCACTGATGGAAATTGACAACTGGGTCATCGGATGGAGAGTCTTGGAAGGAAGAGAGTCAATGACTTTGATCAAGTGCTCTGGTAACTCCGACTGGGAAACCAACTCAGAACTGAACGTGTCAATCTGCTGCTGTGTTGGCTTCTCACCTGTAAGCAGGTACCAGAACATGGACTCTGGCAAGAACTCAGACTTATCATCACCGGACTCATCGTGTTGCTTTGGGAGGAACTGTTGACACTCCTGGATCGTGTGGCCGTGGAAAGTGACACCTTTCTCTGGGTCGACGGCTGAGGCTTCCCACAAGAGGGCAGAGTAGCCACGCATGCCTCCCATGGTGCCTGCGACTGTCACATCTCCTATTTTCTTGGAGGCAAAGTCCTTCTTCACCTGCTGGTAGAGCTCCACTCTGTGTGGAATGACGCTTTTGAGACTGGCCTTGATGTCCGGCTGGGTGGAGAGGCGGCGAACGGAGCGGCCTACTTGCTGTCTCAACATGGTCGGCAGTGGTTGATGTTTGTTATGTCGAGGCTACTCTGCAGCTGAGCCAATCGAAGGAAGAAGCGATCCTCTCTTGTATTTATACCCCCTCTCGCTCTCCTTTGTCCCGTGTCCCGTGGATTCAGTTCACATTGTTCTTTGTCCCGACCCCTCTTTGACACAACCCACACGCGGAAAGGCTGAGGCGAACGTGTGATCACCAAACAGCAGCGGATCCATCAAACCGGCACAGATCAGGCACCAGCAACGGGACACTGTCACACTGGACGCTTCCACTGGACGGTGCGAGCTCGGCTCCTGCTAATTAGCCTCCTGTGCAAGCAGCTGGCCCCGGTCCGTGATGACACAAGTGGAGAAGACCGCCTAGCAAAGAAATTATCGCAGCCGCGGATTTCCGTGTAGAGCTAGGCAGACGTAGACGGGCGCCGGTTGTGTAAACAAACGCGTGGCCAGTTTGAGGTCTGAGGCTTGAAGCTATACTACGTTATATGGAGCCTACTTATATACATATTTTACGGGGGATAACTCATGAGATGACCATGTATGTATGCCTGTTGAGGGACATTCAGCTCTATATAGCAGATATTAAAACTGTAAAAGTGACGTGAAGAAGTGATAGTTGTAAGAAGAACAAGAAAAAATATGAAATGAGGAAAACAGTTCAATGAAAGAATTCCAAAAGCGTGTACCAACGAGTTGAGCGTTGGGTACGGTCATTAGCATCATTATAAGGGTGAATGTGGGAGGTGAAGTTCAAATAAACACCACGCAGTGGTGTGTCTTTAGTCTGTTTATTTTTTTCAAGCTTAGAACTTCAATGGCTTTGGCTGCTCCCATGGGTTGGTCTGGTCAGTGAAGTGACCGTAAGAGGCAGTCTTGAAGTAAATTGGTCTGGCCAAGTCCAACTCCTTGACAACGACACCTGGTCTCAAGTCAAAGTTCTTGTTGATGATGGCAACCAACTCATCAGAAGAGTGCTTAGAAGTACCGTAAGTCTCAACGAAGATGGACAATGGCTCAGCAACACCAATGGCGTAGGACAACTGGACCAAAGCTCTCTTGGCCAACTTAGCGTGGACAAGGGACTTGGCGATCCATCTGGCAGCGTAAGCAGCAGATCTGTCAACCTTGGAGAAATCCTTACCGGAGAAAGCACCACCACCGTGAGCACCCCAACCACCGTAGGTGTCGACAATGATCTTTCTACCGGTCAAACCGGCATCACCCTGTGGACCACCGATAACGAATCTACCGGATGGCTGGATGTGGTAAATGGTCTTGTCATCCAACAAATGCTCTGGGATAACCTTCTTGACAATGTGCTGCAAGATCTCGGATCTCAAGTCCTCGGTGGAAATCTCGTCAGCGTGCTGGGTGGAGATAACAACAGTGTCAACTCTCAATGGGATGACAGCACCGTTGTCGTTTTTGTACTCGACAGTG
Source organism: Petasospora maritima (assembly GCA_030557345.1). Lineage (NCBI taxonomy): Eukaryota > Fungi > Ascomycota > Saccharomycetes > Phaffomycetales > Wickerhamomycetaceae > Petasospora > Petasospora maritima. Next base: position 26,296 of record JAKTOZ010000061.1, read on the forward strand.
ACCTGGGTCTTGGTGTCAGCTCTCAACCATGGCAAAGCACCAGATCTTCTGGCATCAGCAAGGGCCTTGTTAAGCTTGTGGGCCAACAAGATGGTCAATGGCAACTTCTCGTCGGTCTCGTCGGTGGCATAACCGAACATGATACCCTGGTCACCGGCACCAAGGTCCTCAAGGGCCTTCTCGTAGTGCAAACCCTGGGCGATATCTGGAGACTGCTGCTCAATGGCAACGAGAACGTTACAGGTCTTGTAGTCGAAACCCTTGGCGGAGTCATCGTAACCAATGTGCTTGATGGTGTCTCTGATAATCTTCTGGTAGTCCAACTGAGCCTTGGTGGTGATCTCACCGAAGACCATGATCATACCGGTCTTAGCAGCAGTCTCACAGGCAACCTTGGACAATGGGTCGACGGCCAAACAGGCGTCGAGGATGGCATCGGAGACCTGGTCACAGATCTTATCTGGGTGACCCTCACCGACGGACTCGGAGGTGAAGAGGAAAGTGTCGGATGGAGCAGACATGGCTAAAGAGCGGAGTTTTGATGGTGGCGGGAGTTCCAACGGGGTGGTGAGTGGGCGAGGCCAGGATCTGGAATTTTTTTCCCTTATAAACGACGGAGGAACGAAGCGTAAAATCTCTGCCGGTGTGGCCCGTATCATTTCGCGCTCACGTGCGCGCACGAATTTTTCACATGTGATCCTCTCCGGTTTTGGAAATTTGCATGTGCTCAGCTGAACAATGCGGTTAAGCGCGAGCATGTGACGGGGTGTCAGCGTGCCACAGTCATCAGCACTACACGTGTGGGGGTGGACCGTGGGACTACCGGTATGTAATCGTTTCTATAATACACGTAACAATTGGGTACTTTCTATAAATCATAAACTCCCAGGTCCAACAATCAGAAGTCAGCAGCCACAACAGGCATGACGCTAACAGGTTTCTTTGGTTGAACCTTGGTCAAGTGCTCCTCATCAAACTCAGCAAAATCAGTGTCCGCATTGTCAATGAGCTCCTTGTACTTGGACAAGGCCAACTGCTCTAAAATATTGGCATCTTCGTACACCATCGACCCTTCCTCGTTGTATATCCTGGCATTGGCAAACATGAGATGGATATCCTCGATGAATCCACGGAGATTGTGGTAAATGTTGGTGTGGATTCTCTTCTTGATCACGTCGAAGGCAATAGGATATTTGATCAACACATAATAGTCCGGATAGAACTTTTTGGCTGGTTTGACCATGAATATATCGCTCAAACGACGACCTTCCTCGTTCAAATAGTCAATCAAGTCCTCACAGATGTTCTCACATTGCAAGTTCAATGTATCACGTTGGTCTGGAGACAAGGACTCATCTCTTGGAAGGCGAGAAACAGGAGTCTGTCCACGACTGGCAGCAACATTCTTGCGACCCTTTGGAGCAGAAACCTTCTTAGGGCGAGAGCGTGGGACACTAGAGGCGACGGGAGTAGAAGCAGTAGAGTTGATATCATCATCAGCGGGCGGAACACTTCTTTTTTTCTTTGCGCCAACAAATTCATCATCGTCCTCCTCGTCCTCATAGTCTTGTCTCTTCTTTCTGGACCTTTTCTTCTTCGCCTTTGGAGCATCCTCGTAATCCTCTTCCTCTTCATCAGGTGCAGATTCATCCAAGCCGTCAATCTCTCTCAACCACTGTTCTTCAGTCATATTATCATCATAGAACGTCTGCTTACGTTCTCTGGCACCACGACCAAGCTCACCAGTCTCTTCTTTACTTGCCAAGTAGACACTTGGATCTGTACCATAGACTGGGGGAAGCTCACCATCAGTGATCAAACGGCCATTCATTCTCTTCATTTTGTCATCCTCATCCATCTTCTTGAAGACAACAAGCTCGTTGTCATTTCTTGACAAAATCTCATTCAAATCATCCTCATCTAACTCGTCGTCATCATCAGCCTTCTTGCTCTCTTCTGCTTCCAATAAAGCTCTCAAAAGGGCTTCCTGCTCTTCAGCAGTGGACTTGTTATCGAACTTACCAGCCTGAATGACTTTACCATCAATATCCAACTTCTGATGGGCACGTTCCAGAATCACTTCTTCGACAGAGTCTTCTGTGATTAATCTCAAAATACGAACCTCGTTCTTCTGACCAATTCTGTGAGCTCTATCTTGAGCCTGAAGATCCTGATGTGGGTTCCAGTCTGTGTCAAAGATGATCACGGTGTCTGCAGTCTGCAAATTCAAACCCAAACCACCGGCTCTGGTCGACAACAAGAAAGCAAAATAATCCGAATTTGGGGCATTGAACTCTTTCAACAAGTCGGTACGATCATCTGGCTTGGTCGAACCATCAAGTCTCATATACTTCAAGTCCATCAACCGCAAGAAGTCCTCCATGATATCCATGATCTGGGTCATCTGGAAGAAGATCAAAACCCTGTGACCAGTAGCCTTGAACTTAGGTAACACTCTCTGTAACAATTCAAACTTACCAGCAGCTCTCCAAATGTTGTTGTTTGTTTCATGTGCTGGATTTACCATGTTTTCAATGTCCTCAAAAACGAATGGATGGTTACAGATCTTTCTCAATTGCATCACAGGGTTGTTCAAACCCTTGATTGGGATGTAGTTCTGACCAGTCTCATCAGCAATAAAAATCTGATGGAACTTCAACATCTGCTGATAGAGAGTTCTCTGCAAAGCACTCATCTTACACTTGATCACCTTCTCAATCTTATCTGGCAAGTCCTTCTCAACATCCTTCTTCAAACGACGCAATAAGAATGGTCTTAAAACCTTGTGCAATCTTCGAATAACCAAGAGTGTCTCTTCTTCAGAGAGCTCAATCTTGTCTTGACCACCAGTGTTGGCAAACGGTGTGTTAAACCATTCATCAAAGGACTTCACAGAGTTGAAAATCTTCGGAAGAACAAAGTTCAACAAAGCCCACAATTCTGGCAAGTTGTTCTGAAGAGGAGTACCAGTCAAAATCAAACGATAGTCAGTGTGGTAATATGTTGTCAATGTGAAAGACAACTTGGAGTTACTGTTCTTCATTCTGTGTCCTTCATCGATGATCATATGTGCCCAGGTGATCTTAGACAACAATGGACGGTCCTTGATGATGTACTCGAACGTCGTCAACAACACCTGGAAGTTGCCCGTTCTGATGTCGTGCTGCATGATCTTTCTGGAGGCAGGGTTACCCTTGTAAGTGATCTTCTTCACAGAAGGAGCCCACTTCTCAAACTCCAAGTTCCAATTCGTTAACGTCGACAATGGAACAATAACCAAGAAGGGACCATTGACTTTCTTCACTTCAATGAGATGCGTGATCAAAGAGATACTCTGAATAGTCTTACCCAAACCCATCTCATCGGCCAAGATACCGTTCAAATGGTTATTGTATAAGGATACCATCCATTGCAAACCTTTCAACTGATACTCCTTCAACTCACCACCAACAAGGATGGTTGGCTGGGACTTGACTTCTTCCTTGATTCTGTGCGCAACAGAGTAGTAGTCAATGGTCTTCTCTCCATCGATGTTTTCAAATTCTTCATTGACTTCTCTTCCAATGGCCTTGGCTTGTTCATGAGTCTCCTTTTGTTGTTCCTTGACAGCCTGTGCCAAAGAATCCAAAAATGTGTTGGTCTGTTTCAACAAGTGTGTGATTCTTGTATCCTTGGTCTGATCCAACAACTTGATATAAGCTTCTTCATCATTAGCCTTCAACGCTTGCAAACGCTGTTTGGCATTTCTCTCCATTCTCTTCTGCTCATCCTTTTCAATGTTACCATGTGCAGAAATAATGGCCTTTCCAAACTTAGAAATATGCTCTTTCTTCTCAGCTCTCTTCTTGAGTATGGTGCTCGAGTCAGCAGTGAGCTTCTCTATCTGATCATATTTCTTCTTGTGTTCAATCTTGCGTTTCAGACTGAGCTGCTGCATGTAAAGATGTGTTGTTGTAGAAGCATCCATCAAGTTGATTTTACGGATCTTGGCCAAAAAGTTTGGATGCGTGTTTGTCAGAAGAGAGTTCTTAAAGTAGTTGAAACTGACGACATGGCCTCTCATGGCTTTCTGTAAAGGAAGAAGCTTCAAAGCATAATAGTCGATTAGATCATCCAATTTCTTATTGTCATTGTCATCAACATTCTGGAGCTCAAAGCTGAATTCTTCAAGCGTGGCATCAATTTCCAACTGAATGGTAGATTCTCGTAGTTCTGCAGCACCTGGAACGTCTAGACCGGGTGGGAAGACACCTGGTGTGATAACTCTAGACTTTGGATGACTGAGAAGCTCGTATGGAACATCATTTTGTTGGACTGGTTTGGTATAGCTCTGGACCTGAACCTTTGGGTCATTAACTGGCAAGATTGTTGTGATTTCTGGATGCTCAGCCTTGAGTTTCTGAATAGGTACTGGCCTTTCAAGTTCAGCATCAGGAACCTTGACAGAGGAGGTCGGTATTATCGGCGTACCAGACGTAGTATTCTCTGGAAGTGTTGGTGTTGGAATTTGTGATGCTTGGACAGAGACACCAGGAGAGGCACCATTTGATAGAGATGGGGCTCCAGAGTTCTGTGGGGACATGTGTGAGCTGATATGAGGAGTGTTCATCATCTGCTGGGGGCCTGGTGTTGGTATTTGTTGAACTGGTGCTTGAAGAGGAGTTTGGGAAATGGATGGCTGTCTTGGTGTGGCACCAGCACTGAGTCCTGCGTTTGCACCAGCGGTGGAGTTAGAGATAGAACCATTCTTACCAAAGTTGTTCTTCATGGAAGAAAGTAAAATGTTGTTTACCTCTGGTGGTATTGGCATATTCTTGACGAGGCATTTGAAGGCCGCGATCTGTGCTTTGAGAAGGATGGATTGATACGGAGCAAAGAGACCTGGGTTGATTTGGTTCTTGCCCTGCTGACCTCCAAGATGCTGCTGTTGCTGGCCCATTGACGGGGTAGGGATCTGTGGCTGTTGAGGTGTGGACGTTGATGATGATTGCATGACAGGAGAACCGCTCATGCCTTGGTTCAAACCATTGCCATTGAGGCCCTGTTGCTGAAACTGGTGCAGCGGGATCTGTGACTGCTGTTGCTGCTGCTGTTGCAACATTGGAGTACCATTTTGTGAGGGAACACGAGTATGCTGCGGCTGATGTTGTTGTTGTTGCCTGGCCATCTCCTGTTGTTTAGAGATATGCTTCAACACCTTGGACAATTGGATGAACTCGGCGTTCTGTTGAGCATTGTCTCCTAGCTGCTGCTTTAACTGCTGCCAGCGCTGGTTGGTGATGTTAGTATGTGTCTTGAAGTGAGGGAGCCCTGTCCAGACTCAATTCAGCGTTGACCAGGCTTAGCACTGTGTGTATCGAAGAGATTCCATGATGTGAACCTAGCAAGTGTGCACAGAGAGGGAAGGTGTGGGTGCAAGCACAACGGGCGGCAAGGGTGGTATACACTCGAACGCAGTGCAATGGACATGTGTTGATGGTCGGGTTCGACCAACGTCTGACAGTGTGTGTATGGCGGGGTGTTTGTGCCTGGGGCATCACACGCGTAGTGTAAACAACGCGTCTCTTGACTGTTGTTCTTGTTGCCGCCGTGGCCGAGTGGCGAGTGCTGGGCAGGGAGGTGTGGTATGGTGGGGGGCACTCACGTAGTAGAGCTTCTGGATCTCCTCCTTGGGGATACTCCTGTTCATGTCCATGGTCGTTGGAGTCAGGCGCAGTGGGGCTGTAGATGGGCGGTCTGCCTGTGGAGAGAAGCCCGTGAAGGGTTGGCCCTTCATAATTCTTGCCGGCGCGGGAGAGTGGACCCGCCCGCACCCCGGCACTCAGCGCAACAGCAATTTTCGCCGCAGGCCGCGCATCCGCGAAGCTAGACTTCCTAATTAGGCATCGTTATGTAATTAGTGAGTATTCAAAATATGAAGCCGCTCCACCACCCCCCCATTCTCAGGCGCTATAGGCAGGGAGCTCATCCGCTTGGTCGTTGTCAGACCGAGTCTTGAGCTCTGAGAACTTCTTCGTAAAGGCCATGGCCCCACCAGAGCTGAAGATGATGCTCATTTCCCACTGGTAGAGATAGTTGAGGCCACCATTAGCGTCGGAGATGCGGAAGAGCACCTTGTACTTGTTGCTGCCAAACCAGGGCATGTCAAGCTTGTGAGAAACAACATCTTTGTATGCTAAAGAGAAGTTATCATGCTGCGAGACCTCTTTGTGATCCAGTGAGAGAAGAACAACTCTATGCGACGTCAAGAACAGTGTTCCCTTTAAGACAATCTTCTCTGGCTTTGGCTGATTGACAGGTACAAGTTCAACGATAACGGGCTCCGCCTGTGTATGTTGGAGGATTTCACCCGGCAGTGGGACGAATGGCTGATGGGAACAGTCCTGTCTCATTACCCAGTTCAATGACATAGTTCTGTTAGCGAAACAACCGTCAAGTTTGCAGAACTGGCTACACAAAACAAGTAAGCGATCAAGATTATATGGCATTTCGTACGTTTTCGTTCTGCATGATGCGTTCCGAGGGATACATCCGAACACCATTTATATTTGAGTTGATATATAACTGAACCAGTAAACCAGTAAACCAACTCAACTGAACAAATCTTCAAAGTCATCCTCATCCACTTCAATTCCTGCTCCATCTTCGAGATCTTGAGGCTCTGGATCTGCTTCCTCCATATCACCCATATCAACGTCTTCTTCTTCACCTTCTTCCTCATCATCCAGATCTTCACCCATTACAGATCTGTTGGAGGTACCATTTTCACCGTTATCATCACTGTCATTGCCATCACTTTGTTGTTGCTGCTTCTTGGTATTGGTCTTTTCCTCACTGATTTTGAGCTGTCTCTTTTTATTCTCAAACTCTTTCTCCAGCTTGTTGATACTGCCAATGAATCTGTCACGAAGAAGAGCATTACTCGTTTTATCGAGTCTGGCTTGGTTTTGCTTGATTGTTGACTCCAATTCATTGATTTCATCACGCAGCAAAGCATTGTGCTGTTCATCTTCATCGACTTCCACCTTACGGTGCATGCCGCCTTCATCATCAGAGTTGTCATCATCATCATCATCGTCGTCATCGTCGTCATCATCTTCCTCTTCTTCCTCCATCTCCATGAGTTCTCCGCCTTCCAATGCCTGCTCCAACTCCATCTCCAAGTCATCAATACCATCTGCAATTTCATCTTCTTCGGCAGCCTGTGCCTCTTCTGTATTTGCCTGTTGCTCTTTTTCTCTGGAAGCCTGGAACATGTTTTTGGCAGACTCTTCTTCGTCAATGATTCTTGGGACAAACGCTGTATCAGCAGAGGAAACATGCGAATCAGGCGCATCAACATCAGCAACACTCCCTGGGTCCACCAGTTCATAAGAGGAACTCATTGCCTTTTCGTCCATTCTAAGCAACTCATCGACACGGGCCTCAATGGATTCAATTCGTGACATGGTCAACTTACGACGGTACTGACTCTGTGTGATGTTCTTCATTGGCGGTGTGATACCACTGTGATACTCCTCCTCTTCGGGGGACACATCGTTGATCTCTGTTTGGTCTTGGATACGCTTTAACACCACAAGTATCTCACTGATGTCCACCGTTTTGAACATGTTCTTCTTATCAACAGTCTTGTTAGCTTCAATGGTGTTTGGCAATCTCATAAGCTTTCCAACGTACAGAGTATTGTTCACCTGAATCCAACAGCGTCGAGGATCTTTCCATTTGATGGTAATGCCACTGAGGTCACCACTCTCAACACAATGGCGCACATAGTCAAGCTCAGCGTCTGGCAACATCCTGAAGACAATTGCCTGCTCCACCAATGGGTCATCCTCAATGTCGGAGTCCTCAGAGTCGTAGCCCTCACCGGGTACACGTGTCGGTTTAATCCTGATAGTGGTAGCCCTCTTCATTAGCAGCGGCTTACTCTGCTGTTTTGATGACTTGTTGCCACCGAGCTTGATTTTGATGTTGGGAGCTTTCATCTCTGTCGGGACGGGCGGGGAGGCCTTTGGGCGCGGTATAGAGGGCAGCCGTAGCTTGATCTTGGTCTCCGGCGGAGTGGCCGCCTCCTTGGGCGCTGGCGGCTTGATTGTGATCTTCATGTGGTGGGTTGCGCTCTGATGTGTTGCTTTGCCGGTTAACTTGGTGCAAAGCTTTGTTTTGTTGACGTCCCCAGCTAGTTGAACAATCGGGTTCGCGAGAAAATTTTGGGGACTACGGCCGGGGGACCTCTGCAGCGATGTGTCTGTTTCGCTTCAGAAAAGGCTGATATCACCGCCGTTGCTCGGATCTTTTGGGCTATATCTTGCTCTGAGAAACACACATATACTGCACCTCCTACACATAATGGTGCGCGTACCCATTCCCGAGTTTGCCGCCGTGAGGAAGCATCTCAGTACCTCCTTCCTCAAGAACCACGCACTGGCAGCCAAGATCACTGATGGCCTCCACTACACATACAACAGCGAAGAGCTCTGTCTTATCGATGCATATCCAGGAAATATGGTGTTCTCTGCAGCCCTGCATAACTCATTACAACCCAAACAACACGTTTTACTAGAGTCAAGACTCAAGTTCTACAAGCTCATCGATGACTACTTGGCCGAGCTCAAGGAAAACCCAGATACCCAATCTAACACGTTTCAGAACCTCAGGCAGAATCCATACAGCTGGAAGACATTCATGGACGTGACAGACACAGAAACTGGTATTGTCAAACCTGGCTTTGAGACACGAGATCACACACACACCAAGCTCATGTTGACCGCCAACTTGTCTGAAGAGAGCCTGTTGATGCAATGGATGGCCTGCATGGGCCATAGAAACTGGATTCAAAGATTCGGAAATGTGAGGATGTTGTTATGGGTTCCCGAATCATCCGCTATCAAGGTGATGGCCAATCCGGGTTCTAGTGCAAGAAACAAATGCTCATTGGTGAGAGAGACTTTCTCCGATGCCCGACTGTTGGCCACGACAAACACTGAGAAGTTCCAGAAGAAGAGTCCATTTGATGACGATACACTGGAAGCCGGTAATACACTGATAGTGGAACCCCAGGACCTAACTGGTCAAGCAATGTCACTGTTGGAAATCACCCCGAAGGATCACAAGCTCCAAGACGTGTTCTCCTGGGACTACGTCACCAAGGGCATGCTGATTCTGCGAACCAAGACCGTGGCAGAGGCCATTGACAACATTGGACCCGGTGCTAAGGAGTACTTCTCGACGAAGTTGTCAGAGAAGATGATGTCCAGGCGTGTGAAAGACCTTGTTGCCGATGACTTTGTGCTCATCACAAAGCACTTTGAGCTGTGGCCATTCAAGCCCGACTACACGCTGGACCTGGTCAGCGAGGACATCCTGTGAGAGATGAAGACTTGCCCACAGCGCACACACAAACCCGCTTAACGACTGACGTGTATTTAGAGCATTGAACGAGCCCCTGTACATACTGTGCCTTTTTGAAGTAGTGAGCCGAGACGTGGTATCAGAGAGATCAGAGAGAGGCGCGCGCGAAGCACACGGCAAAAGACCAGCGAGAACACGGAGCAAACTCATCACCACAGAGAGGACACCACCGCCACGCACACCGCCCATGTCACACAAGCCAGGCACAGACACGGCCTACTTCATCGTGGACGTCTCTGCACTCACAAAGGGCCTCGGAAACATCCGCCGCTGGCTCGAGTCCGACTCCACGGACGTGGTGCTCTGGATCCCATCATACACACTCCACGAGCTGGACTATCTCAAGAAGGGCGTCACCATGACAGCCATCAATGCCCGTGAGGGAATCAGAATCATTGAAAAGACCTACTCGAGCCTGGACCCAGCCGTTTCTGGCAAGGTGGTCATCGAGACCCCCGAAGAGGCGGGCACAAAGTGGAAGAACTGCATCCGCTACAAGATCCGTGCTCCTCGTGTTGGCGAGTTTCCCAAGACGCAGAAGTCAGCCTCAGCTGCTATTCCAGTGACAATGTCAGAGTCAGAAGCCGCCCAATTGGCCGCCAACGATGAAGATGGCACCTTTGTCTCCGAGGCCGACAACGAGAGAGCTGAGCTTCCCGCAAGACTTCGTTACTTGCTCAGACCATTGATCCAGAAGACACACATTGACCCGGAGAACTGGATCTTCGTCACTGAGGACAACTCAACCCGCATCTGGTGCGAGTGTTTCAAAATCAAGTGCATCAATGTCTCCCAGGCGGATGCACTCTTGTTCCATACGCAGACCTTGAGAGGTGGAAGCCCAGGCGAAGACGCTTCGATCAATGCAATCGACTCAGACTTCAACAAACTCAACTTCACTGATGAATCCCAGTCTACAACATCTCATTCCGAGCAGAAGAAGAAGAGGAACACCAGAAGATCCAGAAAGAAATCACCCGAGACCGCAGGTATCGGTGCCAATGTGACTACAACTCCACTTCAACCAAATCAGAAGGCTCATCACGATGTCAAGATCGAGAGTTTTGACAGCATCGAGTTTGCCCCAAGAGGAAAAGGTGACTTATGGGTCCCATGAATTGCTGGTTGGATGAACGTCAGGAATAGCCCATTGAGGGCCATTTTGTTGACACTGAACCCTACTTTTTCATTGGTAAGCCCAAGCCCCATGATTGGTCACATATCATATATCACACTACACACAGACACAAACGAGTGATTGCAAATTGGAGGTTCAACAAAGGGCAAACGCCACACACACCGATACTAAATCGACAGCTGTCACTCTTTCTCTTGCCACTTATCCAACATGAAACATGATGTCACAATCGTTGACCACCGAGTTTGAATATGGACGACAGTGCTTAAGCCACGTTCAAGGCAACAACACAACTACAATTTCAAAAAGTTGATCAACAAGAATATCCATTCTTTATTATGTTTGTATGTAGTTAATGATCCTTAAGAAAACAATGTTAACTTCGGTTCAAAGTAGATACTATAAAAAGGTTGAGGTGATTGAAGAGAAAACTCCTGGAGAATCATTTATCAGATATATAGTCGATGGTTGTACTCATCGAGGCCGGTACTGAAACAAGCCCCTAACATTAGAGATGCCAGAAAAAACATACTTAGAAAGAAAGACAATCATCACTTAAAGATCTCCTGAAACAAGTTCTCTCTTCTCTCAAAACCTCTGCCAGTCCTTGATAACAAGTCAGGCTTACCTAGAAAGGACCCCACATAGCAGCACACCTAGATACAGTCAGCTCCTGCCCACTATCTCAGTGTGCTTGTTGTATTGCAAACCTCAGAGAAGTGAAGGAAAGGGAAGCAGAGGAAAATTTTTGAACCTTTTTGAGTGCTCGCGCTGGAACTTGGGTCCTGGCAAAAAAAAGAAAAAAAAACTGCATTTTGTTAGGGCAACCTATTTGCCCGAGTTGCAGTGGCAGAGCCCCACCCCCATGATCCACCCTCGAATCTCTGCTAATGGCACCTCCACTTGTACTATACTTACGGCTGCTACATCACTGGTATCTGGTCTCAATATATCAAAAGGCACGTGTGTATAAAGGTATGGGACTCACCCCACAATCACGGCAAATAAAAGGCACACGGTACAAAAATGAACACTGATAACACGGTGCACGGAGCATCCATACGTGTGTATCAAAGTCAGGCTGAGGGGATGGAATCGCCAGTGGTGCCGGTGTTGATGTTGACGCCTGATCCCATGGTAATGGACTCTCCCTCAGTCCCACACCCAGTTGGTGGCTTCAGAACACGGGAGATCAGCTCTTGATTCAACTGAGCACTGGAAGTTGTGCCAACGTCAAAAATAGCATCAGCAGCGGCAATGGCATCTGCTTGAAGTGATTCATCATAACCAAGTTCATCATGAAGGGTAGCACTTGGATCATTCTCCTTAGCCTTCTTGCTCTTAGTCTTTGACTTGGACTTGCCCTCGGACCCTTCTAAGACTTTGATATCAGATTTCAAGGTTTGAATCAAGTCTCTCAACTCGCTCAGCTCATCGTTGTACTTCTGTTGCTTTAAAGCCAAGCTCAGTTTCCAAGTTTTGTGTTTCAGCTCCTGCTTCTTCGCTTCCTCTTTGAGCATTCGTTTCATCTGAAGCTGGTTGTGAAGATAGACTGGATTCCAATCAGCAACAAGCTTATCAACATGGTTCTTATCGAACACGAAGAGGGCTTTAGCAATGTTGAGTCCAGCAATGTGCTCAACCTCATCATAGTTCAAGTTCATCAGCAGCAACTCTGCCAAAATGGTTTTCTGAGAATCATTGAAGTCAGCGAAACGCTCATAATCATCTCCTTCAGCCTCTTGTGCGTGAGCTCCATTGAGAGATTGAATATCGTGATTCTGAACCCTCTTGAAGACTTTAGAAACTCCCTTCACTCTCGTCTCGATCAATCTTCCACGACACTTCTCGTAGTATGCCTCTGTAGTAGAAATCAAGTCTGCCATGTAATCACCCATCAAAACATCTCTCAACTTGATGAAATCACAATGCTGAGGGTTCATAACGTCTGCCACACCCCATTTGTACTTTCGTCCACGGATTGTTTCCGGAGATCCATCTTCACGATCAACGGTGAAGAAACTCTCTGATCCAATCAAAGCGAAAGGGCATTGCTTGAGAATCGACTGTTTGACCTCTTCATCGTCCACAAACTCACAGATCTTGATAGACTGACGCTTGATGATTCTTCTAACCAAATCCTTTGTTTCTTCAATTTCCTTTGTGGTCAACGTGTCAGCCTTGGAGATCACTGGAATCAAGTTAACTCGGGAGGATATGTGCTTCATGCATTCAATCTCAGAAGGGGAGAGACCACGAGAACTTGGATTGATGAAGAAGAGGCAAGCATGGACCCTGTTATCAACTTTCTCACTTCGGTCCGGCTGTTCATCCTGAAACATGTATCTTCTCAAATGTTCATCAATGTACTCTGTTATTGGGATGTATGCAAACATGTTGTCAATGTAGTCATTAAGACATTGCGTCTCAATAAGAGTGAGGTCCAAGTTGAAACCTCTTTCAATCAAGTTGACTCTGTGTGTAGATATGGATTCTTTCTTCTCAAAAGTGATATGTGGTTTGATGTCCTCGAGGGTATCCCAAATCGTAGGCATGATCCTGGTCCCAAATAAAGTGTTGATGAAGGTGGTCTTTCCTGAGCCTTGCTGGCCAACAAGGAGAAGATTGAACTTGGCTCCTTTCTTGTGCTTGAGGTCCTGGACTTGCCCTGGGAGAGAGTCGACACCGACGTGGTAGGCCTCCTTGCCATGTGAAGTGCTCTCCGTGTCTCTGTCCAAGTCACTGTGCTCGGATCTCCTGGCTCCCTTCTTGTTCTGAGTTTTCTGAATACGGCGCACAAGGTCACTGAGGTTATCTGAGTGCGTTGGGAGACGCTCTTGTCGGTTGTAAAGGATGGCGGCTGGGGACATGATGGGCTGAAGGGATGATGTCGGGCTCTGTTCTGGGGACTGGCTGGGGCGGGTGCTCAATCAGTGATGTCCGGCGTTGCTGCAGTTCTCGTAATAGCCTTGACCTCATCACTCTTCATCATAGAGAAGCACAGACTGCTGAATGTTTGAAAGGAGACACCATCGTGTCGGGCTCCCTCTCTCTGTGTGCCACAAAAGCGGAGTTGGGTACCCGTCCTCGGCTCCCAAACTTGATACAGCCGAAGCGCCCATGGAAGTTTGAGTTCATGAGTGTCTTCTGTGTTCAAAGAGTGTGTAACGGGAAGGCAAGTTTGCTGTCATTCGGTGAGAGAAACAAAGATCCAGTGCGAGTCTTATTTATAGGTGGGCGTAGTACAGCTCATGATCTATTTCTGATCGCGATATTTGGACCCAAGCGCAATCGAGACCCGCCAGATGTGTATACGTGAAGAAGTGGAAAGCTGTTATACGTGTCAGTCCTATTTGTATGTATGTTCAGTATGTATATGTTTTGCTCTAGATATCTAGGCTGTGTGGGTTGTGCCCTGATGGTGCCCGCCTATACCTCCAACCTCAGGCCACGCTCTACACTGCATCAAATATCAATGCCCGATCGCCTGAAGCTCTACTCATCGGGTACTAGGAGTGTATCATAATGAGTCATGAATGTATACCGCGTACAGCGATAACCCTTGTGGCTGTACGCGGTATATATACAGCACGTACTACTACACTCATGAATAGTAATGATAAGCCCATGGTCTATCATCGCCCAGAATGCCTGATCCGGAAGCGCGCAGATGCATGTTGCTTGAACGGAAGCCCTGTAATCGTACATGCACCCTGTCAGCGGTTGTTCACCTAGTTCAGCACTCTGGAGGCTGCACTCACCTCTTTTGGCACCTTTCCAGTTGTCTGACTTTACAGTATGCCACCAGGATCCGTTCAGCTAAAACTTCTGCTTTGGGCTACGCGCTGGCGGGAACCACCTGATAGTGGATAGCAGATGCCCCTGACGCCCCCTGGGCCCACGCGCATATCAAATGCCAGCTGATAAGAATCTGACACCTGTGCTCCGAGCTCTGACCCATCGCGCGCTTATAAAACCTCCCACCGCCCACCAATTGCCCATGTAGATCTCTTCACATCTTTGGACAAAACACAGACGTCAATGACCGATTACATCCTCTCTCAGGGCATTGGCTACGGCTACATCGTCGGCCTTGGCTCTGCCTTTGCTCTCATCATGGTGTGCATCACCATGATCCTCTCCAAGTACATGGGGCAGATCCAGAACTCAGAGCGTTTCACAACGGCTGCTAGATCCGTCAACAGTGGGCTCATTTCCTCCGCGGTGGTCAGTTCCTGGATCTGGCCGGCATCGCTACTCACCTCCGGCCTCTGGGGATACACTTATGGAATCTCTGGTGGATATCTTTACGGTGTTTCCGGTACTACACAGATCTTCGGGTTCGCTGCCTTGGCCGTTGAAATCAAGAGACTTGCCCCTGCCTGCCATACCATTGCCGAAATCATCAAGGTAAGATACGACAGGCCAACGCACTGGGTCTACCTCTTCTACGTCACGGCCACAAACACAATGGTTGCTTCTTGTCTTCTTTTGGGTGCTTCCCAAGGAATTAACGCCTCCACAGGTGTCAATATCATTGCTGCCAACTTTTTGCTGCCTCTCGGTGTCTGTATTTATACCGCAACTGGTGGTCTCAAGTCTACATTCATCTCGGATTGGATCCACACTGTTATTATCTATGTCGTGGTTTTGATCTTGTGCTTCAAAGTGTTCTGCACTTCCGAGATCATTGGCTCTCCGGGAAAGATGTGGGATATGCTTCAAGAAGTCCAAGAGAAGTTCCCTTCTGCAACGGGATCCAATTACCTAAGTTTCAGAAACCCAGAAATGTTCATGACAACCTGGGCTGTTTGCGTTGGTGGGTTTGGCTCAGTTCTCTCCGACCCTTCCTACGGACAGAAGGCTCTCGCTTCTAAGTCTGGCTGGCCTCTCCTCACAGGGTACATTACTGGTGGTATCTGTTGGCTTGTTGTTCCTTGGGCCCTCGGTCTCGGAGGTGGTCTTGCCGCAAGAGCATTGCTGATCTACCCAGGCTTCCCAACTTACCCAAACCCTCTCTCAGATGCGGAGGCAAGCGCTGGTCTTGCCGTTATCTATGCCTATGGTACAGTCCTCGGAAAGAGTGGAGCCGCCGCTGCTGTCTTGACTTTGTTCATGAGTGTTACTTCCGCCATGTCTGCTGAGCTCATTGCCTTCTCTTCCATCGCTACCTATGACGTTTACAGAACTTACATCAAACCAGAAGCAACGGGTTCCGAACTTGTCAGATTCAGTCACATCTCTACCGTTGCATTCAGTGTGGTCGTTGCATGTGTCTCCATCATCTTCAATTACGTTGGTGTTTCCGTTGGCTGGTTGATCGGTTTCTATGGTATCATTCTTGTTCCATCTATCTGTGTTCTGATCTACACATTGTATTGGAGCAAGACCAACAGTTTCGCTTGCACTTATGGCCCTCCAATTTCCACATTTATTGGTATTATCTGCTGGATCTGTTCTGCATATGCTTACGGAGGAGCTGTTGATAAAGACACTTTGATGACTCCTAAGCCATCTATCATTGGTAACTTCAGTTCGCTTGGTGCTGCCATTGTCTTGCTTCCAATTCTTTCCCTGTTGAAACCATCTGAGCCATTTGATTTCAAGATCCTACGCACATCCTTCAGTGCCGCTGATGATGCGGACGAAGAAGAATTAAAAGCAATGGAGATAACAGAGGAAGAGGAGCATGATTTGAAGAAGGCTTCGAGAATTGCCATTTTACTCAATGTGATCTTAATGGTTGGTGGATACATAATCGTCCCGGTTTGTTTCTATGCCACTGACTACACCTTCTCCAAGAAGTATTTCACACAATGGGTTATCATAATGATGATTTCTTTGTTCCTGGCCGCTGCTTACATTATTTTCTTCCCTCTTTACCAAGGCAGACACGACCTGATGGCCCTTTACATTGCCATTACCAGCGGTGCTCAACCTGCCATTGATGCCGAGACTGTTGACAATTCTTCAGCGGAGTATGTTGACAAGGTGCACGCTGTCCCTGACTCCAAAACAATGGAAGAAGCCTAAACTTCTATCTGCTTACAGACAGGATACACTATATTTGTTGTTCTATAATCCCACGTTCAGTTCATAATGACTAGCTACTGACGTAAGGTAATACTCTAGTCTGCTTCACGCCTAGCTGCAAATGCATATTCAATCTTAGCAAGGGAACCAGACAAGCATCAAGTTACGTTATACAAGATACGAAGGTCTGGCTGACGATTAGACGCCATTAGTTCAACACTTGTCAATGTGTTATACAACACTACGAGAAGGTTATGAAAACAACAACTCGAATACATTAGAACAGTTAAAGACAGTTGAGAAGAGAGAAAATGTGGACTAGTATAGCTCATACATTTGTGCGTTTGGAGGAGATTTCTTCCACATACTGAGTAGATCCCTTCTCATCGACGTCATCAGATGTCAGAACTGGGGACATTTGTTCACCGAAGCCATCTGTTCTCTCACGCTCGAATCTCTCTTCCTTGAGCTCCTGGAAGAGCTCCGTGTGTGCCTTCCAAGCCGGCTTTGCAAAGAGCCTGTCCATGTATTCCAAGGAGACACCTTTGGTTTCAGGAAGCAAGAAGTAAACAATCGGAATCGACAAGACAGCAAAGCCAGCGAAGAAGAAGAACAAACCGTACTTCATCGAGTCAATCATGTCGGTAGTGAAACGAGTCATGAGGAAAACACCGAGCCAAAGGAACATAGAGTTGATGGCTTGACAGGCACCTCTGATATTGTTATCGAAGATCTCCGCACCGACAATGTAGGGGGTACCAGACCAACCCATAATAAAGAAGAAACACCAGACATAGACGAGACCCAAAGCAGCCTTAGCCTCTGGACCGTCGGTGCTGTACTTGACGTAACCACCGATGTAGAAGAAACACAAGGCACAAATTGGAGACGTGAAGAGAAGGGTCGTTCTTCTTCCAAACTGCTCAACAATGAACGCAGACCAGATGAGAGTGGAGACCAGTTTGGTGACACCAAAGAGTCCTGAAGAAAAAAGACTTGAGTTTGTTGACTTGACCCCGATCTGTTTGAAGATAGTTGGGGAGTAGTAGTTGATGGACTGGATACCGTAGAGATCTTGAAGGACATAAAGGCCAGATGCAATGAAGAGACGTTTTAAGATGCTTGGTTTCTTGACCAACTCTTTGAAAGGATCAGTGAACCCAAGACCGACAGTTTCTCTTTGGAACTCGATCTCGGTCTTCATGTTGTGGAATTCCCACTGGATATATTCATCGTCTTCGTCCAAGTTTCTCAACCAGCAGAGGTTCTTCATTGCCTCAGCATCCCTTCCTTTGCCAATGAGCCAACGTGGGGTTTCAATAAGGAAGAAAACACCGAGGATGTACAGACCAGCTGGGATCATCTGAATGGCGAAAGGAATATACCACTGTCTGAAGGAAGAAGGGAGAGTGTTGGAGACACCATACGCGATGAAGAAACCGGTGGTATCACCAATACGCCAGCCAATCTCGTACATGGAGGAGACTCTTCCACGGATACCCGGTGGACTGATCTCAGCCAAGTAAACAGGGACAATAGAGGTGGAACATCCAACACCGATACCAGCAAACACTCTTCCAAGATAGAGGGGAATCAGTCCCCTGGAGTGCGATGGGAGCATCATGAGAATTGCACCGATTGCCATGGTGATACATGAGAAGATGAGACCGAAGCGTCTTCCCCAGTAGTATGCAAAGAAGTAGGAGAACGCCGAACCAAAGAAGCATCCGGCGTGGAAGACTGAAATGATGTTGGAGACGATGAAGGCGGCATGACTGGTAGACATCTCGTCAAGGCCGAACTCGTTGTGGAATGAGTCAAGAGCGAGTGTCCCCCCAATGAAACCAGAATCATAACCGATCTCAAGAGCGGCAGATGCAAGAACGATACCGGAGAGATAGACTTTCCAGTTGTACACCTGTGGCGGTGTAGGTCTGTCCTCGATGACCCTGAATGGGTTGTGAACGGCAAACCTCATTGTAGAGTGGTTTACTGTGATGATGATTGTTGATTACCGGCCTAACGAACTGGGGATCTGTGGTCTCTTTATATGGAACTGTGGAGAAGCGGAGAACTTAGCATCAGCGGAGGAAACGATGATACAACGAGGAGACTGTGACGGAGAAGCACACCTGAGCAACATGATACTGTGAGCTGAGAGGCTCGGCACATCAATGCCCCAGGGGCAACCACCCGTAAGATCTGATCGAGGCAACAGGGACAGTTTCCCGAACATCATTATGTACCCTGGTGCATACAGCGAGCACGAGTACGAAGAGCCCAGAGCCCCAGAGCCCCAGAGTCACGAGAGCGGAGCGGGCAGCGCAGGCAGCGGGCCCTGCTTTTGTGGGGAAGTCAGCGCCACTCCGAAAGCGGAATGATTCATGAATCATGGAAGGAGTCAGAAAGTCGGAGAGAGTGGGGTATCTTATTCTCTTCCAACACACGCTAAAGTCGTGAACAGTGCGGAATCTTCGCTCCGGTAGCAGAGAACAATATCAAGAACGTACCGAACATGCCATATGCTATTGTTAAGAGTGGTATGACTGCCGGAAAGATAATAGCCCGCTGCAATGATGGCTGCCAAGTTGACTACTACTCTACCGGCACAATGCCGCCTTTATCCGTATCTGTAGTCATGTTGAATCTGGGAGTCTGGAGTCTGGGCGCCTGACCTCTCTCCGTCCTGGAGTGACAAGGTGGTATAAATAGCCGCGTATTATATGGTGTTGGTCTGTGCTCTGTGTGGTCGTGTATCAGTACAACCAAGGTCAACCGCTCTACGGACTTGATCACGAAATCTAATGTAGTATATCACTTATGTACTTTATGTATACCAGGACTTCAACCCAAAGAACCGGTCCCTTACTTCTCTTCCTCCTCCGTTGGAGCAGAAAGTGCCTTCTGTGGAGATGGATTGAGGACAAACTCAGCATCAATCAATTGGACCTCTGGGTTCAATGTTAAACCGAAACCTGGCTTGTCCAACACACTGACATCCAAGTAACCTTTGTATGGAATAGGTTCATCGATGAACAAACCACCGAAGACTGGAAGAACAGCAGTGGAATCTGGAGAGTTGGCCAAGTATTCCTGGAATGGTGTGTTCTGTTGAGAAACAACGAAATGGTAAGAGTATGGACCGGAAGCGTGTGGAACAACTGGGATATCATAAGCTGCAGCCTGGGCAGCAATCTTGACCAACTCAGTCATACCACCAACCCACATGACATCTGGCTGAACAATGTCCAAGTTTCTTCCCTCAATGAGCTTTCTGAAACCGTACTTGGTGTACTCGTGCTCACCAGTGGTGAACTTGACATCTGGATGAGCTCTCTTCAAAAGGGCAAAGCCATCAAAGTCATCTGGGTGAAGAACCTCTTCCCACCAGTTGATGTTCAGGTGTTTGGTAGCAGAAACCAACTCAATAGTGTATGGAACATTCAAAGACATGTAACAGTCAACCATCAACGGGAAATCTGGACCAACAGTGTTACGGTGCTTGGTCAAGAACTCAACGTTTTTCTTCAAACCAATGTGTCCTTCATCTGGGCCAAATGGCAATGCGACCTTACCACCCCAGAAACCCATTGCCTTAGCAGCTTCAGGCTTAGATCCGGTACAGTAGAAGTCCAAACGCTCTCTGGTAGCACCACCAATCATCTTGTAGACAGGCTCATTTCTGATCTTACCAAGCAAGTCCCAAAGGGCCAAGTCAACGACGGAAATGACAGCAATGGTAATACCCTTTCTTCCGTAGAACATGGAAGCTCTGAAAAGCTTGTCCCAGATCAAGTTCAAGTCTCTTGGGTCCTCACCTTCGATGAATCTGGTGAAGTGGTTGTGGACAATCCAGCATGCGATTGGGCCACCAAAGCCTGTAGCGAAACCCTTGGTTCCATCTGTGGCCTCAATTTCAACACAGAAGGAGCCCAAGACGTTGATACCCCAGGAGGTTCTGGACTGTCTGTACTCAGGGAACTTGGACATTGGGTTCGAAATGTCGGAATCAACGAGCCAGTGGCCCTTCTTGACGTCGTGGTAGTCTCCACCAAGGCCTTTGCCTGGCAGGAGGAAGGTTCTGACCTTCTTGATCTTTGGGAAGTCTGTGACAGCCATTGTGTTGTTCAATCTTGTCGATGCTTAACAAAAACATAGAACGGAGAGACCAAGGTAGAGCCAGCCCGAAGCCTTTATATGAATTTTCCCCACAAGAAGGTCATCGGAGGTATGGGAGCGGCCGGTACATCTTTGACCCGGCCGCGCCTGAGGATGGAGCCCGGACATGGGTATAAAGATGATGCGCACAGATCTGAAAATTCAAACCACGTCCGTTACCCCGGATTCAGCTTCTGATTCACGTGACTTCTTCAATCTTCGAATCAGGATCTTCATGTAGTACTAGTATAGGCTATAATAAGCCAATGACAGATATATGACGCGGATGGCCATCCATCGGAAAGTATGATTGGTGCTACGTCTACACATGGATGATGGCACGAACAGCTATTGAACAGATGTACGTGTATAATATTAGTTTGCTTATAACTCACCTTGACATGTCTTGGAATGATCCTGATCCGTTGATATCCATGGCAAGGAAGTTAAAGAAGTCGTCGTGTGTCAGCTGGAACTCGTCAAAGTTCAGCGCACTTGTGGTCTGGAAGTTCGATAGAGCCTGGCCAATGTTTCCCTGGTTTTCAAACAAAGAATTGTGATTGTTCTGACCCCTTGGAATGCTTGAGGCAGCAGTGTTGACTGCACCACCTTGACCGGAAACAGGATGCTGATGAGGAAGATCACCCCTGCTGGCAAGCTTGTTGAACCAGAAAAGCAAAGAGTGAGACCCAATTCTCATATCAGAGAAGACCTTGGCAGGCTCACGTGTTTCCCCTGTGATGTTGTCCTCCTCGTCAGAGTTAGAGTCCCCGTCTTCTGGATCTTTCAAACCATTACTGTTGCTGAATCTTGAGATATACGATAGATCAGAGGTGTTCAGGAACTGGAGAATTTTGTAGTATACCATTGAGCTCTCCCAGAAACAACCAACTTTGAACAGAACATCAGAAAACGTATCGAGTATCTTCTGGTATTGAGCGAGCTGTATGGGATCCAATGTGTTATTGGTTGACTGATAGATCACGTTGACAAACAAAATTCTTGAGTTGACCCATATGAAGAAGCCAAAATGAGGACCAAGCTTTTCATAGATCGAGGAATTTTCAGTCATTGCGGGTAATGAAAGAGTAAAGTTGAAAACCTTCCTGACAGAGTCGAGACACTGTATTTTGGAATCTTCAGACGCCTTGAAATGCTCAGATTCCCCATGTGGGTATCCAAACGAGGAATGCAGCTTGATCAGAGACGTATAGTAGAACACAAACAACAGACAGTCATAAGCTTGAAGGCCTGTTGGTCCACCTGGCGAGGAAGCCTGAACTTTTGGGAATGACCCAGTCTCCAAAAACTGGTGATACCGTTGAGGTAAAGCAGCAACCCAAGTGAACAGTTGATTCTCCAAGCTCTTGAATCTCATTCTCCAACTCATTACCTCAGAGCTATTGTAGATGTTGAAGTCCTCGATCAGGAATGTGTGAATGTCTCCAACAACTTTGTTCAATTCAATGTAATATGCAAACGAGTCATATATGGTGTCTGGATGTGAAACTGCTGCAAGCATATCGGAAGGGGGATTTTGAGGGCTGTCATTGAAAAGATCACTTCTTGGAGTTGGCTCAACGCTCCTCAAAGTACGATTTTGTTGGGTGGCAGCGTGGAAGACGGAACCGCCAGACTGGACAGGGCTTGTGTTCCAATAGCTCAGCTTCAAAGGTAGAAGGGATGTGATCTTGTAGGACTTCAGTTTCATTTCATGCGATGACGAAATGGCAAAGATCTTGTCCAGTATGTAGATACACCAGAAGCAATGACGACGCGACTCTTCATCGATCCAATCCTTGGGACGTCTTATCAAGTTCAAAGATCTGTTGGATATTGACTTCGATTTGCGGCGTGCAATGTCGCCAGTGGAATGAACAGATGTGTTACTTTCTGGAGAGTCGCCAGTGACAAGAGACACTCTGATGGCCTTCTCTGTACCCAATTTCAAGTAAGCAGCATAATCAGCAGCAATACTCACGTAGTTCCAGGCCTCAGGGACTTTAACAGTACCAGACAAAGACTCATAAGCCAGGAGAATCATTGATTGTAGACTTTCAATGCTGACTTTTTTCAAAGCGGAGGATATGATCGTCTCCTTGCAAGCGCTATAACATGCACGCTTGTGGTCAGCACTCATCTGGTCTGAATTGAGAAACTTGAGAGAGATCAACACGATGGCATACAAAATCAGTGGTGGCTCTGTACCCTTCTGTAGATCCTTGACATTCCTGGTGAGTTCTTTGGCCATCGATTGATGCAGTAGTGGAAAAATTGGAGCTACTCTCGAGAAGAAGAGTTCAATCAGGAGGAGACAGTGGCTCTCTGATGGGAGGGCAAAGCGGTGCTCTTGCTCTGGGTTAAGCAAAGTAGGGATCTGGAGAGGAGGATTGCGTGGTGGGATTGGCATTGTGAATGCAGTCGGTGTATCTTGTTGTGGGACAGTTGATGAACGCACTTGGAACTGTGGGTCCGTTGCTGTGGAGGGACTCGGTTGTAGAAATTGTGATTGTGTGGGTTGTGGTTGTGGTGGTGGTCTCACAGATGCGGACTTGATGCTCTGTAGTTCTGAGTCAAGCCTCTGGAGCTCATTCTCGAGGAGGTCCATCCTCTGTACCATGCCTTTCCCATAACCAGGCTTGAGGCCTGGCTTCTTGACCTGGGAGTATGTGCACGAACTGAAGCCGTTCTTCAAGCAGAAGGTACATTGCGGTTTGAGCCCATCACACTTGATTTTCTTGGACTTGCATGTATCACAGCTCTTCGAGAGCTTCGTTGATTCGTCGACTTCAAAACTTGAAATCTCATCTCGATCTTGACGCGTTCGTTTGCGAGGCGAATTGGTGGACATTTCGTGTGACGATGTGAGATGGAGAAGTGATGTGCAGAGGTAGCGAGCGAGGGATAGTGCTTTGAACTGCGAGTGTGCCCAAATTCACCAGTGCTGCGGTGTGAAAGAGGAATGTGGTGGCTGACGGTCGAGTCCAGTGAGTGTGTATGTGCTTGTCTGAGTGGTATAGTGGGATAAATGGTTTTTTCTTGCAGACTGGAGTCCTGACTCCTCGGTTGTCGACCGTGACCCAAAAAATCGCACCGGGCAGGTGCGAACGCGGACGTCCCCTGCTCAACCACAAAGGCTGTAAAAGCCCGCTCTGATGACGGCGGGCGCCATATCACAACGAGAAGAAAGAGTGAAGCCACACAAAGGCCCATCCACTGCCCACTGATAGCCCCCGCCAGATTAAAGAACCCAGTTCAGGCCCCGTAGATCGCCACCGACCACCACCGACCACGACGGTCCTCCGCCGCCTCCGCACCACCCCACACAATCGACTACCCCGGACTTCGCGGCGGGTGAATGTTCAACAGTCAGCTTGTACTCGGCTCAATAATACTCCGCGGCGTAAAACCCCAAGACGGGTGGCCGCGTCGGCCTAGTTGCCTAGTTCGCTCTCTGAAGGTCGGGGACGCCTGTTCGGCCCAGGATATATAAAAATGAGGGACGTCCCTGCCTGCTGTGGAAAGCCCCCACACTGTGCTGATTTTTCAATCTGCCATTGGCTGAACAACCGGGCCCTACTCACCATCTCGCTATATCACAATGTCAACTGCCCCATACCCAGGTGTTTACACACCAGCTCCAACCTTCTTCAAGAAAGATCTCAAGACCATCGACTATGACGCCCAGGTGGCCCACGCTAAGTACCTCAAAAAGAACGGTATCAAGGGTGTTGTTCTCATGGGATCCACGGGTGAGAATGCCCACTTGACACAGAAAGAGCGTGCCAGTATTGTCTCCACGGTCCATTCTGCCCTTCCAGACTTCACCATCATGGTTGGTGTCGCTGCTAACGCACTGGAGGATGCCCTTGATCAGATTGCTTCAGCTAAGGCTTCTGGTGCGTCCTACGTTCTCGTTCTCCCATCTTCATACTTTGGTGCAGGTATCACACAACAGGGTATAATTGACTGGTTCACTGAGCTTGCAGACAAGGCCACACTTCCTGTTTTGCTCTATATCTACCCAGGTGTCTCTAACGGAACCCAGACCTTACCAGAGACCATTATCACACTGTCTGCACACCCAAACATTGTCGGCTGTAAGATCTCTCACGGTGATGTTGCTCACCACACTTTGGTTGGCCTCAACGAGGACATTCTGTCTGGTAAGAACAACTTCAGTATGTTTACAGGTTTAGGTCAGATTCTTCTCCCAGTCCTTACTGTTGGTGGTAAGGGTGCCATTGATGCCCTCTGTGGTGCTTTCCCAAAGATCTTTGTTCAATTGTTCGATGCTGTCCAAAGAGGAGACTTGGAGACCGCAAAGAAGCTCCAATTGACTTGTTCCAGAGGTGAAGAAATTGTTTCCAAATTCGGTGTCATTGGTATCAAGAAATGTATTCACTCTCAAGGTTTCGGTGAGACCTACTTAGGAAGGGCTCCATTGAACCAAGACTTGCCACCAGGTGCTTGGGAAACTTTGTCAAGCTACTTCCAGGAGGTCCAGTCTGTCGACACGAGCGAGAAGTAGATAACTATACAGTACCATCCTTCAACAATGAGCTCGACATATGGTTAATTATTAGGATTATGAGTAGCGCGGCTTCGGGAAATTCGGCCAAACCTATATATTCACACAGTCAACCTCAAGAGAGGAACATTCAGACCTAGTACGACGTTGTTGACTGCTGGTATTGCTGCTACACGTAACACAACCGTGCACATATAATCCATCGTGATGCCTAACATAAACTTCTACAATGGCTTCCCACAAGATAGCATGAATGTGTCGTAAATGAATTAGATCAAATTTTCAAAGAAAGCGAAGAATTTAGAAGTGGGAAAGTGAGGTTGTTGTCGTAAAAGGTTTCCATGGTACATGAGCGACTCAAACAGTTGGAGCACCTGGCATTGGCGTGGCTGGGATGGTGAGGTAAGAGTTCTGTGCGGTAGAAGTACCAGCGTAAACAATGTAAAAACCAACAAATGTAGCAAGAAGTCCCAATACACCACCGGCTTTGGTTGCGTTCACATTACCAGTGAAACTACCAATGGCCAAACACATGATGAAAACCCACAACAACAAAAACAGGATGAAGAATGGCCAAGTAGCTTTGAAAGTACAGAGCCACATCAAGAAGGAGAATATCACCCAGGCAGTCAAGTAGAAGCCAATAGCGTTATTCAATTCCTCGGTGGTACTGTAACTGGAGGCGATACCAAAAGCATCAATCAAAATACCAGCGTAACCCATCCAGAAACCACCAAATGAACCGAGAGCAGTGGCAGCAAAAGTATTTTCAATGACCAAACACCAGAGACCAGCAACACTCTCAATAATACCACCAAAGAACAAGGCACAAGCAGCAATGACGTTCACGTTGGTGACGCCACGAGCCTGACAGTTGACCAAAGAAACGACGAAACAACAGATACAGAAACCAGAGAGACCCAATGGGACCGGGTTACCCATTGGTCTGAAAGAAGCTGGGTGAATACCAGGGTTCAAGTCACCGGCAAACGCGTTGACAAGTTCTTTTCTGTTGTATGCAACGTTACCCAAGTAGACGATATCACCGTTGGAGGATGTCGTGACTCTAAGGATAGGATTCTCTGGGTCCTGAGTGGTGTAGGCTGTATCCTTTGTGCGGATGCCCTGTGGGGCATCAAATTCTGTAGAGGAGTAGTCGTGGTGGACATTACCCTTTTCGAGGTCCTGTGGGAGTGTGTCACTCATACTGAAGTTGTAGATATGGACTGTTATAAAGAACAGGAATGGTTCATGGAGTGCCTGAGCCGGGAAAGGAAGCCTCGCAGCTTTTATAGCTGTGCAGAGTCTGAGGGGCTCCGATGGGCAGATGACCGGACAGCGTGGCCCAACAGAGGCGTTTTGGGAGAGCACCATGCACGATGGGCACATGAGGGGCACAGTGAGCCAGAGAACACGCATAGGGTGGGGCAGCTCACTAGAGAGCCCCCCGGACCCCAGATTGAGCAAACACCCGGCTCACCGGGGGCCTGGTTGAGCTGTGTGCACTGTGGATCTTCGGACTACGAGTCAACATATGGCATTTCTTTGTGTACACGTTTTCCTTCAACCATGGGACTCTGGACGGCTCGTGGTGGCCTCTTGGGAGCCCTAAAATTCGCTGCAGAAGAGAGAGACTGCTGCATCAACAGTGCACATCGGCCTTAACGCTATACAATCCCCAGAGTTGGTGCCACCGGTGGCAGGCTCGCCTGGCCATCACCAAGATTCTACGCTCCAGTGGCCTCCATAAAAGGCAGAATATACTCTCTGGAGCACAGTACGCGTATATTGTTGTGGACAAGTACGGGAGCCGGAGCCCAGGGCAGCTCCCGAGATATCTGGCGGAGCCCGTCACATAAACACAGAGTGCGCGGCGTTAGGCCCATTCAATCGCAAACACGAGTCAGTTCAGCCGGGCAGGGCGAAAGGCTAGAACATATTTAGGAGACATTCAGCCACTCTCATAGCGTGCGGGGCTCCTGTTTGTGTGAAATCTCGATTGCAAAGTTAAGAGGTCCGGATCAAGGGCTTTCCAAATATACATGTAGAGGGAAGTTGGCGGGGGAGGGGCAACTGCTTCCCGGAACGCGATCAGTGGAGGCCGACACTTTCTGGGGAACACGCGACTTGCGAGTTGCAACTTGCGCGGCCAGGGTGGTGGCAGTTCAAGTGGATCACGTTGGACTCTAGTACTGGGATAAGACATATAACTTCTAGTGTAGCTTGCATCGACGATGTCAACTGTTAAAGTTCATATCTCAGGACATGGTGGACGCACTTACACCAGTTTTCACGCACAGTTTTTTACGATTGTGCTATTCCTAGACAGGAGAGTTGAAACGTGGAGCCACCTCTTGCAGAGCAGTGAGTGTTTACGGAGAAAGCTCACACCACCCAGGAACCCAAGCCAAGTCGATTTGCATCATCCAGCGTCCATCATCCAAAGCCCAGACACCACATGATGTGAATCCTGGATTCAGTAGCATCACAACAAACAGGCTGTGTCTCAAAGTGGGGCTCTTGACACAACGGAGTGCCCGCTCCAGTTAACCCCAGACTCCAGACTCCAGACTCCAGACTTCTGTAGGAGACCGGTCACCGGCCCGCAATGCACAAATTACCACGCGCTACGTAGTGATGACGTTTAAAAGCTGGGCATATATACCAGAAAGCGGCTCGTGCTTACTCAAACTGCCTGGAAAACCCACGTTTGACCGGCAGTCAGAGCGAACCTCAGGTTGCTCAAGAATCATGGCGCCAGTGGGCTGTTTGTTAGCTGTTGGCTGTTAGCTGTTCTGGGCTGTTAGGCGCAATATACATTTTGCTGATATAAGCGAGCCGCGAATTTCCGCGAATTCCGCGAACTCGTTCGATATTCTGGCACGCTACACGCTACCTCCTGCAACGCCACCTCTGTTTGGTATTCTGATTAGACGCCCAAAGTACACACCCTCTCATCAGGACACTGTGATTGCGGAAGACAACAAGTGCCAGGAAAAATGAGCGGCAGATACAACATCCTTTTCCTGATCATCTTCTTCACGTTCATCCTCCCGGGTCCCCCGGCAAGCCCCGTGAACTCGGACGAGCAGTATAGCAAGCTTGTTCAGTTCCGTTCTCAGCTCCATCAGAACTACAATCAACTACAGAATGCCACCTACAACCAGAACTTTGGAAACCTCACAGGATTCATGCTCAGCTATGAAGACGTACTCCGAGGTGAGACCAACCAGACCTACCCGCTCGACGGCAAGGACTATGACCACTGGTACAACAACCAGTCATACTCCATTCTCCCTGACGAATTGACTGTCAAAGCACAGAACATTTGGGCCTTGGAGGCTGACGAGACTGACACTGGGAAGAACTACTACACCAACATCTCTTCATCCGTCTCGGGCAGATTTCAGACAACAAACAACACATACTCCATACTTCCACTACAGCCCCCAGATTATCTCAAGCATTACAACGAGGACCTCTCACAGCCTTCGCCTGATAATGATTTCATGAGCACCCCAGAAAGACTTGTTGGTAATGTCACATCACAAGAGGGTAAAGTATCCGTGGAGTTCACTGTCTTTGATACCATCAACAGAGAATACTTCAATGCTTTGGAATCTCAAATTAAGCTCATTACCCTCGACATCGACATATCAAATGACGATGAGACTGATAAGCATTACCTTGAGACAAAGGGATTCTACTACCCAGAGACTGGTAATATCATTGCAATGACAGGAAGTGCCAAATTCTTGAGCTTTTATGGCGGTATTCAGCATATGACTTTGTCAGAGAAGGACTTTGACCTTGCAAAGAACTTATCATTGGAATACTTTGACCGCACTTTCTTCAAGAGACATGAAGAGCAGAACGCCGATATTAGCCTCAACTATCTGTCACAAATAATGGAGAAGACATCGATGCATTGTGAGTACGTTGCTTATTTCCATTTGAACACGGTTAATTTGACAAAAGAGGAGCTTTCGGAGATTGACAAGGAGTTGACGTCGCCGATTGGTCGTCCTATTGCTTTTGACAATGTCCCACAATTGAACTTCACGGGATTCCTCTACTCTCCAAACTGTGGCATTCAATTGGAAATACCATCAATTACAGGTGTTAGAAGAGAAATCAAGATCAACAAGTACCACAAGATCGTGATATATGGCATTGTTCTCCTCTGTGCGCAGATTCTTTTGACTGTCAAACAAATGAACCACACAAGTACGCCTTCAACCATCTCAAGAATATCCTTCTGGACAATCTGTATGATATCGTTGATTGACGGGTCTCTTTCAATGATCTATTTGCTGAGCTCAGCTATCTTGAATCAACTATACTTGCCACTGGCAGTCAGTGCACTTTTGGCATTTATTTTGACCTCAATGTTTGAAATGAGGTATATGATCAGTATCTACATGTCACAGATCAATGAAAGAACTCTAAATTTGTTGACTGCCTTGCAAGGAAGACCAATGGATGAAGATAATAATGAGACTGGGAATGAAGGCGGGCTTCCAACGACGAGACAAGATGCTGCTGCTGCACAGGCACCTCCAGCAACAGCAGACCCACAAGATGAGTCCCAAGTCAGTGGCGCAATCTATACCAGATTCTTCTTCACTTTGATCATCTTCACTTTTATCATCATCAACTCTATCATGTGGTCTAGACAGGCTAGAATGAGATTCGAGTACATTGTGGTCATTGTTGCAAACTCGTATTGGCTACCACAGGCTTACAGAAACGTTGCCAGGGGATCACACCGTTCTTTCAAGTGGTGGTTCATCTTTGGTACTACTACAGTCAGACTTTTGCCATTGTTCTATATCTTTGTTGTGAAGGATAACGTGTTTGATCACCACAGTGACCCGTATTTCTTCTTTGTAATTGTCGGCTGGTTGACGGTCCAGCT
Source organism: Petasospora maritima (assembly GCA_030557345.1). Classification (NCBI taxonomy): domain Eukaryota; kingdom Fungi; phylum Ascomycota; class Saccharomycetes; order Phaffomycetales; family Wickerhamomycetaceae; genus Petasospora; species Petasospora maritima. Next base: position 56,485 of record JAKTOZ010000061.1, read on the forward strand.
GGCCATTCTTGGACTTCAAGGACTTCTCGGTTCCAGATTCTTCTTGCCTAAGAGATGGCTTCCACAGACATACGACTATCACCCTGCCCTCACGGAAGAGGACTTGGAAGCTGGGTTTGGTGTCAACCACGTGGATGCATCTGAGGAGACTCCATTGCAGCCGCAAGATACCAATGACATGGAATCCGCCCACAGTCTCAAGCAACACGCCAACGGTCATTGTACAGTGGATTGTGCTATTTGTATGACGAGTGTTGACGTTCCTATATCCAGATCCCATATTGACCAGGCTTCTTCGTTCCTACAGAGAAGAGCATATATGGTTGCTCCTTGTCGCCACATCTTCCACACGCAGTGTCTTGAAGCCTGGATGAAGTACAAGCTACAATGTCCTGTTTGCAGAAACTCCTTGCCGCCACTCTGAGAAGATTCCCATCGAAGAAATAATGAATAATGAACGCTATTTTTGTACGAAACCCTCTGCTTTCCTATGAGTTATATAGAATACGTGATCCTATACGCGGTGATGGTTGCTGGTGGCTCGGCCGTGTCTCGAGAGTCGAGACACCATAAAAAAAACAATCCCAGATCCCCACAACGTTGGCTCCAAAACCATCTGTACCACAGCAATTCAACGCAAACATGACACCAGAAGAGAAGAAGTTAGTAGACTCACAAAGCACAACACCAAGGAAGAAGACTAACCCGCGTGAAAACAGATTCAGAGCCTGTCTCTTTGGTGAGTCCTCCTGAAACGGATGTTGATTCCAGGATCTGTACTAACACCTTCCCACAGACATGGACGGGTTGTTGATCAACACCGAGGACATCTACACCGAGGTCACAAACGAGTTGCTCGCCGAACACGGTAAAGGACCACTGAAATGGGAGGTCAAGATCCAGCTGCAGGGCCGTCCAGGAGCAGACGCCGCTCGTATCCTTATCGAGGCATATGATTTGCCTTACACGCCGGAAGAGCTCATGGCGAAGAACCTCGTCAAACAGGAGACCAAGTGGCAGAAGTGTGCATTCCTTCCGGGTGCACAGGAACTCTTGGAATATTTGCATGCGAGAAAGGTCCCAATTGCACTTGCTACTTCGTCGTACCGCATCAACTTTGAGCGCAAGACAGGCCACCTTCAGACCAGAGGCTTTGAGCTCTTCGGGGAGCACATTGTCACTGGAGATGATTCCCGAATTCCAAAGGGGAGAGGCAAGCCGTTCCCAGACATCTGGCTCACTGCTTTGCAGTCTTTGAACTCACAGCTTCCAGAAGGAGAAGCTGAAATCACTCCGGATCAATGCCTTGTGTTTGAAGATGCATTGCCAGGTATCACTGCTGGTAAGGCAGCTGGTGCCTACGTGATCTGGGTTCCAGACCACAGAGCTCTAGAGGTGATGGACGGCGAGCAACACACGCACATTGGCGACCAAGGTGTCATCTACTCGTCTTTGAAAGACTTCGATCCTAAAGAATATGGCCTTTAATTAGCGTTTGTAAATTTGTGTTGTATCAAGAAGCAAAATTTGAACCCAATGTTAAAGAGGAGCGTTGCGGAACAAGTAGGAAATACTCTCACCGTTGTGCAAACGACGAATACCTTCAGCCAAAACCGAACTGATGTCAATGGTATCAAGTTTTGGACATAACGCCAGCTTATCTTCGAACGGAACTGTGTTTGTACAGACAACACGATCAAGCATAGACTTGTTGATGTTGTTGATGGCATTACCACTAAGGATACCGTGTGTGACAATGGCAATCACAGACTTGGCGTTGTTCTCCAACAGAATCTCAGCAGCTTTCGCCAGCGTACCACATGTATCAGCCATATCATCAACAATCAAACAAATCTTGTCAGTGACATCACCAACAAGAACCATCCTCGAAACCTCGTTAGCCCTGGCACGCTCCTTGTGGATGAGAGCAAAGTTGAGATCAAGTCTGTCAGCCAAGCCAGCAGCTCTCTTTGCACCACCAGCATCTGGAGAGACAATAATGGCGTTCTTGAAGTCAATGTTCTCACGGATATATCTGACGACACTTGGCTCAGCGTACAAGTTGTCGACTGGAACATCAAAGAAACCCTGGATCTGGGAGGCGTGGAGGTCCATGGTGATAACATGGTCACATCCAGCAGTAGTGAGCATATCGGCCATCAACTTAGCGGTGATTGGAGCTCTAGACTTGTCCTTACGGTCCTGTCTGGCATATGGGAAGTTTGGGATGACGGCTGTGATTCGGCGGGCAGAAGCGGTCTTACAAGCATTGATCATGATCAAGAGCTCGAGTACACGATCATTCACGACACCTGAACCAATTTGCATGATGATGTAGATGTCTTCATCACGGACAGATTCGTTGATAGAGAAGGAGACTTCACCACACGAGTCACGCTTGATGTGAATGTCTGTGAGCTTGAGCCCGAGGCGCTTAGCCACGAGCTCGGCAAGACCGCGGTGGACGTCGTTGGTGAGGAGCTTGATGGAGTTCTTAGCCATGTTGTATGTGTATGAGTTTCACAAGGGAAGTATGGTCTTGACGGTGAGGGTGCTTCGAAGGCATCTCAGAACCTTTTTATCAATGTTGTAGAGGCCCCTTCCATCGCAACCGGGGAAAAAATTTCGGGAACACCCGGACATCAGGTCAGATAGGCGCGGTCCACCGGGGAAGAGCAGCTCCTCCGCGGGTCTAGCGATAAGCAATACTACGCTGTTACATACAGAGATAACAAATTGCGGTTAAAATATGCTATTCATGATTCATACAAGCTACGAACGTTTTTTCTTTGCCTTCGTGTGACGCGTGCTCTGTGGACGTTGCTGAATCACGATTGTACCGTTCTTCATCTCCTCCGGGGCGTCCTTGAAGCGGTCCTGAGACATGAGATGGGTCATTAAGTCGTTCACTTCTTCTTGTAGCTCTTCTGTTCTCTTCTTGAGATCCTCATTTTCTGATCTAGACTTGTCCAAGTTAGACGAGAGGTTCTCGGTTAGAGCTTGTTCCTCTTTCCACTTCTTCTCAAACGTTCTTGCAAGGTTCTTTGCCACTTTAGCTTCCTTGGCTTGCTCTTCAGCAAAAACCTTGTCTTGAAGCTTACCAACAGTCAACGAAAGCTGCTTGAGTTGTTCGTCAAGTTTTTCCACTTTTTCATTCTTGTCATCTCTCTCAACGATTGCCTTTGATGCAAGATCAGCAGACTCTGCCAATCTGGATTCATAATACTCTCTCTGAGATTCCAACTGTGACAAGAGCACGTTGGAGTATTCGATACTGTAGTCCCTGTTCTTATCTTTGAGGTCATCAGAACTGTAGCTCATGTTGACACCATACTCACTTGATGAGCAAGAACTTGCAGCAGGAAGCTCAACCAGTTTACCATCAGTCTCATTCTGGAGTAATCGGTGGACATAGTTATCGCCAGCGTAATCCCAGACTCGTTGTGTGGTGATGTCCATGGAAAAGCAGTGCATGGTATTCTCATAGTGTTCAATAGCATGCTTGGAATTGTAACGACCACATCCTATGTTTCCACATATCAGGCAAATCCAAAGGTTTTGCGTCTCTCCACAGTCAGAACAGTGCTGGAGAGATTCTCTGGAATCGCTTCTTCTCAAAGGATCAAGAGAGAGATTGGAATAGCGGCATACAGGACATGTGTCATCTCTCCACTTGCTCAAACAATTGCAGTGGAATGTGTGCTGGCAGGAGATCGTCACAAGACCAGTAATATCTGAATCCATCCTTTCCAAACACACTGGACATGTCGGAAGCTCCTTCACGACAGAACCACTCCCCAATGTATCCCCAGACTTTTCTAAGCTGAGGGACTTCTTCACTTGAAGTGTAAACGGATCTTCAAGAAGGTATGGAATTCCGGTGACATTTGGCCTGTTGAGTGGCTTGAATAAAACAGACTTGACAAAGATCACATGGCAGAGCTCTGTCTCCATAGAGTTGAACGGCTTACCGTTGTAGGTGTCTTGGAAATACCTAGCAGCCTCATTGGAGCGGAACTTCATTAACACCATAAATCTGTTTGGATTATCACTCTTGACCATTCTGAAGTGGGAAACCTGTGAAATGACGGTCTCACCAATGAATCCAAGTACATCTGTGGGTGAAAAGTAGTTCGGAATGGCAACAATGGCGACTGTCGTGTCGTCAGAGTTCGCCTCAATTTCATCACTGTCGCCATCCCGATCGTTCATCTTCTTCCGTTGGTCAGTGGAATATTCTCTGTAGAGTCTCACCACGCCGTAACCCATGTAACGTGCTTTTATTGGCTCAATGGCAGATTTGCCCTGGGGCCCTGAAATAGCTGTGCTCATGATGGTGATGTTGGAAAGTCTGTAGTCGGCTCGATCGGTGCTCTTCTTCTGGCTCCTGCGGCGCAACGAAGGATCAGAAAGTGACAGTACGTTTTCAAGCTGGTGCAAATCAATGTCGGAGTCAATCCCCTGCTCAAGGTCGATGGTTATGTGATAAATGGGCTCTGATTCTGGCTGCTTGTGCGTGTGACGGATGGCCTCCATGGATAACTGCGCAGCCTTGCTGGTGGTATTGCCTGGTTCAGGGCGGCTTTCTAGCAGTGACTCGGTGAGAGCAGATCAGCACAGAGAGGTAAACAGGAAGAAGATACACCAATGGGCGTGAGTGCTTGGTGAGTTTGGTGCTCTTCGTGCTGATGGGTGGCGCAGGTTCCGTAGCGCGCGCTCTTTTGTTTTTGTTTTCGCTAGCCCATTCTACTAGTGCGGCCACGAAACAATAGACCGATAGACGCTACAATGTAAATGGCGGATCACAGACGACAGGCGACAGTCGTGGCAATTCAGCAACACAAGTGTTAGTGTTATGGAAGTCAGGAGTCTTGAGCAGCGCCTGGATCAGTGGCATCTGCAGTGGTTTGCTGCGCTCTGATACGCTGCCATCTCTCGTTGTGTCTCTTGTCCCTGCGTGGAGACAGCGGGTGTGTCTTCGCCTCCCACGAGGCTCTTTCCAACTGGGCAAGAAGTTCACGGCGTTCTCTCTCCAGCTCTGCCATTGAAAGCCATCCACGTCCTGGGAGGAACACGCGGTGGTGGGTTCTGCCTCTTTGATCTGTTCTTGGGAAGTGCAAGACGGAAGGGACGGGTCTGGAAGGGTCACGGATGTTGATGTTGGTGCGGGCCCTGAGTTCAGATTCAGCGTCTGACTGACCGTGTCTTGAAGCATCAGAATCAACGATCACAGGCTCCGTGACGCACTCGCCGCCTTCTGATTTCGTATGTGCTCTGCTGTGAGATGGTCCAATGTCCGGACTGTACACCGGCCCGTCGTGGCTGTTATCAACAATCACTGGTGACTTCGATTGCGAGCGACACAACTTGAACTTGTCTCTCCACTTATTGAGGTCCAGCTCGTTCGACAAGTCGTACACTTCATTCAGAAATCTCACAATGATGGGACGCAATTTGCGTTCAGAAGAAGATGAATGGGGAACCTTATCGAAAGCACAATCTTTGAGGGCAACTTCATCCTGTTCAACAACACCATCTGTCCTTCCAAGGAATACCATCAACAACGGGGAAATCAGAAGAAGGCAAGTGATGAAAACGTACCCAAGCCATACATGCGACTCACTTCCACCAAATCCTAACGTTGGAAGATTGAGAAAGCTTGACTCTGAGGCACCCATGCTCTTTGGAAGCTGACCCTTCACCAGGCTCTCCACACCAGATTCATGAAGACACTTGGACAATTGGAGGAAGACTCTGCTGTCCTTCTCTTCCTTCAGTACTCTGGAAAAGCACCTGCGGTTTATGTGGTTAGTAGTTGATTTTGGAAGGCTGAATACGTGACTCAGATACTCACTCGGTCAATGTATGAAAGGAACGTTCCCCAACAACACTCTTCAACTCCTTCAAGAGACGACCCCTGTAACGTCTGAAACACTGCACTCCACTGGAGAAGTCTGAGCAAGACAAAAGTTGCTGAAATCCCTTCAAACTCCAAATGAACTCATCAGGAGAGATCAGAACTGGGTACCAATGAGAAGAAGAGAACAAGATGGGAATTGTCCAGCACAACACCACAAGGGAGACCAGGGCGCCTATGACATGACGTGTGTTTCTCATTTTGCTTGTATGAAGACCACGAATCGGATGCCGCAAAATGTCATTCAGGGTTTAGGTTTAGAGATCCTACGATACTGGTATCTTGGTTTTATAAAACGACGTCATATTCTGGTTTTGTGTCATTGAGCTGAAGCCGTGGGGTACCACGCCGGCCCGGTGTCGGGTGACACAAAAGCAATTGCTCAAGGCCAATGCTACCCAACGACAATATACACGTTTCTACTCTAAAATCATTAATGCAAATTTCTTTTATACTGTACAAGATAAATGAGGACACCCAGTTAGTGCTTTCAAGCGTGGCTCTGGACATACTCCTGAGCCTTGGCCTTGACATAGTCTGCAGCCTTAGAATCACCCTTCTGCTCCTCAAATGACAACCACTTTCCAAAGAAGAACTTGGCCTGCTTACGCGTAAGCTTTCTGGTAAACACTCTCTCAAACAAATCCTCAACCTTCTGTTTCTCGCCAGTTTTGATCTCTTGATCAATGTAAACATTCCAAAGATCAATACGCTTTGAAACATCAGCAAGAAGACCTTCAAACAAGGTTCTACCTTGCTCTGGGTCACCCTTAGTGAACTCAAGCTGGGCAAACTTTCTGACGGTTTCAATGTGCTCACGCTTAGGAAGGCGGATCAATGCAGAAGCCAAGACTTCACGGGCCTTTTCACTCCGGGAACGATCAAGCAAGTAAGAACCATATGACACCCAGACAGAGACAGAAGACTTACCAAACTTCTTAGCCATAACTTCAAAGTGATCATCGGCCTTCCTGAACTTCTCAGAGATAATGTAGATACTGGCCAACTTCTGATGCATGGTCAATGGCTCCATGTACTCATTGGAACGCTTGAACGTATCCTCAAGAGTTTCAGAAGTACCAAATGTGTTCTCCAAATTAAGCAATGCAATCCAAATATTCAACTTCTCTTGTTCTTCACGATAGTTGATGGACTTCAAAGCACGCCCAGCAATCTCACGTGCCTTCTCAACTTCACTCAATTGGAGCTGGAAGGCCATGTAGTTCATCCAAACAATCGACGAGTTAGGGTTACCGATAATCAATCTCTCGAAGTCAGCACTGGACTGTGGGGCCTTCGTGTTGATATCTCCTGTGACATCCTCCACGGCGTTCTTGGATCTCTTTCTCTTCTTGGTTCTGACATCAGCAAAGTCTTCATCATCACTAGACTCATTGTCTTGGGCTTGGTCCAAGATTGAAGCAGTCCAGTCAAAGCCACTAGTACCGAGACCAGATGAGGACAACATAGTTTCTTTGTTGTCAGAATCATCCAGATCTTCGTCATGGCTGTCACTCTCGTTGTCGTCATCTTCAAATGCAGCAGCCTCAATCTCAACATCGACGTCCTCGTCATCATCTTCCTCATCATCGTCGTCTCCGTCAGAGTCCTCGAGGTTCTCAAGTTCCTCTTCGGAGGCATCCTCCATCTCAACGTCTTCCTCGAAGTAAGAAGCTTTCATTCCCAAGGACAACTGCTTCTTCTCTGGTGTAATGGCCAGCACCTTGACCTTCACTCTATCACCCTCTCCAAAGAGAGCACCGATATTACTGACGGCATTATCAGAAATCTGGGAGTGATGACAAAGACCGCTGATATCCAAAGTACCATCGAGCTTGACAAAGACACCGAAGTCAGTAACTCTCTTAACCGAGCCTTCAAAGACATCATCAACTTTCAAGTCTTCAAAACGTTTGAGAATGTTCAAATCACCGTTAACCTCAGACTCCTTCAAAGTGATAGTAACGTTACCATCGTTGTCAGCAGAAACAACCTTACCCAATACTGGCATGTGTAACTTGTAGAATTTTTTCCATTCCTTGATGAATGAGTCAGAGAGGTTACTGACCTTAACATAAGCAGTGACAGTACGTCCAACAGACACAAAGACACCTTTATCGCTCACGTTCTTGACAAATCCACGGACAATATCACCACGCTTCAAGTCAGACGAGGACTTGATCAATCTGTCAATTGAGGAGCTCGTACGTAAAGAGACATGTATCTTCTTGTTACTGGAATCAACATCCAAGATTGTGGCAGAGCAGATGTCGTTCTTAGAGAAAACATCTTCAAGTTTCTTGGTGTAGTTATCGAGAGCATCTGTGATGAAAGAAATCGCAGTGACATTCTCAGAGATCTCAACAACAACGTAGTTTTCGAAGACTCTCACAACACGTGCTGGCAAAGTTGCTCCAACATTGGTATCCTCAAGAGAAGTGATGCTGTCACTTCTTGCAGTCAGACGAACAGAGTTGTGCTCGGTATCAACCTCCTTGACTCTTGTCAACAAAGCAGAACCAACTGGGAAAGTATCTTCAATGTCGTCCAATTTTGAAGCATCATTCGTCAAATCCATAAGAGAGACTCTTCCTCTGACGGTTGGAGACAAACTAACAAAGAAGAAACCAGTGACGGCATTGTTGATGAAAACAAGTTGTTCGGAGCCAACTGAGACCTTGTCGAGAGTCAATGGTTCAAAAGTGTTTTTCTCAAGATCAGAAGACTTGGCTGTAAGCTCCAAAATAACGTCCTTGGACTTTTTGTGAGAGACAGGAAGGAATCTGTGATTACGGGCATCATGGTAGCCGATAACCTTCACCTTGATAACATCACCCTTGGAGAACTGATGAAGTGGGTAGAGAGGATCCTTGATCTGATCAAACGAGTCAAAGATCTGAGAGATGTCGATACGACCTTGAATGTTGTCTGCAAGCTGAACATTCAGTTGGGTCTGTTTCACGCTCTTGATTCTGGCTTCGGTGGCTCTTCCTGGAACAAGGTCTTCAATACCCTTGATAGATTTGTCAACAGGGTTAACAGCAGAAGCAGGTGATGAACTTTCCCTCTTTTCCTTCAATGTAAGGAGGAATCTCTTGTTCTCTTCATCAACTCTCAATACTCTAACAGCAATGGACTGGTTCACTTGGAAGACAGAGCTCAGATCGTCAACTGGACGCTCAGTAGCGTACTTGGCAAGAACGAGACCGACCAACTTGGCACCGAAGGCGACGAAGACACCCTTGTTAGTGACCGACTTGACATAACCTGGAATCAAATCATCACCAACGGAGATATCCTTGAATCTAGCAGGGAATGTCTCAGCCTTGGCAGCATCAAGAAGACTCTTCTTAGCAGAAAGGTTGAAGATTCTTGAACGAGCGTCCTTGTCAAGAACGAGACCTTCAATGGCTGATCCGACAGACAGTCTCTTGAGAATGGCACGATTCTGTTCGTAGTTACCATCGGAGAGATGACCAGCAAATATGACACCTCTCAAATTGTTGCCTGCCAACTCAACGACAACAGACTCCTTAGTCTTCTCGACAATCTGAACTGAGACAATTGATTTTCCAACCACGAGTTCACCCAAAGCCTTCTTCTGTGCCTCAGTTGACTCTTGAGAGAGCCTGCAACTGACAGTAGCTCTCTTGGTCGTAGGATCAACAGAATTGATTCTGACCATGATGGTTTGCCCAAGACGAAGATGGTCCTCTGGCTTTCTGACGAAGGTTTCACTGATCTCAGCCTTAGGCAAGAATGCCTTAACAGAACCAAAAAAGGAGACAATAGCACCACTTGGCTTGAAAGCAAAGACAGATGCAGATGTTCTATCGCCAACCTTCAAGTCTTCAAATGTAGTAATGACGTTCTCCACACCCACAAGCGACTTTTTAAGGGTAAGTGATATCTGAGACTTGAACTTTGATACACTGATAACACGACCCTTGACCTTGGAGCCAATCTTGAACTTTCTTTCTGGGTAGATGAGCTTGACATCACTCATGTGAATTGGTGCAACATGTGCTTCATACTTATCAAAGATCTTGACTTGGAGGCCGGTATCAGAGGCGGAGACAACTTCAGCAGTAACAAGTTCACCAACTGGGACATCCTGTGCACGAAGATACTTTTGATTGATGACAGAAGGGTCGAATGTGAGAGTGTAATGCTGGTCGAGCTGAGAATATCCAAGAACTCTGGCCTTGTGGGTGGATCCCGGGGCGTAGAAAACAGCCAAGTTCGACATCGTACTGTCAATTCTGGAAATATGGATTTGACCAAATCTGTCACCTGTGATAGAGACATAGATGTAGTTAGAATCTTGTCCTGTGACTTCAACACTTTCAAAGATGTGACCGAGTGGGAATGCAGATAGAGCCTCTTGAGGAGATGTAAGCTCCATGTTCAATGCGTTTGACGTGAGGGAAAGCAGCAATTTCTTGGTGTCATTTGCAACAAGAACAGCAGTAACACGTGCTTTGAGCTTGGATCCAACAGCATACTTATGTTTCAAATCAGTGATTGTGTAAGTACCGCAGTGTGCGAGATTGATAGTGGCATCAATCATACCATAGGCTCTCGTCAAGAGACCATCAGACTTGACATCACTAACCAACACCTCGATGAAATTACCAGGAACAATGGCATCAACAGAAGAGATTGTAGAGAGAGGTACTTTCTTGTTGGTCTTAAATTTGACAGTGAGAGTACGAGCAGTCTTGTTGGTGATCGTAGAAAGGAAGACTGAGCCAATGACAAGTTTCTCGAGCTCATAGCCGGCAGCGGTAATCTCCTTCTTGGAGATGAAACCACCAATCTCCTTACCAGTCTCGAGAATGGCACCATGATCTTCAATAGACTTGATAGAGACCTGTAAGGATGTGTTGAAGACAAGGTCTTCATCTTCGAGAACCTTGTTAACTCTTTCTGGTTCGATGGAGAGCTCGATTCTCTTCTTCTGGTTCTTCTTCTTGTCAGCAGTTGAGACAGATTCAAGAACAACAGCACGCAACCACTGGCCGACCTTGAACATATTCGACAATTCTGGAATGGCAGTCGACTTGGAAGTACCCGATGTGACCTTGCTTGGGTTCTCTTCATCTTCAGATTCTTCAGCATCAGACTCATCATCGCTAGCATCAAGTGCTTCAAGTGCTTTGGTCAAAAGGGCAGAGACACGGGTGATAGGAACATAACCAACAAGGTTGTCTGGGAGGGCCATGACCATATCTGTGCGGTTGATCTCAGTGATCTGACCAAGAACGAGCGTTCCTGACATCAATCTCTTGTAGGTCAGACTCTCAATTGGCACTTCAACCTTGTCCTGATCAGCATCAGTCTTATCAGCCTTAGCAGTTTTCTTCTTCTTGTTTGGTCTCTGGGAGGCATCGGACTTGGCAGCAGCAGCAGCCTCATTATCAAAGAGCACATCTCTGGTAACCTCGTTGGCGACCTCTTTCAACTCAAGGGCAGAGAGAGCGGAAGCACCACCTCTTGGAAATGCAACCTCACTCTGCTCCAGCACGGACTTTGATGGGGCCGCGGTGGCGTCCTCTCTGACGAGTGGGGACTCCTTCTTTTTTGTGTCCGCATCGGACCTTCTTCTCTTCACGACCATGGTAATGATCAGCTGTGGAAGAGCGGGCTGGTGGGTGTTCTGTCGCTTTGGCGGTGTTCATTAGATGAGAGCTCTGCGCAGGCTCTTTAAAAAATTTATACAAAAGATGTGCGCGAACCGGCCGGATTCGGAAATCACAGATGAGCTATCTCTCTGGGGCATTTGGCATTGATCACCAGATTTAGTAATAAAGGCTTCAGAACTACCCCGTTCTACACTGTGCTCTAATATACACATTCAATTTCATAAGTAGCTGAGGGCATTAAATACACCAGCGAGAACTCACATCAGCGTCCCATCTCAATGGCGTCTCGATTATGTCACTCAACTCTATCTTGTGTGGCATTACAGAGCGCACAGCCTGGCACAGAAGAAGTTCAGAGCATCTGAGCAATGACTTTGGAGAGCTTAGACGTTGGGACATCCTCGGTGGTAACTTCTCTGATCAAAAACTTAGCCTGCTTGTTTTTCTCGAAGGTCTCAGTGATGCTCTTGAGGTTAGCCTCATCGACAAGAGATCCAAGCTCTTTGTTAGAGGATTCAAACTCTTCAAACTTGTTTGAAATGAGAAGCTCGTAGAGTGCCACGAGGTTTTGAATCTTGGTGGTGTACTCTGTCTTGGTGTTCAATACATATGATGGTAGGAGGTGGAGGTAAAGTGTGAAGTCCTGATCGTCGAACTGGGTGAGACCTTTGACCAACGCCTTGATTGTGTAGTCTTCTCTCTCATCAGTGGTGTCATCACTGAGTTCGTAAAGCTTGAGAAGGGCCAAGTTGGAGTTGACGTCACTGAAGCCACCAGTGTACTGGGTTTGGAGGTACTCTTCGAGGTCTTTGACGACGGAGGCGTCGTATCTCTTGAGTGTGGAGAGGATCTCGTCAACGTTCTCCGGTCTCTGGGCTGGCTCTGTTACAAGTCTATTGATGCTCATTGTGATGATGGGTAGGGGTTTCTTTTGGGTACGGTAGGAATGATCCGGTGCTAGGTGCCTATTGTTGTTAGTTGGCCTTGGTTTTGGCCTTTTCAACCGTTGAAAAATTGTCGCCAGCACAGGTCGCGCGCTCGCATATGATCTCAACCCGCCGTCTAGGTTCCATCACGTTCACCACATGAGTCCTCTCTACAAGACTTCATTTGCAGCCTTCACATGACTACTGTCATCTGTTTAATTACAGAGCAATGTTCTAGCGATTTATGCAATTTTGTGTGAAATCTAGTTAGCTGCATTCCGCATAGAGAGAAAGCAGTTCCAGATGACACCAACTGATGGAGAGTTAGTATCACGTTAAAACAAGAAGGAAATAAATGTGGGGAACTCACTGGAAGAGGAAAATGGAACTTGGAACCTTCTCGGCATAACGAGGAAGTTGATGAACTGAACCAATGGCCATACACACCAATTAGCCACCAGAGTGCTGAGATAGATCCGGCTGATCTTCTCTGAGAGCGTCACTTTATCTCCGCCTTCAAGGACGAAATTTGAATAAGTGAAAAAGGAGAACAGCGATATCGGTGAGTAGAACAACTGGTCAGAAAGAACACGCTCAAAGACAGATACCAATGTAGGGTCCGCCGTAAAGAAGTGATTCAAGACCCAGTACCACCCAACTTGAACAAAGGAAAGACTAGAGCCCCAGAAGATGAACCCCACAAATCTCCTTAAGTTGAAAACATCCTTATCCGTTTGCTCTGAGAGTGGTTGATATTGAGTGTGTAAGGACTGTGTGCTGTTCTGTCTGTGGCGTGTTCCTCTTGTGTCACCATAATCGGAGTAGAACGAATCATCTGGCTGATCTCTTGATCCTATCATGGGGCTTGGCAGATAATACTCAAGAGAAATTGAGGAAGAGACTGACCTCATACGTTGTCTGTTGTGCTGGGATATAACATCAGTGACACATGATATGCTTTGGGCCAAAGTGTCAGAGAGTCCAAATAGGAGCGTGTTTGTTGTTATTGTTGTGAGTAGAACGCTGCGTTCGTACATGGACTCGTAACGATGGATGAGCTTATAAAGCAATGCGATGAATATGATGAGCATGGACCAGTTGAGCACCGGTAGGCACATGACTTTGTACTTGGATTGGAACTTTATCATTCTGTAGAGGATGGACTTGCGGAATTTGGAGTTGAAGGAGACGATGGACTGAGCATCGCCCGTGTCCAAAGGGGAGACTGGAGGCAGCTCATCGTCATCAGGCAACCGAATAGCCATTCCAGTGGAGACAATTGCTGAAGGAAAGACGTGGTTGACGTGGTTGACGTGGCTGTGCGTGCTCTTTACGTGACAAGTCCTGTACTCCACCCGCCACCCTGGATGTGTCAACTAACACTCGCGATTATCTATCTGCCATCCGATAGTTCCCCCACTCAAATCATCAGGGTTAGGGTTTGTGTAAGGTCACGTGGTCGAATTAGGGCAGCAGCTTCTTCCGGACAGAGGTTTACACATTTGTGCCGCGCGTTCCTCTGATGAGTAGCGTAATTTTCAGAACATCTGCCTAGACTCTTCGCGGTGCTGCTGGTCCTTGAGCCGTTGGCCTCCCCAAGCGCGAAATACCCTGGCCCCAGACTGCCTGTGGAAGGGCAGCTAACACCGCGAAACCCCGTTACGGGACACACCCTAGAAAAAATTGCACCGTCACGGACGCGGAGAGTGAAAAAGTAAAAGTTCAACTGTTCAACATCCACCACGCACAGGTCGTTTAATAGCAATCCAAACCATCGAACAATATGCTGATTCCAAAGGAGGACAGAGACAAGATCCACAAGTACTTGTTCAGTGGTATGTCTCAACGCCCGCGCCCTGAAGATAATTGTACCCCAGAAGCCCAAGATCATCTCAATTCAAGAGTTACACACAAAGCACGAAGCACAAACAGAGAGAACCATAAAGCAAAGGTCGCTATTGAGAAGAGAGCATACACACACCATACCATGAGTCCCATCTGATCCACAACACTCTTTACAGGCTCTATGAACCATACATCGAACAAACACAGCTATAACGTCGTCAAGATCCATTGCAAGGAATACAGTTAGCTCTCCACATCGACTATTCTCACCATTTGCAGCAACACTCTTTCAAACCGAGCACCTCCATTCAACACGCACAAGGACAGATCCATCTCACAATCACGTGGTGATGTTGATTGCCAGATATCACTCTCCGTAAACACAAATCCGTCAAGATCAGTTATGCTTATTGGGAGCTTTACAATGAACTTCAGAATCGCCAGTCATCTCAAGAAACCAGTGATACTAACAATTTACCAACAGAGGGTGTCGTTGTCGCCAAGAAGGACTTTAACCAGGCCAAGCACGAGGACATTGACACTAGAAACTTGTACGTCATCAAGGCTTTGCAGTCTTTGACTTCTAAGGGTTTCGTCAAGACTCAGTTCTCTTGGCAATACTATTACTACACTCTTACTGATGAGGGTGTTGACTTCTTGAGAGAGTACTTGCACGTCCCAGAGGGTATCTTGCCACAGACCAGATTGCAGGAGTCTGCCCCAGAGAGACCAGGTAGAAGAGGTGGTTTCCAGCAGAGAGAGAGAAGAAACTAAGTTTCATCATACGGTAATGTGTATTTTGTAAAAAAGGAAATCTAATCTTAAAGGAGTTCAGTTAAATCAGCATAGTAAGTTGCAAGTTGTAGAGATTTTACGAAGTTGGCTACACACTAGTATGGTTGAGGGAAACCCTAACAAGCAGTCACGTGATTGTTTCTAGGGCATTTACCTTGATGTTCTGTTTTTTTTCAAGCGCGGCCGGAGAACTTGAAAAGTTCAATACTTCAGAAGCAACAGAGGTCTAATTGACATTAACACAGAGACGTTTCCCGTACAACTGTCAGCATGAAATTGAACATTGCCTACCCAGCTAACGGTTCTCAGAAGACCTTTGAGATTGACGACGAGCACCGTCTCCGTGTGTTCTACGAGAAGAGAATCGGCCAGGAGGTCGAAGGTGACTCTGTTGGTGATGAGTTCAAGGGCTACATCTTCAAGATCACTGGTGGTAACGACAAACAGGGTTTCCCAATGAAGCAGGGTGTCTTGTTGCCAAACCGTGTGAAGCTTCTCCTCACTAAGGACGTTTCTTGTTACAGAGCCAGAAGAACTGGTGAGAGAAAGAGAAAGTCCGTTAGAGGTGCTATTGTTAACGCTGACCTCGCCGTCCTTTCCCTCGTTATTGTTAAGCAGGGTGACGCTGAGCTTGCCGGTTTGACCGACACTCAAGTTGCTAAGAGATTGGGTCCAAAGAGAGCTAACAACATCAGAAAGTTCTTTGGTTTGTCCAAGGAGGATGATGTCAGACAGTATGTCATCAGAAGAGAGATTGTCAAGGGCGAGAAGAAGTACACCAAGGCCCCAAAGATCCAGCGTCTTGTTACCCCACAGACTTTGCAGAGAAAGAGAGCTTTGAAGGCTTTGAAGGTCAAGAACGCCCAGTCCCAGAAGGATGCTGCTGCTGAGTACGCTCAGTTGTTGGCACAGAGATTGCACGAGCGTAAGGCCGAGAAGGCCGAGGTCAAGAAGAGAAGAGCTTCTTCCTTGAAGACTACCCAGGCTTAATGACTTAATGAATTGAAAAGAACAAGATGAGAATGGAGATATCCAAAAGAAAAACCTATCCTAGGAGTTGTCAACTTGATTATCCCGCCAGTTGAATGTGACTTTGGGTCTAGCTGGTGAAGGATTAACGGACGGTTACCTAGGATCTGTACATTAGAATACAACACAATCAGGAATAAATGAAGGAGTAGACGGGTGGATTAAGCTAGGTCTTCGGACGGATGATGTGTATGGGCCCAAATCTATAAATGGCTCTGGTACTAATCTGGATCGCGCATCGCGCGTGTGTTTTGAATCCGCGAGCCGAATTATACGGATCAACGCAATTGGGGCTCAGCCATGACATTTAGAATTTGAGAGCAAGAACACCAGCACCCCTCCACACACCGCTGGAAACATGGCTGGCGACGATTTGATGGTACGATAAGCAATCCTGAGAACCCTTTAGTCGAGCATCTGCTAACTCATGACACAGAACTTCCCAACCCCTGCGGAGGCATTTGGCAGAGGCCAGACCAACAACCAACGAAGACCGTCCCCTTCGCAATCACAGAACAGTTATGGCAGCCGCCACACACCAACTATGTCCAATTCCCGTACATACCCAAACGGGGCCCCTTCTCGCCTCCCACCCCCGCAGCATGTTCCACAAATGCAAAGTTCCAGACCACCACCGGCGGTTTACGGCCAGAAGACTGTTCACAATGTTCCACCACTTCCACAAACGCAAAGGGTTGCAAGCAGACAGACCTCAATGGGAAACATGGATCACTCTATTACAGGCTCCTCAAGTGGCTCGTACCCTCCCCAGCAGTCACAGCAAGCTTATGCCCCTCAGAACTACTATGGACAACGACCAGTCCCGCAACAGCAACCTCAACAACAACAGTATGCTCCACCTCCACCTCAACCACAGCCTCATCCTCAACCTCAGCTTACAGCAGCACAGGTTCTGGAGCGCCAATTGAGAGATATATTTGACAGAGCTGACCGTAACAGAGACGGCAAGCTGACTGAAGAGGAATTGGGAACAGCTTTGCTTAATAATGACGGGTCTCAATTCAACTCTAGTACATTGAGACTAATGATTCGTTTATTTGACACTGATTATTCAAGCACCATTGAGTTCAAAGAGTTCTATGATCTGTGGACGTACATTTCACATTGGAGAAAGGCATTCCAGAGGTATGACACTAACCAGAATGGTAAAATCTCTTTTGGTGAGTATCAAACTGCTTTGGAGAGTTTTGGCTACAGACTGCCAACAGATATCGTTCTTTTTGTCTTTCAGAAGTTTGGTGACTTCAACTCGAACAAACCGATGTCATTGAGATTCGACATGTTCGTTGAAAGTCTGATTTGGCTTTTGCGTTGCACAAACATCTTCAAGAAGTTCGATTCACAGGGAAACGGTATTGCCACCATCCCATTCCAAGACTTTGTGCATGAATTCATCTCATTTATCTGAAGACCAATGTCCAGAGAGATTACTGGAGTTTGATAGAGATATAATTACGTTTTGTGTTGACACGCTTCGTTCAATTGGAGCCACCCTTCCATACCATAGCTCCTTCGCCGCTCTTTGAAGGACTTCGGTAAGACCAGATGTGGCTTTCATATTGCGGATAAATGATAACTCCTCAATATGAGAATGTTATGTACGCTGTATAACTAACGCTTGGAGACGTCGTGGTTCTAGAATCTGGATACTTCGTGGTTAGTCTGGATATAGGACTGCACTAGTGCCACAGCGACGCCATAGTTGGCTTCCGACTTCGTAGCGGAGATAATAGATGTGCACTGGCGCACACTGCACTGGTCCTGGAGGCTGGATGTTGGACTCGGAGGCTGTAGCTCAGGGTTCAGGCGCGCAGGGACTTCTCGATTTGGATCGATACGTTGCGGGAAGCCTAGGAACTTCGAAGTCGACACAAGCAACAAGATACAGGTGGACCACAGTCAGGTCCATCGATATAGTAGATCTGTCCAAGCTGTTTAATGTCTTATCGTTTCCCAGCGTATACACATCCGCGAGCTAGATAATATTATCCCTACAGTTCTGGATATATATGACTCGGAGTCGCAAGTTGTGGGGACAAGCAGACAGGCTCCGACGCTCCGCCGCGCGCTACGATTTGTGTCATTCCTTATCAGCTTGCATACCTGCATTTGGTGGAGGTAGCGACCTCCTCGAAACCGGAGCTGGTGGAGATGAAGATCGTTTCCTCAAAGGGACACATATGAACTCTTACAATGCGGACCACTTTAGTGCAGTACTCACCACCAGCGGAGATATATAAGCAGTTGCGACCCGGCCTGTTATACCCGCTCGAAGTCAGTCTTGGCTCGGCTCGCTACACCTCAACCAGCCAAGCAATATGAGCGAGAAGGAAAATCACATTGTTGAAGTCGGAGACACCTCCGACGCTACTTCACAGGCCGATGCCCAGCACGCCATTGATACCAAGCAAGCAGACATTTCTCTCGCGCTCTTCCAAGAGTACGAGGAAGAAGCCGGTGAGCTTACTGCCCAGGCAGAGTCCAAGCTCAAGCGCAAGATATGGCTCAGAATCTTCCCAATGGTCTTCGTTGTCAACTTTATGCTCTTCCTCGATAAGAACTCCATGGGGTATGGTACTCTTTTGGGTCTGTTTGCCGACACGGGTCTTGATCAAGCAAAGTACAATAACCTCAACACCATCTTCTATGTGGGGTACATGGTGGGTCAGATTCCCAGCCACTACGTCTTTCAGAGAATCAGAATGTCTCGCTATGTCAGTGGAGTTGTTATGATTTGGGCTTTGATCACACTTCTTCAACTTACGGCAACCAGTTTCGGTCAATTGGCAGCTATCAGATTCTTCCTTGGATTGTTTGAAAGTGGCATCACACCATGTCTTGAGCACACCATTGCCATGTGGTTCACCCCTGCTGAACAGGCCGTGGCTGCTCCATTGTTCTGGATCAGTTGCATTGCCCAAGGTATTCCCGGTGGTTTGGTTTCATATGGTATCCAGTTTATTCCAAATGTTCGTCCTTGGAAAGTTTACTGGGGTATCATTGGTGGGTTGACCTTCTTTGTGTCTGTCAGCTCCTTCTTCTTCTATCCAGACAACCCAGCCACTTACAAGTACTTCACTCCAGTGGAGCGTGTCCATGTCATTAAGAGAATCAAGAAGCACACGAACTCTTCAATTGAACAGAAGACACTGAAGAAAGAACAGGTAATTGAGACTTTGAAAGATCCAATCACTTGGCTTTTTGGTGCTTTTGTGTTGTTGAACATGTTGAGTAACAACATCATTCTCCAAGCATCCATCATTTACAAGAACTTAGGATTCTCCAATCTCCAATCCACTCTGGTTTCGGTTGCTTCTTCTGGATGGAGTACCGTTTGCTCCATCGCAGGTGCCATATTGTTATCAGTCTTTAAGGCCCAGACTGCGAACGTTGGATGTGTGTTCTCTTTAGTTGGCTTGCTTGGTGGGTTGATTTGTGTGTCCTTGCCAATCACTCGAAGTTACGGTATCTTGGCTGGTATCTTCTTGACCAACGCCAATGGAGTTACCTTCATCGCTTCCTTCTCATGGGCCCAGTCTTCCGCTGCTGGTTACACTAAGAGACTCGTGAGAACAGTGATCTGGTCTATCTCTTATGGAATTGTCAACATCATTGCTCCACAGATCTGGAGAGCCAACAATGCACCACGTTACTACCCAGCTTGGATCACGATCATTATTACAACGTACTTCTTGTCGCCAATGTTGCTGCAGACCATCAGATACATCCTCAACAAGAGAAACAAGGAGAGAAGACAGTATTTGGAGGATATCCGTCTTGGTAAGATCCATGATGATAAGGGTCACGTTTTCATCCGTGATGAGGAAGGAAATGAAGTTGAGAAGGAGGTTGACGTCTCAATGATGGACCTCACTGATCTTCAAAACAAGAAGTTCATCTATCCTTTGTGAACAGCGATCTTGTTCTGGTTTTGTCCTGGGTACCGTTACTGATGAAGTTGAGTACTTGTATGGATCCTGCTATTTTTAGTCTTGATATATTTATATTTAATACGACGTTGTTATGGAATTACGTCATATTTTACGTTTTGTTTTATACTAAGACGTTAGATCATTGAGTGGTTCATCTGATCAGATTTATGGACATATATTAATGGCAGCAGCTATAACGTCCTAAACCATCATAGCAGATAGCAGTTGGCAGATAGGGGCGCTCTAGTCCTGACACCTGACACCGGAGCGGAACATGATGTTCATAACTTGGAAGAGGGTTTAAATAAGCGTTCTGAGCACCTGTGGCTTGAACACTCAGTCCAAGGCCGCAACTTGCACGTTCAGATGGGTCGGAGATCGGGGTCGGAGGGACTGTAAGATTAGTTGATCGAGCGCGCATCTTGTCAACTCCGCAGCAAAACACACATTGGCTGAAAAGAGAAACATTGGCGACCGCCCTCACATAGCTCTTATAAGAAGGGAGATTTCCGCGTTCCGCCCTCCGCCACAGAACAATGGGGCCCTGAGTTCGAGTGCACGCCACAGAGTACTACTACTACCACTGCTACACACAGATAATGTCAGAGCCATTCCTTGCTATCCTCCAGGTGGCCACCACGTTCCACAGACCACCCGGCGACGTTGGCAACTACGACACATGGAAGATCCCAGTCAAAATCAGAGTGGTCACCGAGACAGCTGATAATGATGTTGTCAGAGAGTCCACCAACTACAGTGATACCTTCATCGAGGCCTGGGTTAAAGTCGCTTTGGAGATGGTCGAAGAAGGTGCCGTCGCCATCATCACATCGTGTGGCTTCCTGGCCACCCTCCACCCAACATTGCAGGCCAGAATCCCTGTCCCTGTCGGTACTTCCTCATTGATGCAGATCCCATGGGCACAGTCTACCATTCCAAAGGGAAAGAAGATCGGTATTCTCACTTTTGATGCTTCGAACTTGACCCCTAAGCATCTCGAGGCCGTCGGTGTCGACTATGACGTTCCAATTGCAGGTGTCAGAGAAGGTGGTACTTTCCACAAAGTTCTGAGAACTGGCATTGAATTTGACTACAAGGGAATTGAGGCTGATGTGCTTGATGCTGCTGACAGTCTTATCAAAGACAATCCAGGTATTGGTGGCATTCTTCTTGAGTGTACTAACATGCCTCCATACAAGGCTGCCCTGTTCGAGAAATTCAGACTCCCAATCTGGGACATCAACACTTTGGGAAACTACTTGTACAGCATTGCCCTCCCACAAAAGTACTGAAGACGGTATGGTCAGTATTTGAGGTTGGGCTTTACTCGTGATAACTAAGGATTTATTGAAGGGAAATAATATGGCTCTCATTTTGTATGAGGACCAATGATATTTTTGTAGCAGAGTAGCACTACTTGGATGGCGACGTTGAGTCGGCCTTGTTCCTTGGAAGGCTGCACACATGAAACTGAATGTAATATAATATATGTCATAGGTGTTGTAGACTTTGAAGTATAGTCAAAGAATTCAGTAGTGTATTAGACAAATCTCCCAGAGTTGCAAGAGAAGTGGGAGATGTACTAGTATATATAATAAAGATCTGGGCGTTATAGCAGCATAGCCCTAAAGAACTCCTCATATGCGTCATGGAGGCTGAGCACATGGATGTTGTAGACTTTGAAGTATAGTCACACAGGAACCGGGAAACTGCGATTTAGTATGGGCGCGCGATCGTCAAAAATCCTTAACTATGGGGCAAAATCGTATATGTCTCGCGGGATCTTTAATAACACTTTTTGAGCTGGCGGAGTGAAGAAACAATGTAGTTGAAATATTCTCATAAATGGCACGGCTATCTAATGGTACTAATTTTGTGCGATTTGGAGAAGTGATGCCCAAATTGGCCCTTCCCTGAGAGACCCCTTCCGCGCCTTAACTATGGGAGCGCTTGAGATCCCTCTTTTGAGGAGGCCCTGAGCGGCTTTTAAAATTCAGATGAAACAAAAGTTATCGTACTAAAGTTGTTAGAAATTGGCCAAATCGTAGGTATATGTGGTTTATTTTAGTTCATAGCGCTCGTATCAGCTGGTCCCTGCCATTTTGGTGGTGACCCTTTGTATGGGAGCTTGGACTATCGCTGGGGGCCCGCGCTAACAAAGCCTCATATACCCTCTTTTCAGGTAGCGTTTTGAGGCATTTGGAGGCAGTTTCAGAAGAATTTAACTCCAGAACCTTTTCAATCATTGGTATAAGTTCCCTAATCCGTTGCTACTTTGGCCAATTAATGCGGATTGCCAATATGACCCGTTTTGGCGTGAACCCTTCATCAGAGATCTCTGTGGGGCCATGGGTTTGTCTGGGGAAGCTCCTGCCCAGCCGCGCCTTTCCAGCGATCGCTTTGGCGCTGGCGAGGGAAGGGTACAAGAACACCAACGTCCTCTGCGGGAAGCGCTCTAGTTCAGATCTGATTTAATATGGCTCTTTGAAACTTGGAATAGATAATATTTATATCCTAGAGAGTCTGTGTTAGAAGCTATACAAAGCCGGGTCCTCCTCATTATGCGTAATGGCTTCAAGAAGTCAAAATATATAGTTTTGAGTAAATCGCGCGCAAAGATAGGCCTCAATATTTGACACAAAATAGGCCCTCTGTCAAGAGCCTTTACGACCTCGGAGCTTCATCAATAGCTCCATATGTCACTAATGCCCTCCCCGAACGCCGAGGAGATCTTTTCCTGCGCGCCAATTCCTGGTGTCCGGGTGTTGGACTTATCGTAGCTCCTGCGGGGGAGAAGTTCGGAGCTGCCTATTTAGGAAATTTCAGCACCTCGGAAGTCCGATCGTACGAGCGATAAGTAAACAAACCACGCACAGAACACCA
>JAKTOZ010000062.1:0-78356 GCA_030557345.1 Petasospora maritima
TTTAGTCTTATGGTTTGTCCATCACTAATGCAAATAGCCCGGATCTCTTATTGTCTCCCAATGTCCTATTGATTTTACACGTTCATTCCTCTTTCAATACGTTTCCAAACCTGTTCATACCACTTGGCCATGGGCGAGTCGTGGCCCGCACAAATCAGCTACAAAAAATTCAAAAAAGAAGGGCTAAACAGGGAATTGAACCCTGGACCTCTCACACCCAAAGCGAGAATCATACCACTAGACCATTCAGCCAACTGTTATATTTACCCGTTTCCGACTGTTTCCCGAACCGTGTCGATCTTTGATCACGTGATAATCACGTGATCTCGCTCATATTTGACCGTAAATCTTCTCAAACAGCTAGAGTTTTGCTGAGATTTTCTTAATAGACTAGAATTGCCTTGTTTCATATGAACCCGGATTATGAGGAGGATTTAAGGATCTTTTTTTGAAAACGTGCTTCTCTTCAGGAACACGAGTTGGGCTGTTGACCTGCTGGCAGCTGCGCGAGCTTGATCACGTGATCAAATTATATGTGATTATGTAATCACAGAGTCAGCTTTGTTTACTTTTTTCCTCTTTGGAACAACAAACAACAAAACAACAAACAGAACAACTTGTCATTTCACACCGCAACAACGTCTGAGAGAGGCCACCCAACAGCGCGCTCACTTGACAACAAGCACGGAATAATGGATTCGAAGAAGCCTCGCACGGACGGCAACGTTGGGACTCCTCAATTGCTCAGCGGCTTCCGCAGTCCCTCTCCTCGGCTTCGCACGTTCAACCTACTGTCGTCACCTACAAAGATCATGATCAACAATCCACACACATATCCCAAATCCTCTCCCGAGGCAATGGAGCTCACAGGTGCTTCGGATAAGGAGTTTGCAGAGCTTTCTTCACAGCTCTCGGGACTCTTGAAACAGCTGTCAGAGATCTATACAGAGATTGGGTACTCCAAACAAGAGATTGAGAAGAACGAGAAGAGTTTGTTCGAACTCGTTTCCCACACATTTGATAAGTTCTTAAGTGACTCCAAGGAGTACAAACGCAGATTGACAGATGAGAATGCACGCACGAGAAGGATCTTACGTGGTGTCTTGAAAACCATTAACGATCCATCAGGAACAAGAACAATACCAGATCTTTACCTCAGAAACTTGATCACCAAGGATGTCCAAGAGGGAACAACGCTTCTCACTTTGAAGAAGTGTCTTGATTCTAGCATGGAGAATGTCTTGAAGGACTACAGAGAGAGGCTGTTGAGATATTTGCAACATTCCCAAGCACTCAACCTTTTATCGCTGAGAGTTGATGGTTTCACTTTCCCAGAGAACGTCGCCATTCCATCACTTGACCACACACTGAAGATCCTCAAGGCCTTTGAGCAGCACTCCACGACCTCTGATGTCTACGAGATCTTGGTTGACGAGAGTAAACTGCTTCTTGAAACAGGCACATTGAACAACTTGTCAGATGAGTGCTTCTTACAGATGACACAGCTTTCCAATCAACTCAAATCTGAAGTGTCAAAGAGACTCCAAGAGCTTAAGGAAATATCCAATTCAATCGTCAGACTGTGGGAAGAGCTTGATATTGACCACAAGAATGACTACTTCATGATCTCTGAGCGGGTAATGAGTTACTCAAGCCCAGAGTCTAAAGGCGATCAATTGGACATCTCATCTGCTATTATCACTGAATTTTCCAAACAACTTGAAGATTTGAAATCCATCAAGACTGAGAGGCAGTCTCTCATTGATGACTACTCGGGGAAGTGTGAGAAACTCTGGTCTAAGCTTAAAGAGGACCCTCACGTTGTCAATCAATTCAGAGAGGCAAACCGCTCACTCTCAATGAAATCGATTGAAAATTACGACAGCGAGTTTCAGAGACTACAGTCGAAGAAGAAGGAGTTCCTTCAGGAATTTGTACTTGAAACAAGAAGTCATATCGTGGAACTTTGGGATCAGCTTTGTTTCTCTGATGAAGAAAGAGGGAAATTCATTGCATTCACAGATGATACTTACACAGATGAGCTTTTGACACAACATGAAGAAGAGATTGATAGACTCACAAACATCTATAACTCTTACAGACCAATTCTTGAGCTTGTTCAAGAGTTCCATACGCTAATTCAAGATCGTACAAATTTGGAAGAGAGTACAAAGGATTCATCGAGACTTCTTCAAAGAAATTCACATAAGATCTTGATGGAGGAAGAGAAAACAAGAAAGCGCCTCACAAGGCAGTTTCCTCGTGTTGTTTGTGAATTGAAGACTAAGATGATGGAGTTCGAGAATGAGAATGGTCCATTAACGTTTTTGGGATCAGACTTGATGGCTCAATTGGAAGAAGAGCAAAAGACATTGGAATCTAAGGGAAGACGTGTTCTCAGTGGCTCATCTGCAAGATCTAGAGCTCCATCCGCTGCTCCATCTCGTGTTGCTTCAAGAGTTACATCTGCTGCACCATCAAGATCAGTATCCAGAGCACCATCTGCAGTGCCTTCAAGAGCTCCATCTCGTCAACCGTCAAGAGTTCCATCTCGTCAACCATCAAGAATGGCATCAAGAAACCCGTCACCTATCAGAGCCAACCCAACAATATCAGGGCGTGTTCCAGTCACACAAGGTATTCAGAAACCCTTGAGGAAGCCCCTTTCGTCAATCAACAAACCAACACTCACATCTTCAACTTCATGCTTGTTACCACCCTTGAGCAGTCCCACGCGTGAAACACACCTCAGTATCACAAGTGACATGATGAGAGAGAAGAGACAGTTACAACAACCAGCTGTCCTTTCCAGATCACATAGTACGTTCCAGCCACAACTGACAAGACTTGCCGAAACTAAGGGAAGTCCAAGAAGAACAGTGCGTGTGTCTCCTTTGAAGACAGACTCGAGATCTAATCTGCCATTACCAAAGAAGAGAACAGAGAATAAGATCACAACATCTCCTTTGAAATCGTTGACTCGTGATTATGACTATCAAGATCGTGAAAACGTGGCACCAGAGGCTCTTCCAATGAGTTCTGATCAAGATGATGATGATAATGACACGTATTCCAATTGGAGGAAGGAGCAGTTGAAGAAGTTGAATGCTGCTAGACAAGCGGCCAATGGCCTGAACTGGGAGACTGATACGTTTTGATTAAGTGGTGGTGATATGTTTGTTGATGGCAATTGTTTTATTATACCCTTTTGTCTGATTTAGGTGTACGTGTTCATATATCAACCCCGTTTGTTTTGCTTTTTAATTTTATTTGGACAATTAATCTACTACTTTTTTGACGTTATAGAAATTTCCAGCAACTTTTCGATTCCATAATTAGCAAAATATTAATGAAGAAGCTTGAGTTCACCACTTCTTAGCCTCCATGCCATCCGGTGGAGAGGTGTCGTACTGCTTTGTAGACACTTCGTCCCAGTTGGTGCTCAAAGCGGTACCGTTACTCTCGACAAAGGACTTCATCATGGCTCTTCTTGTGTCTTCATCGGCATCTTTGTACAAGCTCTTGAAGAAAGCATCAGTTCCGTCACCAGAAGCAGGCTCTTCAGCCTCTTCTTCAACGTTGAAGTTGGCCCAGTCTGTCTTCTTCTTGGAAGAGTTTGGGTATTTGAGAGATGTGTTCTCCTCAGTAGATGGACCGATAGAGCCACCAACAGCGGCATCCTCATTCTCAGCTCTCTCAAGCTTGTTCCACTTGAGGCTAGAAGCCTTAGCCAAGTACAATTCAAGCTTTGTGGCGAAGACTCTGTGAGAACATTTTGAAGGGGTAATCTTGGAGTAAAGAGGACCAATCTCGTACAAGAACTCGGAGCTTGCGGAAGTTGGGAACTCGATCTCAATCTTCTCAGACAAGTACTTGACCTTCAACTTCTCGTCCTTAGGCAAGTGCTTCAGGAACATGGAGATTGTGACTGTCTCTCCTGACTGGAACCAATCGATTCTGATGTCCTTCGGCGTTGGGTACATGTTGTCGTGGTTGGCCATCTTCTTCTCGAGTTCCTTCTTCTCTTGCTCGATCTCGGCTGGTGTGGTGGTGGAAGGGAGGGAAGTAGAAGCATCCTTCTTGGCCTCAACGATCTCCAGCTCCTTTATCTTTGGTGGCTCCTGTGTGGAAGCACCAAGCTCTGGTTCAGTGGTCTCAAACTGTGGAATGTCGTCGATGGAGTCGAACTTAGCCTCAAAGTCCACCTCAAGTTCTCTCTTGGTGGCCTTGTTGTGCAACTGGTGCATCCAAACGTCGTAACGATTGTCCTTCTGGTAGCGGGCGGCGTGTGTGTTGAGGTACTTGACGGCCTCCTGGACCTCTCCCTTGTTGTAGTTGAGTGTGAACAGCTTGTAGATGAACTCGTCCAAGAGCTCTTTCTTTCCACGGGCGACTGCAATCTCTCTGGCGCGCTGGAGACAGCCCAAACACTCGTCAAACTTCTTCTGCTTCTGGTAAACGGTGGACTTGCCGATGTAGGCCTTGAAGGAGCTGCTGTCCTGGGCAAGGGCGGCGTTGTAAAGGGCGAGCGCCTCCTCGAAAGAGTCCTTCTCACGCAGCGCGTCGGCCCTGGAGATGTCCTGTGCAACGGTCATTGTAGTGCTGTTTCTCAATGGGCTGGTGCTTTCAAGGCTTCCATTAAAGGGTGAAGGTTGCCCATTTTTGTGGAGCTTTCCAGAAGAGTGCGGTTATTGGCCCGTGTAGAAAATGGCAGAGAGTAGTGCAGTCTGCCATTTTGCAGATGTGTCAACAGCCTTAAAAAACTTTGCGATGAGCTCCAGCTTCTTTCTCTTTGGCCTTTGAGTGCCAGATTCACAGCACTAAAGCAGATATTACCACGAGATGTCCGAGCCAAAAGTCCAGTCGCTCGTGCTCGATGCCACGCCGCTGATTACACAGCACGTCTCGACGCTCCAGACGTTCGCCTCCAACTTCTATACCACGCCGACCGTCTACAATGAGATCAAGGACGAGAACGCTAAGAGAAACCTTGACGTTTGGGGGGAGAAGTTGCAGGTCCGCCATCCAAAGCCTGAGTTCATAAAGAAGGTCACAGACTTTGCCAAGTTGACCGGTGACCATGCCGTGCTCAGTACAAACGATATCCACATCATCGCCCTGACGTATGAGTTGGAAGTGGAGCTCAATAACGGTGATTGGAGACTGAGAAAGTTCCCTGGTGAGAAGAAGGAGTCCAAGAAGAAACAATTGGAAGTTGTTCCTGAAACTGAGGAGAAGCTGGAGACAGCAGAGTCCCCAGTGACAACGGAGTCCCCAGAGACGGCAGAACAGGCCCCGCAGGCCGAGACTGGTGAGAAGAAGAAGAAACAAAGACGCAGAGGTGGTAAGAAGGTTAGAGAAAAGAGACTTGCTGCTGAAGCTGCTGAAACTACTGAATCTCCATCCCAAGATACCATAGAAGCCACATCAGAGACCATAGAAGAAACACCAGATGTGGAAGAGGAATCTCCAGAGACAGTATCACAAGAAGATATCGATGCTGCCACTGCAAAGCTTCAAGAACTGAAGGTTGCCGACTCAACTACTACAACAGAGCCTGCTGAGCTTGATGCAGACTACAATGAGGAAGAAGACGATGGTGAATGGATCACAACTGAGAACTTGATCGAGGTGATGGTTAGAGACAGTGGAGAGAAGATTGAACGAGAGAAGGGTACCACAAAGATCAAAGTTGCTCTTGTCACAGGAGATTTCGCTGTTCAGAACGTCTCCATGCAAATTGGACTTAACTTGATGAATACACTTTCCGGTTTGCAAATCAAGAGAGTGAGGAACTACATGCTCAGATGTCATGCATGTTTCACGATGGTGCCTATCCCAAAGAATGGTAGACCAAAGCACTTCTGTCATAGATGTGGTGGTGCTACTCTGATGAGATGTGCTGTCTCCATTGACTCCAAGACTGGTAATGTCACCCCACACTTGAAGACCAACTTCGAGTGGCACAAGAGAGGTGACCGTTTCTCTTTGGCTTCTCCATTGTCCAAGAACACGCAGAAGAAGATGGGTAAGAAGGGTTACGTGCACAGCAAGTCCAACAAACAGAGAGAAATCGAAGAGCCAATCTTGAGAGAGGACCAGAAGGAGTACCAGAAGGCCCTGAAGGATGATGACTGGTTGAGAAGACAGAATGAGAAGATCTTGAACGACTACATCGGTGGTGGTTCTGCCGACAACTTCATCTCTCCATTCGTGGCACAGACGTTCAGAAACCAGGGCGTCAAGGTCGGAAAGGGCAGATTCGTCAACTCCAACAAGAGAAAGAAATGATTGCATTTGAATGAACGATGACATTTTTAGAGAGACCAGTAGTACTACTAAGCTACACGTCATTTGTTGCGCGAACCCCCGGCGGCGATAAGAAATCGTCGACGAAAACAATAGATCTAGGCGTTAAACCACTTAATACCCCACCCGATTGGCACCAATCAACACCAATGTTCACCACAGTGAAGCCAGTGACTACAAGGATTGGCCTCAGAGCCTTCCACGCAACTGCCCGCAAACAGCTACAAGCTTATGAAGCAGGTTTCGTGTTCGAGTAAGTGTTTGTTTACCCCACGCACGTTTTACCACCCAAAAGTGCCACAGTTCCCGGATCAACTAACCGTTCTCAGCATGGATGGTGTTCTCCTCAAGGGAGCCAAGCCGATTGCTGGAGCTTCCGACGCCTTGAATCTGCTCCAGGACCGTCAGGTGCCATGGATTCTGATGACCAACGGTGGTGGTATTTCAGAGGCCGAACGTGCCGCTAGGCTCCATGAGAAGCTGGGTATCTCGATCGATGTCGAACAGATCGTGCAATCACACACTCCAATGAGAGCATTGAAAGGTAAAGAAGACATGACAGTGCTTGTTGTTGGTGGTGATAAGGATTACAGTCGCTACGTTGCACAGGACTACGGTTTCAAGAAGTGTGTTGTCACAGCAGATTTCATTGCAACAAACCCATCCATCTGGCCATTCCATGCAAAGGAGTTGCTGTCGTTTGGTAATTCCGAACCTGGTATTGATGAACTAAAGATTGACGCGATCCTTGTCTTCAATGACCCAAGAGACTTTGGTACCGATATCCAAGTGATTAGTGACATCTTACAAAGAGATTCAGATACTCCCGTCATCTTCTCCAACAACGATTGGTTATGGGCTAATGATTATTCTAAGCCACGCTTCGGTCAAGGTGTGATACGGTTCATCTTGGAACAGATGCACCAGGAGATTCATGGTAAGCCATTGAACAGAACCATCTTGGGTAAGCCTACCAAAGTGGCTTACGACTACGCACACCATGTCTTGTTGTCTCGTTCACTGTACATGAAGACAGGCGAGAAGCACAGCTTACAGCATGAGTTCGGTCAAGAAGTTGCCAACTCCCACATGAAAGAGGTGTACATGGTTGGCGATAACCCTGCTTCGGATATCATTGGTGGTTACAACTATGGTTGGAACACTGCTCTTGTGAAAACTGGTGTCTACAAAGATGGTGATAAGTTGCCTTGCTGGCCAACTGTCGTCGGTGATAACGTGTACGATGTCGTCAAGGCAGGTCTCCAGAAGATGGGTCTTTACTGAAACATAATTAGATACAAAGCTAGCTAGAACTAAGCTTAACTGTAGTTGTGAGAGAGTCTAGTCACCTAAATGTGTTCCACAATGGGGCATTGCCGTTTATTGAAGTTCTTACGCCTACGCAAGCTCAAAGCGTATGTACTGGTACTAATCATGAGCTTGATCCAAGGATCGATCGACGCGATCCAGTAGCATCATAATCCATTGCATACAAGACGCACAAACAGCGCTCAGGTCGACATTTGATCTAAATGATACACCACAACAACAACCGCAAACCAAGAATTCCAGTACTT
Organism: Petasospora maritima; assembly: GCA_030557345.1. Classification (NCBI taxonomy): domain Eukaryota; kingdom Fungi; phylum Ascomycota; class Saccharomycetes; order Phaffomycetales; family Wickerhamomycetaceae; genus Petasospora; species Petasospora maritima. The sequence goes on from JAKTOZ010000062.1 coordinate 7,887, forward strand.
TTTTTGGTAAATAACTTCATATGGACAATCTGATGGGTTTAGTACTCTTCCAAAACATCCAAACGCCATTTATGTCCCGGTGCACCAGGTCCCAATTGGGATGTATACCTAAATTCAAATATCTGAACAACCAGGAGTTCTGGGGCAGGAAGACCTGGTGGAATCCAACTCTTCTGAAGTGTTTGTAGTATGTAGAATGTTGAATACTCAGAATTGTTGATATTTGTTTTGGCTGACGGTGTTCGCCGGAAATAGTGAGTCCATTTTTCATTTTATTCCTTTCTGTTGAAGTAGTCATTACTGATTGAAATTTTTAACCCCCAAACAGCTGATTTTAGTACTTTGGTGTGTACTATAAGAATCATTGACGTTTTGGGATACTATAAAGCTTAATTTTATAACTGATATCCCTCAGAAAGATATTTTAAAGTTGATTTAAAAGAATACGTAGGTGTCTGGATGTGCAGCTGGTGTCCTGATGGTGTCCGGGTGATGTTTGGGTGTTTTTAAGACTTACACCATAATCAAGGTTTGAGTCGGTTCTATTAAGCGAGCTCGTGCTTATTATACATTTATAGCATTTTTATGATTATTGAAAAGGAAGGCTTTTCTTATCTCGTGTAGGAACCTTGTATTCATCAATTCAGGGCTCGATTGGCTTAGTGCCTACCTCAGTCACGGCGCCGGTACTATCTCATGACCAACATCAACAGCAGAGATGGCGTAGGTGGGTCATACAGAATGGATCTCTACGGTGATCATATGAACTGCTGACAGCTTTGGTATTGTAATTCATAACTCATTTACCTTCGAAGGCGCATTTTCGAAGTATCCCCACCCCAGAAGCTACAGAAACAAGGGAAAGCGTTCCAAGACGTAGTGGGTACGATATACCCAATTTGAACGACTGAGATTGTAGGGGCCTACATGCAGGTTTTATTGCCTGGTGGGAAGTTAGTCAACCCTATTCGTCTTCCTTCCATTGTTCGGTCAACTCTATATGGCAGCTACCCGGTGGGCCGTTTGCGGTTTTGTGTCACCTCCTGAGATCTTCCCCAAAAAGCGTGTACAAGTACCTTGGAGACCGGGAGTGTTTTGCTGTATTTGATCATAGAAGTGTGGGGAGAGGTGTACAGGAGGTGTATATATGAAGCTAAATCTGCGTTGGCAGGTAAGCTTCTATAAGACCCCACCCTTGTTGCGTTATGATACCCATTGCCCACACTATGGGCCATTAGTCGATAAACTATATTTGTCAAATAAGAGACTAACTGAACAGTTTCACGTAGTTCTAAAGAATGTGAATATTCAGTATTTATTCTATAGGATAAGCATATAAAAATCAGCCATCTCGCGTCCCGTTGTTGTGTATCATGAAGATTTGGCTCTTCCGATCCTCTTCTTCCCGTTCCAGCTCGATCCCGGGGCATAAATGGCCATGTACAGAAAACGACGCGATAAACCCCTAAATTTGTATAGAAACACCCATTTTTCTCAGTCTATATCGAGGTAAATAGACTCCAAGAGCTACAAAAGACATTCCTTGCAAACACAACCCTCAATCTGCGCCCATAAGACACATTCTTGGCTCCGGGTTCTCATACAGGTGACGCAACCACGGTCCCCAGCCCCTTCTTACCATTAATCCTCTCAAACCTCCGAAGATGGCGGACTCAGAAAAGCATAGATGGGCGTATTTGCGAGATTAGGAGATCTCTGTCTTATCATATAGACATGTAGGCTTCTACACCGATTAGAGGCCTGCCACGAAGGACACCTGTCACCGAATGACCGATCTCATATCGGAACTTCGCCCCCTGACGTGACGGTGTCCTCGCTGTCTGTTTGTACGGTGATTGATCCCACTGTGTAATTCCCAGCATGGACTCTGGCACTCGCAGTGCTTCTGGCAGGTAATGAACGCACTTTTACCTTCCCACAGGGTCGAAAGCTCCAGAGATCTGTGGTTTATCTGGCTAAAACCTCGCGTAATGCGCTTTAAGCGTGACAGAAAGTGTGGCCCGGCCAATTCCGAAGAGCGATAACAGCGCTATAAAAAGGAAGGGCCTCGCCACCGTTTTGCCACCCACCAACAACAACTCCACACCACCGCCTCCACACCGCTTCCACTAAAGAAGCACAGCAGCTACCGAACACGCTCAGCAAACAGCAGACACCGCAAATGCCGTCCTCCGCCACGCCCATCATCGACAAGAAGAAGAAGAAGTCCAAGAAGCTGTGCCACCACGGCACTTGCACCTCCGCCCACTCCATCATTGGCGACTGCAACTTCTGCGCGGGCAAGTTCTGCACCCGCCACAGACTGCTCGAGTCACACAACTGCTCGCACTACCAGGACATCAAGAGGGACTACCACGAGCGTAACGCCAGGGAGCTCGAGACCAACAAGACCGTTGTCTCCAAGGTCTGAGTCACGCCCCACGCCCTTATCTCCCGCTTGCTCAATGCCCCTCGCTTCCTCTTACGCCACTGCTCTCTTTTCGATACCTCTCTCTTCCCCTTTATTAATGCCCCTCTCCTTGCTTCACTTCTACGTCCAGACTCCCACTTGTTTCCCACCACCCCGGGCTCATGGGGACCTCTTTCCCTTGATTGGTTAGACTTATACCCCCCACACAAACAACAGCCCACCTCTTTCTATACAACACATCCATGGAAACCAAGGGGAGTTTGACACGACTCTGCTACTTTTACACGAGCATCATTCCTTCCGTCATTCTATTCCTTTCTACAATCTGCATCTTCTGCATTGTACTATTTCCTTTTTATATAAAGCACACTTTTTACCTGATGTTTTATTTTTGTCTGTATTTCTTTTTTTCCTCCCCACGAACCCCGCTTTTTTATAACATCATAGAGATTTGATAATATCATAATAGATCTCACTAGCGGAATATATGTATAACTACACCATTTTAAGAACAAAACCATAAAATGTATAACTACACCATTTTAAGAACAAAACCATAAACTTTTAATTGATTCTTTTTTTAATTTCCTTATCAAAAAAAACCCATGTAACAAACATCCTTTAATGCTCACAAAGTGATACACTGTTGCGTCAAATAGTAACTCCAAATCAAATGATATAGTACCCCGATAAATATGTGGAGATGAAAGAGTCTCTTATTCAGAGATCATCATCAATACCGACCAAAGAGATGGCCTGGCCCGGTTGGAAGGCCGGAAGACCCAAGAATGGACAACCAGAGCATCTGAATGCGTCACCAAGGGAACAAGAGCCGCAACCTCCAGTCTTACCTTCAATGGTGAAGTCAATTTCGGCCAGCTCTTGCGAACTGAATTCAACTCTTGGCTGGACAGGCTCACTTGGTGGCTCCTCTGTGGTTTCACCAAAAGTGAAGGCTTCTCTCTCTGCAAGACCACAAGTACAATCTTTGCAAGCTTTTCTTCTCTTGACTCCACCAGTGTTTGGCTCACGCAGACAGATGATGGAAGAGGAGTTGAGCATCGAGTTCTCAATCAACTGGTCTTCGTCAATGAGCTCGTCATCGTCAGAGTCGTCACTGAAGTATCTCAACTTCTTCTGAGTCTCAACTGGGGAAGGAGACTTGGTCAACTCAGGCAAAGAGGGCGTTGGGGAAGGAGAAGCTGGGGCCTTGACCAACTTCTTGAACTTGAGTTTGGACAACTTGGAGCCCACTTTGGAGACTGCCTTGTTTGAGTTTGTGGCAAGAGGAATTGGGGCAGATGTGACACGGATCGACTGCTTGATGGCTGGGTGGTTTGGTATCGTGGTGTTGAAGCCCGAGTTATCGAGGTAGTAGACAAAGTCGTAGTTGTTGGGCGTCAGAGACACCTTCTCGAGAACGATGTTGGAGAGGAGGAACTGATCAACCTTAGCGCCCGGATGGGACGTATTGAGCTCCTGCTTCTTCTCTGTGATGATGGTCTCAGCCTCCGGGGAGGCGACAAAGTTGTGGTTCAGCAGCAGCAGAACGTTGGACATTGTGCGTGTGTGTGTGTGTGGGTATCAGAGATTTGTGCTTGGTCTCCTTAGGAAACGGCTGTGAGGGAATGGCAGGGACAGATACGTTGCTTTGTAATCCGCCGTCTAGGTACGGTTTTGCAGTGTTTTGAGTGCGAGTTTTGCAAGAGTGAGCGTGATATGCGTGTTTAGCCTGTGAAAGCTTGGACTGAGAGCGTTCACTGGGTATGATTTCGAGTTTTGGGGTTGGTGGAGCGGTGGTTTGCGGTGTTGGGCGGGTGTTCACCGTTGCAGCTTGCGATCAAAAAGTTCTTTTTTGTGGTGTGGCGTCGGGCGGGTAACTGCTGTTCCGGATTAGGCAGTTCGGGGTTCGGGCTTTGAAGTGGACTCTGGTCTGGACCATAAATAGGTGGACGAAGAGAGTGCAACCGGCAGAAGAGGACTCGGCCTTTTATATAAAACGTTGGCAAGTGTCCAACCGCAGAGTTAAACAATTGCCGCTCTGAGTAAAACGGCCCACCGCCACACCGCCGCTCCAGAAAACGCGCTGGGATTTGGCCCTGCTGACGATGCCCGCGCCGTGAGTGGTTAGAGTCGCGTGCTGCCATGTGTCATGGAGAGTAAGCAGTAAGCAGTGAACAGTCAGCAGTAAGCACCAATTGTAAGCAGCCTGATTCGGAAGAGGCACGGGACTCGGAACCCACTAGTTACATATACAACGACACAATACTATCCAAACTTCTATTAAAACTTGCTAGCCGAACAACTTAGAAATTACAAAACCCATAAAACCAAGACCCCTCTCCCAAACCATGAATATGAAACAATACTGATAACAATGAACAGTGAACAACGTGAACAAAACAAAAGATAAATGACTGATAAGAACTGTAGCTGACAAAAGACATCCACACTCAAAGAGACATGGCAAGCTTGGATGCGAGTTCATCCTCTTCAGCAACAGTTAACTTCCTTAAACCTTTGACAATCTTAGTAGGCGTGCTCTTGATAGGCAACGGAGATGTAGGACTCGTCATTGATGATGGGGAAACAGCACCACTTAAGTTGGTGTTATCATCATCTTCATCTTCAATGGCATCCTCTTCTTCATTATCATCATCATCATCGTCATCGTCGTCGTCATCATCATCGTCGTCGTCATCGTTCTGATTCTTATCCTCATTGTCATTGTTGTCATCTTCATCTTCATCTTCATCATCTGGATAACCACCAAGCTTATGAACAATCTTATCCACAATCTCATTGTAATCCATCATTCCACCCATACCAATATCACCATAACTTCCAATAATCTTCTCAGCTGGTCTCAACACTTCAATCCAAGACATCTCTTCCTTAATAGTCTTCAAATGTCTCTTGGTTTGAACCGAGTTGTATGCATAACTTACCATCGATGGGGCAAGCAAAATAGGGTATTGAGTATTCCAAGCTCTAATGACATTAGTCAACAAGTTATCACAAATACCCAAGGCAATTTTAGACAAGGTGTTAGCAGTCAATGGAGCCACAATCAAAATATCAGCCCAACGACGCAATTCAATGTGCAAAACAGGATCAGTACGTGCCTTCCATGTACTCCATTCATCCTTATCTCTCCAAATTGTCACATTTGGTGCAAAATCAATTCTTGAAACAAAGTGCTCAGCAGCAGAGGTCAAGATGATTTGGATGGAGAGCTTATCCTTGCCATAGATTTCTTCAAGCTTCTTGACAATGAACTTGATCTTAGCTGAGGCAATGGAACCACAAGCACCAAATAAAACGTGTATCTTACCATCATCCTGTGGTAATCTTGGGTCCAAGTTCTGAGACGACTCCTTCTTAGTAGACAATGTTGCCTTGTTTGTGTTGCTCTCCTTAATCTCCTCCGAAATAATTTCACCAATGTTTCTTGGCTCATTGGTGGTTGAAGTACTGTTGCTTCTTGATCTGACACCTCCGTGGCGGATTGTATCCTCAACGTAGAAGTGTGCATGCATATCGCCAACCTTCAGCATTTGGTCATTGCCCCCTGAGGATAACGATGAGTTACTCAGATTGTGGGCTGGGGAGCATTTACCCGAGCCGATGTTTCCCTGTAAGTAAGGAGGACTGACAGAACGCAACTTGTCCCTGGCAGTCGAGGCAGCAACAGCAGCGGCAACTGCGGTGGCGGCGATGCGGCCCTTGAGAAGAGCACCACCAGCTGGAACGGTCTCCTTCAGCGAGGCACTGGAGGCAGAGCCCTGGAGCGCACCTTGGATGGTGGCAAGCCTGGATGGCGTAGGCTGGTCAATGCGAATAGTTTGCTCCCTGTCTGGCTGCTGCGCTTTTGGTGGGAATTCATCAACGCTCTTGCCCTGAAACTCGCTCTGGATGATGTTGTTGATGGAGGCGGACGACTGTGTCATACCGCCGTTTGTGGTTGTGTTTAAGATGGGAGGCGGTGATGGGCACTGCAACGACGACATGGCCATTGCTGAGGGCGAGAGGCTCTCTTTATCCTTGTTGCCGGCCATTTTGCTGTGGGATGCGTGGGATGTGTGCTGTTTGTGCGCTGTGTGCGGGGGGCGTAGGCAGCTGAAGCGGTGCGAGCTGGCGTTGGGTTAGCTGCGGGGCGGTTCGCTGTGTGAGGCGTGTGCGGGTGTATGGTCACCGATTGGGCTCCTTCAACGTGTTCTCTGAGAGCTGTTAACAGTTACCGCCGTGTCGTTGCCACTGTTTTGTCCGTAGAAACCTCAAAGGGATGCCACCCGCCCACAGCAAAATTTCTCAGCGGCTAATTTAGTGGCACACTGGAAAATGGCAGACCACTAATGGCACGTGCGGAAAATGGCAGATCGTTAGAGGTACGTACCACAAGGGGAAAAATTCCTGCAGAGATGAGCTGATTTGGGGTTCTAGGTTCTTCTGGTCCTCTTTTGCTCTCGTCTGGTGATATACCTAATATCGAACACTCGTCAAAGATGGCTAAGAGAACACTGGGGCTTGGAAAAGCAGCAAAGCAGCGCAAGAAACAGAAGGCCGAGGACACTCCAAAGCCAGAGAAGGAAGAAACAGAGTCTCCAGCACCAAAGGGCAATGAGATCCATGTCGAACTCGACGATGAGGTCGACCCAGATGACGAGCTCACACAGCTCAAGGGTCTTTGGGAGAATTACATCACCACTGGAAGAGAGAACGAGATGGTGCTCAACGGTGTCATCCACGAGTGCGACAGACTCTTGAGAAACCAGGACGAAGGTGTCAAACTCCCCGCTGAGTTCCACGCCATGTACGCCATTGCACTTGCCGAGCTTGCCATTTACCACACCGAGGAAGAAGGAGAAGGAAAGACTGTCAATGACTTCTTTGATGCTGCTATGGAGCGTATCGAGCTGGGCTCCGAACAGTACCCAGACTCCATTGAACTCAGATTCGCTAAGGCCAGAGTCATAATAAACAGAATCCCATTGGAATACATCTCCCAATGGGACGTGGACACCAAGAAGGATGTGAAGACTGTTAACGTTTCCAAGCTCTTGGATTCTGCATTGGCAAGCTATGAAGAGGCCGAGGACACCATCAAGATCTTCAAGAATTACACTCTCTTGGACAACGATGCCTTTGAGATCTTCAACGCGTTGGATGACTTGCTTGATATAATCAAAAACTTTGGCCAGGAGGATGTTCTTGCCGAAGGATTGGACAGTGACGACGAAAACGAAGATGAGGGCCAAGATGTTGTTCTGTCAAAGAAACACCCACTGTACAAAGTCCAGACAAATGAGAAGTACTTTGACTGGTTGATCAAGCACGGCTCAGACTTTGGTGATTTCATCACTATCGAGTACAAGGACTTGCTCGATAAGAAACCTGAGGACTTGACCACAAAGGAGAAGAAATCCCTTGTCTTCTTCAAACAGGTGTCTACAAAAATTGGTCAACTTCTTTTGCAGGCAGCTGAGAAGCCATCTTCCATCTTTACCACGATCACTTACGACTCTGATGTTGAAGATGACTCTGAGATTGAAGGTTACACTGCAAAGAAGGCACAAGAGGAAGCCATCAAGTACACCAAGAGAGCAGTTGAGTTCTTTGAAAGAGCTGAAGAAGAGGAAGACCCTCAGACTTGGGTTGCTGTTGCTGAGGCCATTATCGATCTTGGTAACTTATACGACTACGAGAGCAAAGATCAAGAAGACGCTTACGCTGTTGCAGAGAAGAGATTGAGAAGAGCCAACAATGCCACAAATGGTAAGTACCAAAAGATCTTGGACAACCTCTTGGAGAAGGATGATTGAAGAACCAATCTTCTGTTCATCAAATGAATTAAACGATCTAGACGAAAAAGACTCGTAGAAACTACACATCAATTGATCTTTTTTTTAAGAAATCATTAACTATCACTCAAGCTTTACAAAGTGATGGAGACAGTTTTACCAGAAGACACGAAGATAGCATTACCAAGCTTGTCAGTGGTCTCAGCGCCCTTAACCTTGTGACCCAAGACTCTAACAGCGAACTTCTTGAAAGAGCCCTTGTACTCGACCTTAACAGAGTTACCGGACTTGGTGACGACAACAGAGGCCTTGAACTTACCCAAGTTCTCATAATCTGGGATCTCAACGGTCTGTTCACGGTCCTCAAGAGCGTACAAGTTGACCAAGACATCATCAGTGTAGTCGTAGTCTGGCTTGTCATTTGGAGCATCAACGCCAGCGGTGACAAAGGCAGAGTTAGGTCTGACGAGCAATGGCAAAGTCATAAAGTCATGGACTTCGGTAACGTAGTCACCAGTAGACTCTCTGACCTTACCGTCCAAGTAACCATACCAGTTACCCTTTGGAAGGTAGTAAGTGACATCGTTCTCCTTGGAGATGATTGGGGCAACGAGGAACTTGTCACCAAGCATGAATTGGGAGTCAGCAGTGACAGCTATGATGTCGTCAAAGAACTCCATCAACATGGCTCTGGTCACTGGGACGGCCTTGTTGTGGGCCTCAATTGCCAAGTTATAGATGTACGGCATCAAAGAGATTTTCAACTTGGTGAAAGCAGCAAGGACAACAGAAGACTCATCGTCAAAGTTCCATGGGACTCTGTAAGTGGCAGAACCGTGCAATCTGGAGTGGGAAGACAAGAGACCGAACTGGACCCATCTCTTGTACAAAGCAGGGTCTGGCAACTCATAACCTTCGAAACCAGAGATGTCATGAGACCAGAAACCGAAACCAGAGAGACCAAGAGACAAACCACCTCTGATAGTCTCAGCCATGGCCTCGAAAGTGGATTCGCAGTCACCACCCCAGTGAACTGGGAACTGCTGACTACCAGCAGTAGCAGATCTGGCAAAGAGGCACGCCTCGTTCTTACCAAGCTTCTTCTCCAGGAGCTCAAAGACACACTTGTTGTAGAGGAAGGTGTAGTAGTTGTGCATAGCAACTGGGTCCTTACCGTTGTAGTACTTAACACCGTGGCATGGGATTCTCTCACCGAAGTCAGTCTTGAAACAATCAACACCCATGTCAACCAATCTGGCCAAGTGGTCCTGGTACCACTTCCAGGCTTCTGGGTTTGTGTAGTCGACAATACCCATACCGGCCTGCCACATGTCAGTCTGGTAAGAAGAGCCATCAACGTTCTTGATCAAGTATCCCTTTTCGTCAGCCTCTTTGAACAAACCAGACTCTTGAGCGATGTAGGAGTTAATCCAGACACAGACCTTGATACCAAAGGTTTCCTTCAACTCAGTAAGCATTTTCTTTGGATCTGGGAACATCTCTGGGTCGAACTCAAAGTCACACCACTGGAAGCCCTTCATCCAGAAACAGTCAAAGTGGAAAGTTCTGAGTGGGATGTCTCTATCTTTCATACCTTGCAAGAAAGAGGAAACGGTCTTGATGTCGTAGTCAGTGGTGAAAGAAGTGGTCAACCACAAACCGAAGGTCCATGGTGGTGGAAGGGCTGGATAGCCGGTCAACTGGGAGTATCTGTCCAAGATGGTCTTTGGGTCAGGACCGTTGATGATGTAGTATCTTGCACCTTCACCTGGGACAACAACGTTAATTCTGGTAGTTCTCTCGGATTGAATCTCCAAAACGACATCGGATGAAGAGTCAATGAAGACACCGTAACCACGGGAGGACATGAAGAATGGAACGTTCTTGTAAGTGAACTCAGAACATGTACCACCGTCCTCATTCCACATCTCAACAGTTTGACCGTTCTTGACGTATGGACCGAATCTCTCACCGAGACCGAAGAACTTCTCACCGTTGGAGACATGCAATTGGAAAGTAGTGTAGACACGGTCATTACCCTCGAAGGTCTTGGAACGGGTGTCCTTGACCCAAGCGACAGATCTGAAGCCGAGCTTGGTCAAAAGCTTGTCCTTGTGCTTGAACTCAACACCCCACTTCTTCTTCTGAACAGTAGTAGAGACGTCACCTTGAACGGAGACCTTTGCAACATCGCCATCAGCAGAGGCGGTGAAAACAGCTGTGTCAACCTTCTCAGTCTTGAGCTCGAAACGTGGCTCCTTAGCGCTGTTGTACTTGGAGAGATGGTGGTAGTGCTCAACACCAACGACACCATCGAGTGGTGAGGAGATCTTGGTGGAGATGGTTGGGCAGTTGAGCTGGGCACCTCTTCCTGGGAGGAAAGTGGTGGCTGCAAGGTTGTAGAGTGAGCCATCTGGGAGGACCTCCGTCTTGAAAGAGTCCTGAGCGTAGTGGACGTTGACACCGTCCTTTGGCTCCCACATTCCCAGGGAGAACCTGGTATCGGAGACAACAATTCTCTCGTGCTGGTTGCGTTCGGCCATCTCGAGTTCTTGTTTTGTGTGTGTGTAGGTCAATTGGCAACAGGGTGCAGAGATGGGAGGACTGTTGCGATGGCCGTCCTTTATAACGGGCGGACAACCCCCACCCCCACAGAGCCATCAAGCGGATCTGGGGTACCACTGTCCACATGCCATCTTACTGAATTCCAGCGAGAGTTCGCCCAGGCTTCCTGATTCGTGTTTTGTGTGGGATTGGGCGACGGGGAGTGCGGACGGGTGTCCCTGAAAATCTGGGGAAGCGAGGGGACATGACTCCCGGCACATCTTGACACCCCACAGTACACAAAACAAGGCTCAAGAGTCAAGTGCCATGAGGTTGGACAATCCTTCCAGGGACAATTTTTCGCAGAGAAATACCTGATCTGGACACTGGAGCCTATTATTTAAGCGATCCATGTATAGCCTACCACTGTGCCGCAAGCCTCGGATCAACCGTAACGTCGAGCTCCTTCACCCATGGGCTCATGGGCCATTGTCGGGCGAATATGCGGAGTCTTTCTACAGTTAGGTGGCTTTACTCGATTCGATTCGTCTCCGCTGGTGCTTGATACTATGTAGAGACTGGACCCTGATGCCAGAGAACAGCCTGGTCGTCCACCTTATCGTCGTACTAGCTAGTATCTACCCCTGGCCGCCGCAGCGGCACTGGCGTCGAGAGTCGAGAGACCATATGTATAGTAGATGCTGCGATGATTCTACCCCGGAGAGTCGCGCCATGGAGGTCGGGATCCTGAATCATCATAGACAGACAAACGACCATGGAGGGAGTGACGAGTCATGTTCCTAGGCGAGGAACTACCATATCATGTGAGTCGTACTGTAGTATTTCCTCGGAGCATCCGGGACTGGTCACTGGAGCCCAACAATCGTAGGCCACGGAATATGGCGGCTGCTCATTGGCAGTTGACAACGGTGCTGGTACTGTAGAAATTATAAGACACCGACTTCGGAACAACAGGAGGCTTTCATCATAGCTTTATTTTGAGATACCGAAGATCACCGAATCAAACACCCCAGACTCCAGAGTTCAGAGGCTATGTACTGGGCCAGGGTGTTAGCAGTCAGAGCCTACGTGGCCTTTGAGGCGGGATCGGTGCTCGGTTTTGGCTGGTTCCACTTGCTCAAGATCCTGTCACTGACCTAAGAAGACTGTAGGACCTAGGTATGTACAGGACTGCCCGGGAACAACCACGGCAGTGAGTTGTGACAGTTGACCACAATTGACGGGACCGGGTTCACACTGCACAGTTGACGTTGTGCCGTTGTGCCGTTGTAGCTAGAATCTCAGCGAGATAACAGAGAAACTGGGCCCTTGAAGTTGGAACCTGCCAAATGCTACGTCTGGCCCCTGAGCTCTGACAGGCTTGGGAGCTTGGGATCTTGGCCCTGGGGAGGTGTGAGAATCGAGATCCGCGAGATTGCTGCAAGTGGTGTTGTTGCTCATGCTCCAGTGTGGGGCCCAGAATCTCATCTGTATCCACCCGAAAAACATAGATTACGAAGGGTTGCACTATACTCTCGAGCTAGTGTGGATGTGTACTTGTGTACTAGTGCTCCCGCTCTCAACAATGTGTCTCTTAAAATTTACTGAAGGACGAAGGACCCCAAAACGACCCCACACTCTGTACATCTCGTCACGAGGGTCACCACTGACCAACCAGCTTTCTCGCCGCAATACAACTGTCACCTGTGGTTTCAGTATTGGTATATAGTAGTACTAGTGTACTGCGGAACAACCATGTGAACAGTTCCTCCGACTGGGAAAGCCGCCATTTTGCCATACTAATTTCCACTTCCGCCCCGCTCACACTGTAAGTGCGGAGTCGTACATCTCATGCCCTTGGGCCCGGGGTGTGTTGGACAAGGTGGAAATCTCGCTGGAATCCACCCCCACACGTACAAACCGAACAATAAGACACACTATCACAGCCAATATGGCCGCCAGTTTGTCCGAATTGTCCATACAGGCACACAGACCCACGGCCGGACACGCGTATGTACCCCATACTTTTGGAGGTAGTACCACCTGTACGGACATTTGGCACCTTCACGACAGTACAAGTCACAGCAGTGTACCCGGACACCCCTCCATCGTTAGCAAGTGCGTCATATGGACATGCAACAGACGTGGGGCGCTGGGGGAGACTGCTTGATGTCATTTATTGGGCCTCTCTGTATATAAGCCTTCAAGAGCCCACATCAACAACGGTGTAGATCTCAAGAAATCTATCTTCATCGACAACATCTTCAAGTTACTCTCATAATGACTGAAGAGAAGAAGCTTAGTATCGAGCACCTCGAGCATGCCTCGAGAATCACCACGGGGTCTGATTCCAAGACCGAGAGGCCCTTCAACACACAGTTTGGTGCCATCGAGGAGATGGACGAGGAGGCCATCAACAAGGTCGCCCAGGACGCCAACGAAGGTGAGCACGAGCTTTCTGTCAGAGAGGCTATCAAACTTTACAAGTCTGCCATCTTCTGGGCCATGGTCATGTCCGCTACCATCATCATGGAGGGTTACGACAACATTCTTATGTCCTCTTTCTTTGCCTACCCATCCTTCACCAAGGAGTACGGTTCTCCAGTCGACGGTGACACCAGTGACTACCAGCTTACTTCTTCCTGGCAGGTCGCTTTGAGTTGTGGTGCTGCCGCTGGTGGTATTATCGGTAATTTGTTCAACGGTCCGCTTACTGCCAGATTCGGTCACAGAAGAGTCATCATGGCCTCTTTGGTTTTCATGGCTGCTTTCATCTTCATTCCATTCTTTGCTAAAGACGTTGGTGACTTGATGGCTGGTCAGGTATTGTGCGGTCTTACTTGGGGTATATTTGCCGTCATGGGTCCTTCCTACTCTTCCGAAGTCATGCCTTTGACTTTGAGAGGTTACTTGTCCGCTTATGTTAACTTGTGCTGGGCCACTGGTCAATTCATTGCCGCCGGTGTCTTGCAAGCTTATGTCAACAACACCACAAGATGGTCCTACAGAGTTCCATTTGCCATCCAGTGGGTCTGGGTTCCACCTCTCATGATCCTCACCATCCTTTGTCCAGATTCCCCAACATGGTTGGTCCAGAAGGGAAGAATCGAGGACGCTGTCAAGGCTGTCAAGAGACTTTCTCACTCTTCGATCCACGACCGTGCTGAGAGCAGAGTTGCCATGTTGATCAGAACCGACCAGTTGGAGAGAGAACAAAAGGACTCTGCTGGAGTTAGGGACAAGGGTGTTGCTGCTTACTTGGAATGTTTCAAGGGCACTGACAGAAGAAGAACTGAGATCGCCTGTATTGCTTTTGCTGGTCAAGTGCTTTCTGGTTCCACTTTCGCTTATTCTCCTTCCTACTTCTTCTCCCAGGCTGGTTTGGATTCATCTGAGACTTACAAGTTGAACTTGGGTACCACCGGTATTGCATGGTCTGGTACCGTTCTTTCCTGGTTCTTGCTTAACAGATTCGGCAGAAGAACGATCTATGTCACTGGTTTCGGTATCTTGACCGCTGCCTTGCTCCTTATTGGTATCTTGGCTTGTCCAGAACAAACAGCTGGTATCAAATGGGCTCAGGCTGCTATCACTATGCTTTGGGTTGCCACTTACGCTATGACTATTGGTCCTTTGGCCTTTACCATCGTTGGTGAGATGTCCTCCACAAGACTTAGATCTCAGTCCATTGCCTTGGCCAGAGGTGCTTACTCCGTTGTTTCTTTGATTTCCAACATTGTTGAGCCATACTTGATCAACCCAGGCAGTGCTGACTTGAAGGGTAAAACCGCTTTTGTGTGGCTTGGTACCGCCGTTTGTGTCTTCGTCTGGTCTTATTTCAGACTCCCAGAGACCAGAGACAGATCCTTTGCCGAGTTGGATGTCATGTTCGAGAAGGGTATTCCAGCTAGAAAGTTCAGCACTTACGTCTTTGACTGGGATGAGGAGATCAACCAAAAGTCCAGGGCCGACCAGATCGAAGCATAGAGGATTTACACCCCCTAGTCCATATTTGTTAGTTGCTAGTTACTTATATTGATGTTTACCAATTTGCTTTCTGTTAAACTTGTTGTAGAGTTTGGTTTTTGGCTTATGCGTGCCGACATATGACGTCTACAGCCATATAGAAGCAGCCCAACGACTACAAACGACCCACCTCACTACCAATGAAATCGTAATATGTATGCAGATTAAATGACTTTTATAGATGATCAAAGAGGAAGAGCTTTGAGGAAATCAGCGACGCCCTTGTCACCAACTTCATAACCTTCTTCAACTCTCCACTTCTCTTCAATAGGACCAGTGAGAGCCTCGCAGGCTCTGCCCAACACCAGCAAGCCAGGAGGACGTGATCCGATCTCTTCAACAGCCTGGACGAGATGTTCAAGTTTTGTTCTTGTGATACGCTGATCAGGACAAGACGACCTCTCGACAATAGCAGCTGGAAGTCTTGGATCCCAACCTTTGGCGATCAACGCAGGAACGAGGTCTTGGATTCTGTGAAGAGACATGAGGAAGACAGTTGTCCGTGTCTCAACGTATTCTGGTAAGTTTGGAAGGACACCGCGTCTTCCTGTTCCTGTACAAATGAGGACTTGATCAGCGACGTCTCTCTGTGTGGCAGGGATCAATGAACTGACAGTGGATGATAATGCAGATGTGATACCCGGGAGAACACTTGGTTCGAAACCATGTTCTTTGAAGTAGAGATACTCCTCACCACCACGACCAAAGATGTATGGGTCTCCCTGTTTCAATCTGACAACTTTCTTGCCTTGCTCGAGAGACTTGAGACCAAGTTCGAGAAGCTCATTCTGTGCAGCCTCAGCGTTTCCTGGGAACTTACGGGCAATGAACTTCTCTGTCTTTGTTGGGATTAGGTCGATCACTTGTTGTGGGACGAGTTTGTCTGCTAACACGATGTCTGCGGTGTTGATCTCGTGGAGAGCACCAATGGTGAGAAGGGAGACGGAGCCAGGGCCCGAACCAACAAGTGAGATGGTACCCTTTGTAGAATGTGTGGACGTTGATGCAGTGATGGATGTAGTAACTTCTGGTTCAGTCGTACCATTAGAGTCCGAGCCAGTGGTCTTCTGCTTCTTTGGAGATGGTTCTGTGGTTTCAGTTGGTGGTTGTTCTGTTGTGGATGCAGTTGTGTAGACCTGAGAGAGGTCATCAATGGAGAGTGTAGCAAGTTTAGAGAACGGATAGTACTCAACGACTTGTGACAACCATCTGGATCTCTGGAGCCTCTTCTGTGACTCTGTCATGTTGAACTCGGAAACGAACGAGTTGAATCTGGAGGTCTGGACAGCGTCATCTTCGTGTTCTCCAGCTTCAGCTTCAAGCAGCTTCTCGTACTCAGCTTTCAAATGTTCTGCCAACTGAGCACGGTCTTCCTTCTGGATACTTTCTCTCAGAGCTCCGACAGTTTCACACACTTGACCAATGTTCTTCGGGAGCTGCGATATGATCTCTCTCTTGATTCTGTTGGCGAGTTTACAGCCCTTTCCCGAGGTGGTAATACCGAGCTGGAAGTCACCATCGGTATACGTGGATAGCAGCGTGAATGAGGAGTACTGTGGTCTTTCTGTGGTGTTGATGGGTATTCTGTAGACTTGGCACTTGTTGTAGATCTGGGCTTTGAGGGCCTCATCGGAAGCAGGAAGATTGACGTAGACACGGTCGACAAAGCCACCGACTTTCTCTCGTCCCAGTGTCATCAGATCGACTTCGATATTGAGCTTGCGCCTGAGGATTGTGACTCTTTTGTTCTGTTCCATCGCCAGCAGCCCTTGCGGCACTCTGGAGAGGTCATCTGTGTGCGTGATGACAATAGCCGAAGCACCGTTGGCTAGAATGCTCTGGGCCCTTGTGTACGCCAGCGGGGAAACACCAACAAGGAGGTGGACCTCGTCCGAGCAGTTCAGCGATGCCAGCATTTCGTTGTATATGACATGCCAAAAGTGCCAGACGCAAAGAGAGAGAGAAAGCAGACCCCGAACCTTTTTGTATGGAGTTTGAAGTCTGATGGGCGATGGCGGTCCCCGGATAAGCGAATGGCACGTGACTCTCGCGCTGTGTGTGGCTGTGTGTGGCGCTGTGTGTGGCGCTGTGTGTGGCTGGTGTGGCGGTGTGGCTTATGTAAGCCGATTACATAATGATTATATAATCAGTTTGAATTTCCGCGAATTCACGATGATCGTGGCAGTGGTCGGTCTTCCCACAGCAAAAGGAGCTGTGTTTAACGATCAAGATTCCCGCACAAACTAGTTCTCAGCAGCATTGCGACACAGAAACTATGAGCAAGTCGATCAGAATGGCCACAGACGATATTTGGAAGAACCGCGTTGAGAAAGTGGTGAGTTCCAGTGCCAAGATCACGTCCTGAAGACACGACACAGACACTAACCAACAACAGAATGCTGAGCTGTTCACACTCACGTATGGTGCCCTGGTGGCGCAACTGGTGCGTGACTTCAAGGGAGACTACCCTAAAGTGAACCAACAACTTGAGAAGATGGGATACAACATTGGAATACGACTAATTGAGGACTTTCTCGCGAACACGGGGACGGGTCGTTGTCAGTCGTTCAAAGAGACGGCGGAGGTTGTGTCAAAAGTTGGATTCAAAATCTTCTTGAACATCTCGCCTACGGTGGCAAACTGGTCTTCAGATGGTAAGGAGTTCAGTTTGATATTTGACGAGAACCCATTGGCAGAGTTTGTTGAATTGCCAGACGACGTGAGAGCATCCAAGGAACTGTGGTACTCTAACGTTCTTGTTGGTGTTCTCAAAGGAGCTCTGGAGATGGTGCAATTGGACGTTGAGGCTCGCTTTGTGAGTGATGTTCTCAGAGGTGATGACACTACAGAAATGAGACTGCAGTTGATTAAGGTGCTCAAGGATGAGATGCCCGCTGGTGAGGATTGAGCGCCAGTGCCTTTGTACATAAACGGTACACCTGATGATGGATGTGATTCATGACTGATGTGACTACGTAGAGGGAGAGCGTGGGATCAAAGGATCAAAGGGTCCAAGTGTAGCCTATCCGGGATGAAGGTTCAATCGATCCGAGCGATTAAAGTTTAGACGAGGCACCGGGTGGGTGTTTTGCCATGTCATCATCTAGCGCAAAGAAATACCCGTTTACTCGAAGGGAGGACTTACCAGCTAACATCTGCGGACAGGCCTGCAAGCCCCTAATGGTTGCCAGCTGGGCAGCCATAACAGGATCCCCTGCTTATACGTGATATGTTTGACGTCTAACCTACATGGATAACTCACGCAAATGCTCATATGGGAAAAGAGCCAATTCTCGTTGTGGCAGCTGATGACACTCGAACGCGCGCAGGGTCTCTGAGATGAAGAAGACAGGGCATGCAGCACAGATGACAAGTACCCATACTTCCGGAAAGGGTGGATTCTGGGTAGTAGGTACTAGCTAACTATCTGCTTTATTCCAAGCTTTACCGGGGACCTCAAAAACTAAACGCCACTCCATTCATGCCTGAGGTGTAGCCGTCCCGGAAAGACACATGACACATTATAAGTTATAAGTTCTTGTACAGCGGTAGATAGCCGCTCCACTGTCCGGATAAAAAGGTGTGTAGTAGCTGGAAATACATGTGCTAGATGTATCTCAAACCCTGCTCATCATATGAGCTACGGTGTTTTCTTATACACTAATGCTCGATCTGTGGCGCTTATAACTTTTTGGCCGCTGTGAATAAATGATTTCGCCCCAGATCTGGGAGTCTTTTTGAGAAGCCTGTACTGCTTGAAGGCACGCTGCCCTACGTTGTACCGTTCTGGCAGACTATATGACGGATACATTCTTAAACTGGAATGTATATTGATAGTTGTGGGCATGGGATCTTGGCTCGTGTACTTTGTCGAAGGTCTGTGATGGCCCCAGGCCCTAAGTGGTAAATACACAACTTATATGGGGAGAACCCAAATGTGCACTTTGACTAAAGGTCATGTGGAAATATGTATCTGGTCTAGCCATTGGTGTGCGTCACACACGAGGGATGTAGAGCGAAGCATCGATCTTTTGAAGGGCGAGATGCAATAGGTGGTAAAGTACATTCATTTATCCGACGCTGCTTGAAGTTCATAAGATTCTAGAAGCTTCTTTGCCAGTGAATATGCATGTAGTTTTAACCAGCAGGGAGCGCACTACATGATGAGTATGTACTCTGTCAATGGAGTTGGACGTTGGAATTGGGCGACATCATGAGCCCTGATAGCGCATGTTGTCATCAATTCTGCATGACGATATAAGATCTGATATCGAGTGATGGGCCATGGCCAGAGAGACGATGGCATTATTCCCAACTGCGTAGATCAACATAAGCGTCTAGACGGGACTATCTGACAAGCAGCGTGAATTAGGGTGAGTCGTGACCCATTAGGGGGATGCGTTTTTTCTATTGGGCCCGACTCACTGAGCCAGAGCCATGGTGATGAGTGTATGATTGATGCTCGAGCCGACCCGCAGGCTACATAGTACTACAGCTCATCAGATAATCAGGCCCACTGTTCCAAACCATTACAGTCAACTAATTTTTTGGTCTGACAGGGATATCGCTGATCACCTGGCCCGATCTTAAATTCATGTATAATCGAGTATCATTATACCCTGTAAACAGATCTCAGATCTTAAGAGATGACGTGGCCACTATAGCCACTAATGGGCCATGACCATAGATCGGTAGGGCCTCTTGGAAGCATTTCTCTAGCCCTGAGTGGATTATACGGAAGATAGATATACTACAGAGTCGTACTAAGTCACCATCGACCAACCTTCTGTGGCTCGAGAGTTCAGGTTGGTTGTATATTGTCTAACCGAGAGATCCTTACGGAATAGAGCTGGTGTTGCAGTGGCCTGCATCGTACTCACCCTAGCGCAGTACTGTGTACATGTTGATGAGAGCTCGAACTTCGGCCCGGCCGATGGGGGATGGCACGCAGCTGTACAACTCAGAAAGATTCACGTAACAGATTCAGACGCATATTGTAATTTCAACCCTTACTGGAGAAACTTCATGTCCTCAAGTTCAACTACAAGCCAGTGAATGGATGACATCGGTGTGACACCGTGTGGGTAGAGCCTATGATCTAGAGACTGGGGCCTGGGTCTGGGGTCTGGGCCTTTATATAGGGTCTGGACTCTGGAGCACGGAGCCAGGTTCCTTAACGATTAGATTTCAGTATCTGTGCTCAACCAGAATCTGCTGATCAGACACAAACAATTAGCAATGTAGTCAGTTTAGCTCTACGAAGAATGACGAAGCTTTTAAAGTTTAGGCCTACGTGGCCTACTGACTGTGGTCCTCGTTAATTGGGGTGGAGGACCAAAACAGGAGGTTATACCCCTGTCTCCCACAGACCACCCCTGATCCCTGAGCACGGCTGATCTCACACCAATTGGCGTTACAAGCTGAAAAAAGCATCCAAAACCACACCATAAAGAGACAATAGCTGTGCTGGGTGGCTATTCTGGAGTGGGTAGTAGTAGGCACGCCGGTGTCTATCGCGTACGATACAGCGAATTCACAGGCGGACTCACGTGCGTCGCGGAGGTGAGAGGTGAGGCTCGAGAGTGTGGGGGACACATTAAAATGTTGTCGCAACATGTTACATAAGCGGAGATGGTCCCGCCGATGGTCCTTTCAGACTTCAGATCACCAGTTGAGTATGGGGCCAGTGGCCAGGTGCTGAAATTGGAACAGAGCGTTGGAGTCTCGGGTCCGGGACCATGGCCTTGTCTCCCCGGTCAATAATAACGCGCATTGTCCTCCTATGTAGTGCTACTAGTCTCTAGATCGCACATCTTTGTTGGCCCAGAGCCTCGACCATTTCCGATCGCCGATCGCAAGCTGCGCTGCCGTAGTGCTGTAGACTTGCGAAGTTCGGACTCTGTTCATATGGATGCTATGTGAGTCCATGATGGCAGCACTTCGTACTTACCAACGGGAATGTGCGGCATCAGATATATTCATGCCTGGCCACCGTTATACTTCCTTCAACGTGAGCTCGAACTGCCCAGCTGGTTGCCGAGCTAATCGTAAGAGAGCCCAGATCTCATGTGGGGAAGTGCCTTGTACCTTACTGAACGCACCGTACTAGGCCTGAACTTCAACTCAATAGCCATATAATAACCGAACTACATCATACGGGACGTGACAAAAGCTTTGATAGGGGCGACTGTCCATGTGCCTTTGTAGTCCTGGTGAATAATTTGAGCAGCTGAGGATCCCCAACATACCGGCAGTCAAACGCTCCACGCCCTGACCATTACCCTCACAAACCCATATATCAGCTTGCTTCTAGAACTTACCCGGAAACCTGTCCACACAGGAAAGCAAGTACGATACTGAGTTCTGAATCTGGAACCTGAAACCTTTCTACACGGGAGTTGCCTGCCAGGCGAGGTGGTCTCAAACTATAACACGTACTCCATCTCCGCTCGAGCTTTTCATGGCCATGTGCTGCTGCTATAGATCTGATCAGATCTCCGGCTCAATAATACCTTAACCACAAGCAGGCCCAATAGTAACGTCTCTAGGGAGAAACCGAACAGCAAGAGGACCAATCCGCTCTAGAATCGGAAAATGTGAATATGTGGATGAGTGAACGTGAAGGGAACATTGTACGGGGAGAGTCTAGGCCAAAAGCTTCGCAATCCAAGGTGATACAAACTCGTACGAGACACAGTTACTTGTGCGCCAGCGATGGCATCCATGACGCTCGTACTGAGTCCTGACGCTTCGGAAGAGATATCATCTATTGTAGTCATTTGTACTACCAACTACGGTGTGCACCAACCTCAGGGCAGCGACCGGTCCCATCCGATATTAGTACAGTGTTTGTCATATAATATGGCACTGTCTCGACTCATGACGGCCCAATCACACATAGACAAGCGAGAAATGGTCCTTCTGATACAGGCATAACGTTTCAGACTTGTGAGTCTCTTGCTGTCAACCTTTGAACTTCGCACTAGGAGATAGCCAATCAGTATATCAATCTTCATCTTTAACAATCCGGAGTAAGCAAGCTGAAAGCGGCAACGATGGACGTGAATTACACGACGTGAGCGGTTAAGGCTGATAACAGTGGTACCAGCGTGGAAGAAAATCAATCCACTTTTGTGTGAACGTTTGTGCCGCCTTCTCCTCTCCACCGACCGGCTATTCAACGGTAAGGTTTGGATTTAAAGCAAATGCCGCTCATGAAGTCTAATCGGACGGGAGTCCTCGCAACAGGCGCTTCTGCATGTGTCAACACCGCATCGACGGGAGGCAGCTGAGCGTATCCCAATTAACCAGCCAGTAACTCTCCAGGATGCAACAAGAGCCCATCCACTAAAGCCCACACTGTTGTGGTGCAACGTGGAGGGACCTGTCCAGTGCCCGGTACTTGGTCCGAGAGTTAAGCGAACTGCAATGTTACGCTTTCTGACGCACGCATATGTAGCTTAGTGCACCATATGGGAGTATGAGAACGCGGGTCATGCAAGATAGGCGCTGCAAGATATGTTCTGTAGACGCGGAACTCTGCATACTTGCAGATCACGCATCTCTCGCGGTCCCAGGTACACGAAACACTGTAGAAGCGTATAAAAGGCCGAGGGAAGCCTCCAGGACTCAGGGTTGAGTTATCTGCTGGAGCACAAGGCCACACGCCACATACACACAACTAATCAGATGGCAACCGTGATGGCCAACCCACCCATAGAGAAAGTGAGGCTTCCCTCGATTTCCACATTGACAGTGCACCACCACGACAGACTTCCTTCGCTGTCTTCTGTGACGGCGTCCTCTCCACCGCTGCCATTCGCTCCGTCAACAGCCCTTACGCAAGACCCTACACATGACCCGCTCTCAACACTCAGAGCAGCAGCAGACATATTTGCTAAGGAGAGTCCCCTCAGCCAGACTCCAGCTCAGGGACAACAGGCTCAGCAGCAAACATACACGCAGCCCCAAACACACACACACCAACATCCCGGTCCCCAACCTCAGATCAGATCAACGTCGCCTTCTACGGGAACTACACAGACGCCTGCTATGGTGCCACTCGCTCAAACGACTCCTCCTTCTAATTTTTCTCCACGAGTGGTACATACCCCGACCATGACACACAACGCTACGTTCCAACCGCCTCCCACCTACCATCAGGGCCCAGTTGCCTTCCACCAACCACCAACCCCTCCGTACTTCTACAACAGCTATACAGCTGTCCCACAAGAGCATTTTGAAAGCATGCCTTCAAACAGTGCTGCCCATATTCAATCACATCAAATGCAACGTCAGTCATTTGCAAGAACCAGACTTCGTACACAGCAGGCCTGTCAACGATGTGGCATTACGGAGACTCCAGAGTGGCGTAAGGGCCCCAACGGTGCTCGTACATTGTGTAATGCATGTGGTCTTTTCCATGCCAAAGTTTTGAAGAGGGATGGACCAGAGGCAGCAGCTTACGCTATCATGAACAGTACAGTAACAAAGAGGAAGCATTCATATCAAAGAAGGAGTCATACTCCATCTCCACAGCAAATGTCAATGCCAATGGCAATACCGTTGCAAAATGGCGCTCCTATGATTCATCCAAATGCTGCACAGTTTAATCCCATTCCACACCATCCTTACCAAATGCCACCAGGCCAAGTTCATCCAGGCCAACCAGGCCAGTTCATACCAGGCCCTCCACCATATCCTCAAGGCCACCCAGCCGGATATTCCCCAATGCCACCACCAAATATGCATAGAAAGTAATGATGTGTTTGATATACGTCTTAATTCAATTCAAAATACTATGTTTTATAATGTTAGCGATAACTTTCTGATTTGGCTGAAGGTTTTAGCCTTTACAGCATGCAAGAGCTCGTTTAAGCGTATAATAAATATCAAGACGTATGAAGTCAATAAATATATGGGTACATCAATACCCAGTAATAAATAAGTCAGAATAACCGTGTTGTGGTTGGCCAAAGTCTGTTTTCATGACCTGCACAGGCCCACCCCTGATATCACCATCAGAACACCAGTGCCCTTATGACTGCTGAGCGGCTTTCAACTGCTCCATCTCTTTAACTCTTCTCTTAAAGTCCAAGTACTGGCACTTCTCATACGAGTGTCTCTCCTCAGAGCAAGACCATGGCATATAAGCGTTTTCCTGACGACACTTCTTGAGAGGCACAAGCAGGCGTGCACAACGATCACGGTACTCAAGAGGGATCTTGTGCTGCTTCATCTCATCGTGCGAGAGTGGTTCTGGGAAGGACGACATTGTGTGTGTGAGCTTATGGCTGCCTTCTGCGCTCTTAAATGTTGTAACTTGTGAGCTGTGTGGAGACGGCCAACGTTGCCCCTCTTTGACTTTGGCGCCATTTCGATTTTCGCGACCAGTGGTGTCCGGGTGTTGATGTGTTGAAACTTGATGCCGATACCGTTCTCTACGCCATAAACTGGGTTCACTTTAGCTAGTCCTGTCACTGCTTGGTGTGGAACGTCACCATGGACTGAGAACCTTGGTTTAGAGCGCACGTTGTACAAAGCTTTTGGTGCATTCGCCCATAGCAAGTGGTACACCTTTTCAGTGTGTCTTCAACCTGCTACTTCAACAGCAGACAGCAGAGGGAGCACCGGACCGGGACAGATCAGAAGGCGCTAGGGGCCAGGGCATAGGAGTCTGCAGGACTGATCACCTCCAAAGTTTTATACCAATGGACGTAGCTCTGGTGCATGTATCATGGAACTCGGATACGATCTCAAACGGGACAAGCATGCTCATGATGGAGTCTGGACTGATAGATCATATGGGTCTCTTCATGCTGTACGTCAGAGACCAGAGGCGGGCAATTGGGGATCTAGACGTAGGGTGAGTGTGAGACGTAGCAATTAGGTGGCAGACTATATCAGCACCAGAAAGATTGCCGGTCCCATTCCTAGTGTGTGACAAATGTAGGTTCAGCTGAGTATTGATCTCACTTCCCTAATTTTGCTCTGGCCTGCAACTAGTATAGCTCATGGGCCATGGCTCATGAAGCTCGGCTTGCGGTCTCATGATTAGACTGCATGAGCTCACGCTGAGTCAATATGTAACCCAACATCCGTCGGTACTCGGGAAGCCTACTGCACATAACGCCAGGCACACACATAACTATTCGATTGGCCCTTCATATGAGAATGTACATACTTGGAACTTGCACCACAGCTGTAGACTGTGCAGTTACAAGGCAACGCCTTGATATGTGGAGGGAGGGGACCTGGAACTTGGAAGTAGTAGTATAGAGCCCACAACCGAAGTTCTAGCTTATAAAAGATGCCGCCATCTACACCGCACTACATGAGAAAGATATGGAGGCGATGCCAGCGAATATGCTTGCATAATTCCACCCCTGGCTAAGAACTTCCAAGATGATGCAAAAATCATGCCCAGGATCACGCAGACCCCAGCCGAGGTAGGTTTTGAGGCTCAACGTCTTCAACATACGGCCTGACTCTGATGTGTATACCAATAGGAGGCTTACTGCACGTTACACGGTCCACATATGGGTATCCCGAAACGCGAAAGGCAGAGACAACCTCAATGGAAAGTGGAAAGGAGAGCCCCTTTTCCCGTTGTTCTAGTACTATAAATGTGTTCCATAAGTTAAACATACTGTATGTACCAGAGGACGCAGCCCGAGTCTAGGATCTCACAGTTGACGTCGTAATGCGGGCAGGAACGCGCACGATCTTGGAATTGATGTCGATCAGAATACGAAACCATCTCTTGCACCACTGAACAGGTCTTTGGTGAGAGATGGCCAATTGAAAGACAGGATTCATGAGATGAGGGAGGCGTACCACCAGCGCGACGTTCTATTCCATGTGGAGGAACCCCTGCGTGGACGGGCAACGATGTGGAAAGAAGGCCTGTAATTTATAGTCTGGAACTACTTCATTAGTAGTCACGCACCCAGAACTCGGAAGTCGGGCAGCCTTGCCTAACTTGTTGCTTCCACCGAAAAAGATCTGTATGTGCACATCACCCCTGTACAAGGTGATCGGCAGCCGTTGAATTCAGCGCGTGAATTACAGTTTCCCAAATCTCAGCCGGATGAACTTATGTTACATGTACCGGATAAATTACTCTATGTGTTTGTGAAGGCAAAGCCTGTGCCATGAATGGTGAATTCGGAAACTCCTCGAATCCCTCATAGTCCTACTTCTACCCTTATATCAGTGCTAAATAATCACTTCATTAGTATGCGTCAACCCCGGAACCTTTATTTACTCATTACATGCAAAAGACGTAAGTATGCACTGGAGCATACACCATCCTAGTTTTAAACCCTCTTGTTTAACTTCTTCTTTCTCTTGTTCAAAAGGGAATCCTTCTTCACCACTTTAAGAGGTCTGTTCTTTGTAGGTAGCACCTTGACCTTGATACCACCATCCACCGTCTTCGTACCGTACTCTCTGATCTTCTTGTCTTTCAATCTCCGTAGCTTCTCTTCTCTTTCTTTTTGTTTTTCAAACTCACGCATCAACATCTCCTCCTCTTCTCTCTTAGCAGCAAGCTTAGCATCTTTCACCTTCTGGATCTCTTCAGCCCTCTTCAACGCGAGCAGATGCTTCTTCTCCAGCTCTTGTTGCTTGACTTTTTTCAATCCAGCCTGCTCGGCAAACTTGGCTTGTTGTACTCTTCTCTTCTCCTTCAGTTCCACATTGCGCTTGTTTTCAAGCTCATCTTGCTCCTGTAGTCTTCGCTGAACAGCAGAGCTCAGAACATTTGTGCCTTCTTCCTCTGGAGCCTCATCAGAGTCACTCTCTTCCTCTGAAGACTCTTCCACTGGTTGTGGTTCAAGGTGCTCATGTTCATCTGCACTAATGTCCTCGTCGAACTTCTTGTGTGTCTTACCAGCTCTCGTCGTAGCTTTGGCCATCCTGTATGTCAATAGAGTATGTGAGCACGGTGCAGTCAGGTATTCTCGAAAAGACCTTGCAAACAGTGAACCCCAGTGGCTCTTCTTCGTGACATTTGATAGTGCGATGAGCTCTATGAAAAATTTACGCGCCCAGTCAAATTTTCGCGAACATCTTACGTAAGCTGAAGAGTGTCGATTGGTTGCGGGTAGCCATTTAATACTGTGTTTTGGTGGTATTGAGCCATTGAAAGGGACATATCCGTGACTATCAAATGGCAATGGAGAACGGTAAGGCATATGCATCGACATACTCCCGCATTGAACGATTACTGGAGGTATATGGGCGCGGAATTGCGATGCCAGATCACGCCCAGATGGTCGGCTAGACGCCTATATGTTCTCCACCACCGGCTACAGAGCACATGCACAACGGACGACACCGACCCTCAAGACACCACTGCTCCAACAGCACAAAACACACCAAAATCGTAAGTTTCGAAACCCAAAGCACACTCCGATTTATAACCGAAAAGACCCTAAATCACCGCTTATCAGAGCAGCAAAGAACAAAGGAACAACGTCATTGCGACGCTAAAAGGGCGGTACGGGACACATGCTACGTCATTCCCTCAAGAGATATATAAAGCGAGCAATCGCCCGGCCTCTCGTCGGCTATTCTGTAACCGGCAGGACACCCAAAGCACTGGCTCACCACTCAATTGCACACACAAGCTACTTTAAAATGTCACAAACATACGCCACGGGTCTCCCAACTCCACAACCATACCCACAGCTCGCCCCAAACGTGCTCGACCTTTTCTCGCTCAAGGGCAAGGTCGCTTCTGTGACAGGGTCTTCTCGTGGTATTGGTCTTGCCATCGCTGAAGCTTATGCCCAGGCTGGTGCCGATGTCGCCATCTGGTACAACTCCTCTCCAGCTGACGAGTTGGCAGCACAGATTGCGGAGAAGTACGGTGTCAAGTGTAAAGCCTACAAGGTGTCGCTGTCAGAGTTCGAGTCAATTGACACTGCAGTCAAACAGATTGTGGAAGACTTTGGCACAATTGACATCTTTGTCTCCAATGCCGGTGTTGCCTGGTCAGGTGGCTCCATCCTCGACCAACCGGATGACAAGGTCTGGAACTCCGTCATGGACATTGATCTCAACTCCATCTATCACATCTCTCGTGCAGTGGGTAAAGTGTTCAAGAAGAACGGTAAGGGCTCATACATCATCACAGCCTCTATGTCGGCTCATATTGTCAACATTCCACAGTTGCAGTCTGGATACAACGCAGCAAAGGCTGCCGTACTCCATTTCGCAAGATCGCTCGCTGTTGAATGGGTTGATTTTGCTAGAGTCAACACAGTGAGTCCAGGGTACATTGCCACAGAGTTGACAGACTTTGCCGACCCTGAGCTCAAGAAGCAGTGGTGGGCTCACACACCAATGGGCAGAGAAGGTCTCCCTCAAGAACTCACTGGCGCTTACTTGTACTTGGCCTCCAATGCCTCTACCTTCACAACGGGCTCGGACATGAGAGTTGACGGTGGTTACACTATCACCTAAAGAAACAAGGAAGTATCCGCTAAAAGGGTCCTTATTATAGAATAGAAGCTTGATTACTTATATTGACAGTGTAGAGAGGCTGGTAGTTGAAGAATTGAATCCGGCTATCGGAGATTAGATGTTCCGGTTTTGTGTCACCGATTACGAACCTCTGAGACACAATGCCACAACCACACCACTAAGCTAGACAAATTGAAGATAACGTCAAGGGAGAAGGGAGAAGAAGAAGAAGAAGAAGAAGAAGAAGAAGAAGAAGAAACAAGACGCCTCCTTACACATCTTTCAAGAATGTCACAATTCGTCCGCAAGAACATCGACATCATCTCGTCCACCTCCCGCCCCACAACAAGCGATGGCCCACCTCTCACGCCCCCAGATCCCTTGAGCGATTCCTCCTCCGTCGACGAGCGCTTGCCTACTGTCTACAACCCGCTCTCCCCTCTGTTGTTTGAGAACTACAGCTTCATGCCCAAGTCAGCAGATCCGGACTTTTCGTCCCAGTCTTTCCGCACCGCCTTGGAGAGCTGTCACAACGAACAGGACGAGTACGCTTTGCCAGCGCTGATTGCGAGTTCTACCACTGTTGCCACTATTCTGGAGAGCCACACAGACAAGAGCCCACATGAGACATCTCCAAAAGAACTGGCCCGCGAGTTGAGTTCGTTCCATCAGCTCCCAACAGGCTACGAGTCCATCGGGGTGGCCTACGTTGACACCAGCAGGGCACAGTTGGCAATGTGGACTGGAAAGCAGATCCTCAAGAAGGTGAAGAAGTTGGTTGGGGCCAATCCAGAACCTTCTGATCCTCCACAGAGAACACCAGATGAAATGGAGAGACAGCCTCTTCTTCCAAGAGACCCAGACAATCCAGACAATGATACCCGTTTACCAGAATGGTATGCTCGGTTGCTGAGTGTTCCAAACATCTATTTCATTTTGGGCGCCATCGTTTTGGCAGTCTTGATTCTGATTATGATCATCACTGGCGACCCTACGCTATTGTTTTTGGCTATCAGAGGTTCGGTTTGCTATTTGCTTGGTTCCACCATTTCGGGCCTCTTGTTTGGTGATAACTTCTGTCCCGCCATTGAAGCCGCCAAGGATGCTGCTTGTGCTACACTGATTTGATATTAACACGCTTATATGTATTAGAGAGTCAAGAAATTCAGTAAGGAGTGTGTCATGTCTGTAGTATATGGGTCTCATTGAAGACCCATCCTCAATCTTCAAAAGCAGGAGCAGGGGAAAGCTCTTTCCTGTACTGTGGCAGTTGTTCGATCTCATCTGTACTCCAGCCATTGTTCATGGATCTGGCTGTGACCTCAACTTGTTGCGAGAAAGTCATTGATCTGATTGGCAGTGGAACTCCTTCAACAATAGAACGGAAGGTGTAAGCCATCTTGACTTTGTGAGATACTTCAAATGAACAAGTTTTGAAAGTTGGTTCGACATTGACAAGCTCTGCTGTTCTCTTTAGACATGGAGTCAAATCCAAAGCGTAGTCCAATGGCTCTGCAGAGATGAATGGTAACTCACCAAGTCCGATTTGATTTTGGTGAAGTCCTGCAAGGTCAATGGTCATTGGTTGGTTGAGTTTGTAGAAATCCACGTCATTAGATATATCTCTGTGGCCGTTTGGTCCCAGCGTTTGGACTCTGAAGCGGAATGTGGTACATAGTCCTAATGAAAGTGTGATGAGCTGGACTTTTGTAGAGACAGGAAATGGATGTGTGGAGAGGATGTAGAGTTTGAAGTCTGGGACAGTTCCTGGGACGAGTCTTTGAGGGAACCAACAACCCAAGAAGAATGATGTTTCTTGAAGAGATTCTGGTGAGTATATTCCATGAAGTTCTTTGTCAAGAGCCAGTGCTCCCTCCCGTGGAATTGTTATTGTTATCAAATCAGATGTGAGCTTGATCTTATCTTGTCTCATGGCAATGACTTGGGACGGAGAAGGACCGAGTGGGAGATAGGGCACAGGTTCCATAACGAACCAATCTTTAGTCATGAATCCAGCCCGCTCAACGTATACCTTAACTCGGTAATCGATCTCAACTTCTGTGGTGATGTACTTCATTCGATACGTCAATGGTAGAGGATGTTGCTCATGTGGAGCTGTGCTCTCATCCCCACACTGACAATGCGCAGGGAACATGAAGCGAAAGTCGTAATCGTAGACACCTTTAGGTGTCTTGAACGTTGTCTCTGACTTCTTAACCATGGCAACGTTCTGTGGTGGGAACAGAACGTTCTCTTGATAAACGATTCGGTGGTTCTCGTAGAAGGCGAGCCAATCGTCTTGGAGTGCGGCGTCAGGGTGCTGAGCAATTCCCTCACTTCGGCACCAGCCTTCCAAAACGACTTTCAGGGATTTGATCTTCTGGTCCTTGGGACATTTGAGTTTCACCGTCCCGGATAAAGTGGCCTCTTTCGTGTAGAATGGCGGACGGTCCTTCAAAGTGATAGAGACGTTGTCGTGGGTCACAGGCAGCGGTGGGCGAACGTATGTGACGGAAGGCAGCGGGCTATCGAAAGCGTAGACATGACCCTGAGATGCGATCCGAATCGTGGACATATTAGTGTGTGGACTGTGGTGGATGGGGAAGACCAGGCTGTTCGGTCTTATGAGGCTTGTGGGTGTGTCTCTGTTGAACAAGCCTGGCTCTGTTTAGCAAATGCGGAGGTCCGGGGAAGATCGGAGAGCTCGCGAGGATTTATACAGATTTACAGCAACGTAGCCCGTAACGGTACAGTATGGAAAGAAGTTGTATGAATCTGTTTACTATCAATCAAGTCTCTCTAAATCAGAGCTTTGACTCCCTCAAAGCACCGTCAACCAACTTGCACACCTCTCCTGCGAGACCCCACGAGGCCTGGTAACCAGAACCAGCGATACCGTAGTTGTGGATGATTGAACCTTCCCTCTCAACACGAACACCGCCCTTTCTAGCAGGTCTGTGACCAACGTTCTCTCTGTAGATCTCAATGTCACTTGGGTTGCCCTTTGTGGTGTCGACGAGTTCTGGTGCATAAATCTTAGCACGGGCAATCATACGCTTGGTGAGGCCTGGGTCTGGCTGGGAGGACCAGTCGTTAATCAAGAAAGAGCCACCAATGATACAACCACCTTCTTTACGTGGGAACATGTAGAAGGACTCACCTTTGTATGCATCTCCGACGTCACAAGCGACCTGCTTGGAAGCACTGTTGCGCACCCAGAGGATCTGGCCTCTGATAGGGTACATCTTGTCATCTTCGACACCACCAAGGGTCAACGCACCCAAAGCGGAACAGTTGATAACGATATCGGCCTTTTCTCCAGAGTGGTGCAAAGAGTAAGCCTCATTAATGTGCTTGATCTCCTTACGCTTGAGCTCACCGCCCAATGTGTAGAACTGCTGGAGGAGCCAGTGGAGGTAGATGTTGGTGGTGATGGTCACGGTGTCGTAGGAGAATCCTCCAACAAATTCGTCAGTTGGCAACTCAGACTTCTCAAGGACACGGAAGTTCTCCATGTGCTCAGAGTACC
Organism: Petasospora maritima; assembly: GCA_030557345.1. Taxonomy (NCBI): domain Eukaryota; kingdom Fungi; phylum Ascomycota; class Saccharomycetes; order Phaffomycetales; family Wickerhamomycetaceae; genus Petasospora; species Petasospora maritima. The sequence goes on from JAKTOZ010000062.1 coordinate 39,688, forward strand.
ATGGGAGCTTCAAGTTCCCGTTTTTGTCCAACCTAGTCTCTCTGACGTACTTGTGGGTTGGCACAACATGCATACCTGCGTTTGGGTTGGTTCTGGCCATTTGCATCATGATTCTGTACCCGATCAGGTCGATCTCCTGATCCCATTTCTGCTCATCAGTGGCAAATGATGACCAGTTAGCACCTGCAAATGGAGAAGTGTACTGGATGTCGATGTCACCAGGGATGAAGTGGCCCAACACCGTGACTGTGTGGCCCTTCTTGAGGAGTTGGAGCGCACAAGTGAGACCAGAGACACCGGCACTGGACACATTAGCTGTTAGTTTGACTTGATTGAATGGGTAACAAGTAATGCAAAAGACCTACCCAACCACTGTGATCTTAGCCATTTTATCTGTGTATGAGTGTATGACCTCTTTCGTTTGGTTGTGGTGGAAGGAACGGTTCGTTCGAGGAAGTTTATCTTTTATATCGTGGGCCGTGGCGCCTCGCTTGTAATTTCCTCAAGCGCTTATTGGTGGGGGCGGCTGGCGGCTCATGAGCGCTTTTAGATTAATGTGTATGGGTATCCGACTACACTCGGCTTTACACCCAAGTGGTCCGTGCTATCGTCTGTACAACCTATGTATACAACATACAACCCGCTGCTTTCAGGAAGTCGCAGCGACCAGTGGAACCGCTTCTTATCTTCAAGCATCGGATCACTTCCTTATCGGGGACTAACTCCTAGCTAGACATCAACAGATCGCCCTGACCAAAGAAGCCTCCAACGATCGCCAAAATCGTCGCACAGAGGACCCGTGTGTTCTCTGGCAGCTCGGGTCTGTCGTGCAACTTCTTCGCCCTCGACCCCAGCTCTCTGACGATGGAGACATCAGTATGGGTCAGCACTTGCGGCACTCGTACCAACAGCGAGTAGATCCAAGGACTGATCTGGGTTGGTGTATTGGCAGCGAGCCATCGCGTAGCATACACAACGAGCTTCAAGGTCAGCTCGAGATCCAAGTTGGAGATGATGTTCAGCGATGGCTGGTGGGACATCACGTATGAGCGCCATTCTGTGAAGTTCTCTGGGAAGACAAAGTCCGCTGGGATGTCCATTACACCGACTTCTGGAAGGGAATCCCGCTGCCTTTGGAACTCATCCAGCACTGTGTCTTTGAACTGTGCAAGGTTTTCATTGTAGTTCTGTCCTGTTGTCTCTGGCTTCGGTGTGTCTTCTTTCTCTGTACTTTTCTCTTCCTCATAGACGATGTCTTTGGCCATGAACCTCACCGTGCTTCCTTCCTCAGCCTGTTTCCTGTTGAAAATGTTAGTGATTTGAGCAATTTAGGCCAATCAACTCCATGATACTCACCTTACCATAGCCAAGTAGGTCTCACCGTCTTCAGGAACCGTGTCCGGAGTCACACTGTCATACACTTCTTGTGTCACTGGCAAAGCACGGTACTGGCCGAACACCGGGTCAAATTGGCGCGAGTTCCCATCCTCCTGACGTCGCTTGTTTTCGCCACTGTTATTACTGTTCCCCTTTCTCTTTGACATTCTTAACTGAGGGATTAGGACGCTTTGTGGCTGGTTATAAACCTCCGTTAAGCCTCCTCATTGCTCTTTCTCCACTGCCAAAAAAGGCCGGGCGAGCGAGCGATCAACTTCTTCAAAACATCCAGACACCACAGCCAAATGAACACATGAGTCGTTACACAAAACACAAAGAACAGAGAGCACAGTACAAACGACTGAAGACAAACAGTCCGGTTAAAAGTCGCTGACATGGACGCCATTGCGGATAAAGCGTTCACCACAGAGGCGACACAAAAGACAGCGAGCGGTATGTTCCGATTGTTTGCCCCCTGAATCCAGCAGAATATACTAACGCCACCAACCAGTTGAGTCTCCGTCATTGCTTACGCTCATATTGGACACAAATCCAGCACAATGGCACGCTCTGGGTGATAAGCAGGCTCTAAGAAAAGTCCTTGAAAGTCTCGTAATTGCCATGAATATGCATATGGCGCTTAACAACGCCAACAGAGTCGCTATCATTGCAAACCATTCCGATGGTTCCCGATTCATATATCCTTCCTCATCAACACCAGAGCTACCAATACCAACAACAAATGGACGTTCGCCTACCGGAGATGACACAGACTCCAAATCCACAACACCAGAAGTCGCTCCTACAAAGTCCAAGTTCGTGAATGCGCAGATGTACGGGCAATTCAAAGTTGTTGATGATTCCTTTGTTGAGAACGTTCTTAAGCTCTTTGAAGCACCAACACCATCCAAACCACCGAAAAACTCACTATCACCTTCTCTGTCGCTTGCACTTTCATACATCAACAAGACCCAGAACTTGGATGCTTCATTAAAAGCCAGAATCCTCATTGTGAACATCTCACCAGATGAGCATCTCAAATATATCCCAATCATGAACTGTATCTTTGCAGCTCAGAAGATGAAAATTCCCATCAATGTGTGTCAACTGACAGGAGATGCTACATTTTTACAACAAGCGGCGGATGCCACGTCCGGTGTCTATCTGACAGTCGATGACTTGGATGGACTCGTGCAATACTTTGCCACTGCTTTCTTCATTGATCCATCGTTGAGAAACATCTTGATCAAACCAACTTCAGGAAGCATCGATTTCAGAGCTTCTTGTTTCACCACAGGCAAAGTGGTTGATATTGGATACGTCTGTTCAGTGTGTCTCTGTATTTTGAGCTCTATCCCACAGGATGATAAATGTCCTGCTTGTGATAGTCAGTTTGACTCTCATGTCATTCAGAAATTGAGGAGAAAACCTGCTGTTGGAAGAAAGAAATCTGCAAAGAAGAGGAAGTTGGATGGATCTACACCAACGCCGACACCAGGACCCACCGGTCCAAGTACACCGGGCACACCAGCTGTTCATGGCCCATAATGTACTATATATGGATCAGCCTATAGATTTATCGGATCTCTTTAAGAAAGGTAAACGTATTAATATTTATATCTCGTAGAAGAGTATAGCACAGCGTGAATCATTAAGCAAGTGGAATCAACAAAAAGAAGAAGAACTGAATATAAAGAAACCACACAAGAATCAAACAGATTTGAGGACAACGCTCTCAGTATGGGAGTAACCAACAATGATCTTGGAAGAATCTGAACTCCATGTCAAGCTTGTGATGACATTACTTGGATCCTGTTCCACAGATAAAGCAGGCTGGTATTCACCAACTTTCTTCAAAGGTCTTTCACTATGAAGGTCAACGTCATATATCATCACCAAACCTTCTTGTGTACCAACGGAGATCTTCTTCTTATCAATAGATATAGCACCACACATGATTGGAATACCATCAGTCACGGCAATATCCACTTGTCTTGCAGTGTGAACGCTCCATAATCTGATACTTGAGTCCAAAGAGCAACTTATAACGAAATCACGAGAGATCCAACCAGCATAGATAATTGGTTGAGAATGACCCATAAGAATTTGTGAATTGTTGAAAGAGGCACCATTCCAAATACGTAACGTACGATCATCAGACGCGGTAAGAAGCATTGAGTACTCAGTGTTGAAGTCAATAATGGATAACGGTTTGGTATGTCCAAATAACGTTCCAACTGGTTGACGATCACGAACACTGCAGATGAGTACAGAACCATTCAAGCCAGGTACGACGAATTTCGTGTCATCAATCCACGCTGAGTCTGTGCCAAGGACACGAGCCTCGGACATCGATGGTGCCGTTGAAGGAGCAGAATTGGATGATGCTGATGGTGGTGCTGAGTCTGCGTGCTTCAATGTATCATAGTGCTGGAGGACATGACCAGAGGAAGCATCCCACAGGATGGTGACGTTTTCAGAGTCTGTGGACAAGATGTGATCACCAGATTCACTCCATCTGATCATGATGATTGGGGAATGGTGGAGGAACATGACATTACGAAGACGGCCTTCGGAGGTCCAGAGACGCATCTCACCGGACTCAACACCTGTGACGAGGAACTGGCCTTTTGGAGCCCATGCCAATGAGGTAATATCTGGCTCTTTACTATCGGAGCCATATACTTGTGGATGACTGAGACTGAACTGCTGTAGTTCCGTGCTTCCTTCCGAGAGAACAGCAATCTTAGCTCGTGATCCTGTGAGGCCAAAGGCAAAATAAGTGGGCACGGATGGACTCCATTGCGATGTCGTTGAAGGGCCAAACTTGGAGACGGTCTGGAGCACCTTGATGAACTCTGGGCTTCCCTCGCGCTTGACCTCTTGTGTTGGAGAGTCGTGCTTTTTCTCTGCATCTTCCATACTGACGTCCTTGTCGGTGCTCTTGGTGGTCGGAAGCGAGGAAAGCTCTGAGCTGTTGTCTGTCCAGTGGTTCTCCTCGAAACGGCCCTTGTTGGGTGTGATGGCGCCGTTGATGGCCTTATCTGTGCCCAAGGCGTGGAACAACGTGAAGTTCTCCTGGTACTCGGCAGTGCTCAGGACCTCACCATTCGGACCGAGCATGCGATCAACATCCGAGTACAAGATGCCCTTCTGGACCAAGTTGACGAGGGAGCCGATGGGCACGGCGGCTTTGAAGCGCTCGTCGAACTCGGAGACTGTGGTTTCGTCCTGGAGCGCGAGACCGGCAACAGCCAGCCCCGTTTCCTGGAGGTATCTCCAGATGAGGTAGTTGAGCTCGTCCGTCGTGAGCGACATCGTTGTTTTCTTGGGAGTTTTGGCTGTTTGAGTGTGTTTTGGTAGTTTAACCGCCCGGTGTTTCTGGTGATGCTTTTGTTTTTGTTCGCGCCGAACGGAAACATCAACAGAGAACACGCCCAAACAGCACGCACCAGAAACACGTTTCAGCACGGCGGCAACGACACACAGCCAACTAAAGCACCAGGAAAAAGGCCCAATTTGCCAATCTAACCAAGTTCAACACAATCAGTGAAAATGGTGGAGATCAAGCTCAAGAAAGCGCACCAAAATGACAATCCATACGCCGCAATGGACACCAACAGGCTAGCAGTGCCGGGCGCAGTGCCGTCTCTCGACCAGAAGGACAGGGCAAAGATGGGTAAGGCCATGCAGCGCCGTATCTCGGTGCACTACACGGATGGCCCACATATCAGAGGCCTTACCACTAGCGATGCCCCAGCGCTCCCGACCAACATCATCAACCAGTACCAGCAAGAACCACATACACAGCCATCAAACAACCCTTACGCCCAATCCAACGCCGTTCTTCAGGGTAGCAAGAACCCATACGGAAGCATGCTCCTGGACGACCCTCCTCAACAGTTGAAGGACCAGATTGCCGCCGCTGAGTCCAACATACCTCCGTCACAGGCAACTAAAACCACCACCTCACAGCCACAGCCACAACCACAAGAACACACAACAAAAGCTGCCACCAACCCACAACAGCGCAGAGTCTCTGGAAGACCTCCAGTACACACCACCAACAGACACCAGGGCATTGTTGACTTACACGATCCACATGTGTATCAATTGCTCGGAGATCCATCCTTTGACGCTGAACAATTCATCTCAATGAGACTCGCTGACGCTACAGCCACTGACATTGAGAAGTTCAACACACAGTTGAGCAGCTTAAACTCCAAAGTTCAGAGTGATATCAAAGGTAATGCCGTTCAGACGTTTGAGAAACTCAAAGGTGCGTCAACAGAGTTGACCACGACCACCAATGAACTCAAATTCCTCCGCAATGCCATCAATGAACTCTCCGACGTCACGAACCAGATGAGAGAATCCGCTGAGAAACGCATCCAGTTAGAGATGGACCATCAGGCTGAGCTCACAAAGTCATCATCCAAGCGCAACCAAATGACCAGAGCTAAAGACCGCAGCAGTCTTCTAGTGTTGGAGAAGATGTGGGCTACTGAAATGAACTCATTGTTCAAGCATGTCGAAGGTGCACAGAAGTACATTGCTACCATTCCAGGTCGTCACATCATTGCTGAGAGTGGTCGCTGGTACGAATTGAACGCTGCTACTTTCAAAGTGCTTCAGCCTGCCCATTTCTTTTTGTTGAACGATTTGATTTTGATCGCTACGAGAAAGCGTAAGACCCAGAAGAAGCAGTTGGACAACAAGTCTCAACTACTCGTTGCTGATCAGTGTTGGCCATTACGTGAGGTGACAGTCTCAGAACTCAATCCACAAGCGGGTGACAAACAGACTTATGCCATCAACATCACTTACAACAGCTTGAGTTACGTGTATCAAACAGACAGATTGGATCACTATCGCAAAATCATGGATGGGTATAAGAAGGCTCGAGATGAACTTCGTGATATCATTGAACAAGACAGTCTTCAACAGAAGCAATTGAGAGATTCTTTGAACATGATGTCATTGTCCGAAAATGGCAATGGCTCTAACCCAGGTACTCCATCGAGAATGAGTTTCCATCAAAACAGAAACAGTCAGCTGATCTTACAGGATTTGAGTACGAGAATGCACAGCAGATCCCGAAGCACTGATAACTCCAACACATTGAGATCTTTGAAGAAGACAGATGACCAAGTTGATGAAGTTGACGTATTGATTTTCCATGAGAATTTTGACGAGTCATTGGAAAGATTGGAGGATTTGCAAAGTGCTTTGACTGCTGTCAAGACTAATTGCTCATCAGAGGAGTTGCTATTGCATAACGTTATCCAGCTTAAGATTTCATCCAAGAAAGATACTATTTTGAAAAACTTGATTGAGAAATTGAGTCAAAAACACTTGTCTTTGTCCAACATGGAAGTATCTATCAGTTCTTTGTTGAAGTTGGAGAAGAAGGATATTGCCATGACCCTGTTCCTCAACAACAGATCGCACTACATCGAATTGTTGATGTCTCATGTCACTGAGGAGAAAGACTTGTCGGGAAAGACACGTATCGGTGATTATGTCGTTGCCATATCAATTGTCAAGTTCCAGAACATCAACACCACTATTGGGCTGTACAAGAGATTGTTCAAGGGTTATTACCAATCGTTGTCTTACTTGGTTGATTGGGCTGTTCGTGAAGTGAAAGACCATATATCCTCATTGAAGAAAACCATGCACAATGTGAAGTTGAACCAGGAGCAGTTGGAAAATTGTATTTTGTTGATTCACAGACAGGTGTTACAATTGAAGGAGAGTGGGTTGGATGTGGAGTATTTGCTTGATGAGTTCTATAGATCCATTGACACTGAGTGACATTATGTCAGCCGGTATATCTCAAGAGACACTTACTATATGCAATCATTAGTTATTGCCTGTGCGGGCTGTGTAGCACATGAACATTATATATATTACGAACTCAGATCCATGGTTCACCTCAAGACCCTAGCGCAGTGCATTACCAATTTGAAACGCCGCGTGTTGGTAAATTGTAATGATCCCGGACCGTCTGTACGTGTATACTGTATACCGGTATACGTGTCATCATTATTCATGATCAATCTCGGGCGAACCACAGGGTATGGAGGCCAATTTCTTGTTATTTGAGGGAGTACCAGCGCGATTTGGGTCCCCGAACAATGCACCCCTGCTTTCCTGGACCTGAAGATCACTTCGCTCTGAACAGACAAGCACGAACGACGAACGGTCAACCTTCAGGGCTCAAATTATTCTCCTCATACGATGCTATGAGAACACCATGCCATCTACAGATTTCAAAGCGCCTGTGCCCAAAGCTGGAACCGCTTACGCACAAGAGCCGTTTTCCGTTAGGGTACTCTATTGATCAGAACTGAGTGCTGGACCAGTCCGCGACATGGTCACTGTCTGTTTAAGAAGGATCAGATTGCGATGGAAGCGAGTATTGTGGGGCACCGGTCCACGGTCCATACCAAGTTTGTTCGGTGACAGCCGACAGGAGTGCTCACTCTGGGCTTTGAAAGCAAGTCACTTTCCACACATGTAGAACTGTGGACACCTTGAAACTTGAAAGCCCAGACTCCAGACTCCAGAGTCCAGCCCTAATTCTGAGATCTAGTCCAGACTCCAGACTCCCTAGTCCCTCGAGTCCCAGACCACCAAAATACGTCGCGCATCTTCTGTCAGATCTACGGCGTACGCGCCCATTTCTTTTTCTCAGTTTTTTTATACGAGACTTGGGCCTTCTATGCGCCCGAGTCTAAGGATTCCAGATCCCAGAATCCTCTGTGCTATAGTTCTTGAGAGAAGAGCGGGTCTAATTAGATGGAGATATGTGGGTATGACGAGGGTCGGCCCACCCCTTAAGCCGCATTCCCGCTCATCGACAATCTATCGCGCGGAAGATCCCCGTTTCATCACTGGGCGTTGTTATCTTTTCGGCCTTCAGGTGCAGGTCTCAGGCCAGTCCACAGGCTTCGAAGTGGCCACGGGGCCTGGGAGATGTGGCTCGTGGACTCGTGCATACATATATAGAAAGAAACCCTCACTTTTCCTGTTGATAAACAGCCACGCGGGCATGGACCGTTTGTTTACCTGAGCGCCACCCAAGCGTCCTGACTCCCGGCAGATACACCACACACCACACACACACGAGCAGAGATGGTCAGAGCACTCTCTCCCGTGAGGCGAATGGGACCCCGTTCCGTGATCCAGCTGTTGTGCTTCGGATGCTTCGTGCTCTTCCAGTATCACTTCTTCAATCGTCTGACGCCACCCAGAGCGTCTACACAGATGTACGTGGACATCGAGGGCGACTCCGTCTCCCGGCCGTACGAGAGGCTCCTACACGCTCACAAGAACGGCATATCCGCCTCATACAGCGACAGATGCGCCTCCTACTTCGACCTTCTTTACAACGAGGACCCTGCTTGGGGCAACGGAGACTTCAACGGACTGCCATACACAAGAAGAATCTTCGAGTCACAGAAGAGCTGGGTCGACGACAGGGTCAAAGAGTGGAAGGACAACCTCAAAGGTATGTCCGACGAGCAGAAGAACAAGAAGGCCGAGGAAGAGCAGATTGCCGATGTCTACACCATCGACTACCAGAAGCTCGTCAAGGAGTCTCGAGCCACAGAACAGAAGATGGCAGAGTCGGCCACACATCTCAGAGTATACGGCTCTTGCTTCCTCGACCAATATGGCCATCTCAACGACGATAAAACGTCAGACAAGGACAGTACGTGCCACGATATCGAGAACCGTTTGTTCCAATGGCTATCTGGAAGATCCCCGATTTACAAACGCTGGGATGGCACGAGGTTACAGAGAATGCCAATTATGTCCAATTACGTTGAAGGCCAGATCGTATACCCTGATGACACTTCAACGCCGCCACCAATATCGGCCTGCTACATGAAGACCATCCGAGACTCATTCAATGGCCGTGGTCTTGTGATCTCCGCTGCGGACGCACATGTCGAACAGCTTGTGTCGTTGTTTGCAGTGCTCAGAGCTTCGGGAAACACACTCCCAATCCAGATCGTTCACTCTGGTGACTTGTCAGAAGATTCACAGAAGCTCCTTGTCCAAGTCGCACGTTCCATCGATCTCGACCTCAGACATGTCGACAACCTCGAGGCCGCCCTTGCACAGCGCAACCTCACCATGCCAAACAACCAATTTATTCTATCCTCAGATATGGAAATACTCTTCCCACCACAAGAGCTCTGGTTTGTTGATATTTCCGGAGCTGTATCCAAGCAATTCCGTTCCAAATTCAAAGCATATGCCAACAAGCTTCTTGCATACTTCTTCTCCTCTTTCCAACACACAGTGCTCATCGACACAGACACCGTCCCAGTTGCCAACATTGATGAACAGATTCTCAAATCACCGTTCTATGACGAACATCGTGCTTTCTTCTTCAAAGATCGTGAACTCCATGTTCAGAACAAAGAATCTGACGTTCGTTTCTTCCAGAAACTTCTCCCAACCAAGATCGACCAGGCTTTGTTTGGAGTCAATCCCGTCACAGAAAAGACCATGGGTAACAGATTCTTTGATCTCAAATTCCAACATCTTCAAGAATCAGGTGTCGTTGCTATTGATAAGAAGAGACACTTCACCGGTGTTCTTTCTACATTACAACTACAGATCTGGTCACCTGCTGCTACTATCGTATGGGGTGACAAAGAGCTGTTCTGGCTTGGTATGTCAATGGCTGGTGATGAAGATTATTACATGAATCATTGGGCTGCTGGAAGTGTCGGTTTCGTCACCCCAGTGAGTCAGAGATTGACTGGCGATGGCGACGATTCAAGAAGAAGCAAGCTGGTCGGTAAAGAAGTTTGCTCTACGCATCCAGCTCATATGTCGCCTTGGGATAACAGCACTTTGCTTTGGTACAACTCGGGCTTCAGCTATTGCAAAAAGGATGGTGCGTACAGATCTGATTTCAACAAAGGCATGTTCAAGAACGTGTTTGAGAATGAGGATCTTATGAGGGACTTTTATGAAGGTTATCATCACATCGAGGCTGTCATTGTTCCAAAACATGGTGAATTCTTCAGAAAGAGTACCACTGGTGAGAATCAAAGAGGCTGGCAACACGTTGGTGAGTGTAAACACTTCCTCTTCTGTGCCTACGATAAGGTTGGTGGTGTTGATGACCCGGTGAGTAATGGTCTCTTGGTGGAGTTTGATGAGGAGAAAAAGAAGACATATAACTTCTATGGTTCTTGTGCCCAGTACGCACCAGAGATCTTTGGTTTGCAATGAGTCTGCTGGGCTGTTTTGCATTCATAAGAACAACAGAAGCTCACTCCAACTGAGATAAGTAATGACTACGTTTTGCATGGTGCTGTTAATATATTTTCATGACTAAAATGACAGCAAAGTAGTGTACTATAAACCTGAAAGGGGTCTACATCAAGATCTCTCTTCATTAAACTATTAGTTCTCTTTAGATGCATAATAAATAACTCTATGAAAGTGCAGAAACAAATGCAATAATCCTCGTTTTAACACAACCTTCACCACGTCTCCTGAACATACCTTCCATTCTGCTCCAACTCCAACAAGTACTGCTTAGACTGGTCTGGAGTCAAATCTCTTGTCTCTTGTAAAATTGTCTCAAATGTCATTCTCACCTGTGTTGGCATCTTACCAGATGAACCACACACATAAATAGTGGCATCGTGATGCGTTAACAACTCAGCAATGGCTGATGCCTCCAAGTACAAAGAGTCCTGGACGTATCCACCAGCTTCTCTTGAAAAAGCAGTGAAGAGTGTAAGTTTCTCTTGTTTCACCAATGATGTCCATTCTTCACCGTACAAGAAGTCTTTTCCATGAAATCTGAAACCGGCAAACAAAATCAATTGGTCCTTACTGCATCCCATATTGACACGATCGTTGATCAACGAACGCATTGGAGCGATACCAGTTCCTGGACCGACCATGATAATTGGTCTTTCAAGTGGGGGAAGCTTTAAGCCGTTGTTGTTCACTTTGATGACCACCTTGTCTCCTTCATTGAGTGCTTTGACCCATGATGTACATAAACCACGACGAATACGACGGATTGCCGTTTTGTACTGAACAATGGCCACTGTTAATTCAACAGTCGTTGCATTTGGACAAGAAGAGATGGAGAATAAACGTGGTTTGATGATTGGGAACAAATCAAAGAGATACTCCAATGGGATCTTGACGCTGAAGAACTCTTGGATGACTTCCAAAATGGATCTTCTTGGTCTGTTAGCATAATTGTACAACTCTTCTGGATCCTTATAGGAAGCAAACTCAGCCAATTTCTCTCTTTCACGTTCATCAGAGGCAAAGTGTCGTAGTAAGGCAAAGAATGAACGTCTTGGGATGGCTTTCAAGTCCAAATGATGTGTTAAAAGTGCCCTGAGGGTTAACGTCTTGACGAGACCACCGTCAATATGATGAGTTGTGCCATCGATTACAACACGACGATCTGCAATATCCGCCCACCCTTGCATGTCAATAAGGGCCTCAACTTCACGTTGATCATTTGTTGGGTATAATGAGACGGTGTCACCTGGTCTGTATGCTAATGCTGTGTCTTCGTCCGTTGTTGTGAGTTGGATGTGACGGACGTCTTGGAAGTGATCTTCTGCTGTGATGCGATTATTCTGTGTGATGGATACTGTGATCAAATCATCGGTATCGGTGCCTTCCCTTATCAATGCAATGCCCTTGCTCTTGTCAGCAGTGAGTCTTTTGGGTTTCCTCAAGTCAACTGAGAGATTGTTCTTTGGCGGAGGCAGAACGTCTTCTGAGATGGGTTCGATTCCATCAGGGAGAGGGAACTCTCGGAGCAAATTCTCGAGAAGCAGACGCTGGAACTCGATGTAGTATCCATCGATACCCTGTGCGCTCTGTTCGTCACTCTCAGCTCGTTTGGAGCACTCAACGGCGCCCAATTGAGCGAGACGGTTGTGCAACTTGCGAGCCGCCCAGTTGAACTTTGGATAAGACGAGTCTCCAAGGCCAAACGTGGTGAAGGCCAAGTGGTTGAGCAGGTCTGTCGGGAGCTTCTTCTTGAGCATGAACCGCCAGAAGCGGCGGGCATTCTTTGGGAACTCGCCTTGGCCCGTGGTAGCGCACACGACGATAAGTACTCTGATGGAGACGAGCTGCCTGAGGTCGAACTCGTCCAGTGATGAGCAGAGAACTTGGAAGCGGAAGCGCTCGAGCGTAGCACTGAGTGTCTCGGCGTAGTCCTGGGCGGTGCCTGTCTCTGAGCCGTAGAGCACGGCGACGGTCCTGTTATCCATCTGCTTGATTTGTCACGGTGATGGGCTCGGTGAGATGTGTATAAGCGGGATCAGCACGGCGGAGAATAGGGCGGTTTCTTTGAAACTTGATGTGATGAGTGTGCCGGAGCCTCTTGACCCTGTGAGCCGTTTTCTAGGTTGTCAGAACCTTTTCTGTGGAGTGTAGCGACCGCTTTCTTGATGTTGATGTAGTAATCGCATCTCTGCAAATTCGCATTGGCCCGACAACTCCACCGGGATTTGGAGCGTTTTGCGTGAACATCTGGGCACGGAAAGCGTATGGCATACGTGTAAATGTGGGCACAGATTCACATAGATTGCAGCGCTTGGACTGTGTTTCACGGGTTAATAGTCAGAGTTCTTGAAGCTGTTAGTGATTCATGATTGGGTTAAATACACCGATATCATACTGAGAGTTCTGAAAGCTGCCGAAGTAAGACTTGAGCTTGTCAGAGCCCCACATGATGCTGTTTTGTCTGAACCCCTTGCAGGTTGGACCAGATGGTGAGCGATAGCAGCAGAAAGGGGATCATTTAAGAAGGCATGGAGACTATCTCGAGACATTTCAGTCAATTTTAGTACTTTTACCCACTAATTGTTGGTTTTTAAACAAGAGTAACATTCATTGGTTAAATGATACTTCTTCTAGTAGGTCGTGTGACAGATTCGTGGGGTTGGATCTGGTGCGGTTGTTGCTTGGAATACCAGAGCAATCAGAGCACCTCGTCTTAGATCGGCATCATTTACCATAACATCATGTACACAGTGACAAGATCAGCAATAACTACACACAAAACACTGGCATTAAAGCGCCAAATTAAACAGAATTGATAGTTTCTCCAAGTCCAGAAACTTCCGAGGGCTGAGAAATCCGGAATGCCGGCCAGGATCGTCCGGTCCCCGATGTGTCGAACAAAATTTGCGGGTGAGTCGCCACCAACTTCTCCACAAAATCACACAAAACCCCTACAAATCACTCCATTTCAAGATGTTCAGAGGACTCGTCAGAGCACAACCCGCTCCATTGCGCGCCGCTTCCCCGCTCGCCTTCAGAGCCGTCAGACCTTCCGCCCTCAGATTCTACTCCGAGGAGGCCAAGAAGGAAGCCACTGAAGAGACTGCTGAGGAGCCAAAGGATGAGGTCACTTTGCTGAAGGAGCAGGTCGACTCCGCCAAGAAGGAGGCTGCCCAGATGAAGGACCACTACATGCGTGCCATCGCCGACTTCCGTAACTTGCAAGAGTCCACCAAGCGTGAGATCAAGAAGTCCAGAGAACTCGCTCTCAAGTCCTTTGCCCGTGACTTGCTCGAAGTCGCCGACACTTTCGACATTGCCTTGAAGACTTTGGTCAAGGAGGAAGGTTCCACCGAGGAGAAGAAGGTCAAGGAGCTCGACGACTTGGTCGAGGGTGTCCAGCTCACACAGAACATGTTCCACAACACCATGAAACGTCATGGTTTGGAGCAGATCGAGGCCTTGGGTGAGAAGTTCGATCCAAACGTCCATGAGGCCACTTTCGAGGTCCCACAGCCAGACAAGGAGCCAGGTACCGTCTTCTTCGTCCAGCAACCTGGTTACTACCTCAACAAGCGTGTCTTGCGTCCAGCCAAGGTTGGTATTGTTCAAGGTTGAACTTCTGTCAACGTTACCCACTTGTTATGATGATCAATGACTTTAAATGACTTGTCCCGTACAAAAAAGAAAAAAGAATTTTAACTCTGTATATACTCTGCCACATATCTACACTTGTGTCTCTCCGTTATTCTATTTACATGTAGTATATGTTTTAGTATGTAATTCAACGCAACTCAACGTTGAAGTTATCCTCAACTGTGGAACGAACTTTCTCTTGTAATTCATTCACCTCGTCATTAGTAATGTTTCTGTCCATGGACTGGTAGTTGATTCTGTAACACTGTGAGTTTCTTCCGTTCTTTGGATGTGTGAACTCATCAATCAAAGTCACAGACTCAACAAGATCTCCACCAATGTCACGAACGATCTCCATCAAATCGTTGATGTGAACTTTCTCATCGACAGATGGGACCCAAAAAGCGATATCACGAACCGTTCCTGGATATTTGGAGTATGCCTTGAAGTTTGTGATCTCACCTTGTTTGAACTGGTTATGGAATCTCTCATCTAAAGTCCAGAACAATCTGATGTCTGGGATACCGTACAACAACATGGCGATTCTGTCCAAACCGATACCAAAAGCCCAACTGATGGTATTTGTCATACCAGCATTAGTCAACACTTGTTCCCTGGTGACACCACAACCACAGCACTCGAGCCATTCACCTTTCCACCAAACTTCAATTTCCCAACTTGGTGCAGTCCATGGGAAGTAAGCCTCAACCCATCTCACTCTAAGTGGTTCATTCAAGTACTCCTCTTGACTACCAGCGAGCTTTGCAGCCTTCTTAGCCTCGTTGAACACCTCATTGACAACAAGCTCAATGGTTCTCTTCAAGTGCTGTGCCACAAGGTCCGTTTCACGGTCAGTCATGTACTCCTGTTTTGGATTCGTCTCAACGTTGAATGGGTGATGTGGGTCTTCAACGATGATGTCCACTGCTGGAATGGCAGCAATGTCTTTCTTCAATTGAGCTTCAAGTGCCTCCTGCGACTCGAACTCGTCACGCTTCCAGATTCTTCCACCTTCCATCTGATGGAAAGCTGGGTAATGAGTTCTGTCAATCTCATCTCTTCTGTAGACATCAGCGGAGATGAAGTAACCAGGGGTCTCACACTTGTTGAAGCACTCTTTCTCGTGAGCAGAAGTGTGTGTTCTCAGCAAAGTGTCCTTGTTAATGTAGTATGTGTCTGTCTTGGCTCTTCCCGGGTGATCTTGTGGGAACCCAAGAGAATCGAAGTTCTCATACGTCGTCACCACTGGCTTGAAGTTGTTGTAGAAGGTGTACCCAAGGCCTTCAAACCGTTTTTCCACCAGATCACGGAGGATTCCAATTGGATGGTTAGGCTTCAAATGAAGAGATCTTTCCGTGAGACCGAGAATAGACGGCGTAACGTTTGTCCACTCGTCTGTTTTGTAGTTCTCGCCGCAGACAGTGATGGTCTCTGGAACCACTCGTTCTGTGGGATCTGTTAGTAGCTGGTTGCCTTTCAAATCAAGAGGAGAGCCACTCACTTGTGTGGTTCAGACGCAGAACCTGCTTGAACGGCAGCGAGATCCGTGTTTTGATCATCTCTGGCTCCTCTTCCAGACTCCAAACACCCCGGGATCACCTGTTCAATGGCTACTCCAGAAAGCTTTGATGTTCGGTACTGTGCGCAGTCGGAATTCGTACAAAAACTACCCCCGGAATATACCCTCCTTTTTTTCGGTTCAACCAACGTCGCTTCATCGCAGAAGTAACGAAGACTGCCGAAAACAGTCAGAACACCCCCCACAGACCATCATGTTCGGCGTCTTCAGCCTATTCAGACAGTCGGTGGCGAGACCACAACTGCCCGCTCAGCAGCTCGCAACTGCCAAGCGTTTCCGTCACGAATACGGTGAGTTACATTGTCATTTGCCCAAGATCAAACATGTACTAACAGATCCGCAGCTCCACGTTTCAAACAGGTCAGAAAGGCTCAGAAGGGCCGTGTCCCGGTGCGTACAGGTGGATCCACGAAAGGTAACACGCTCGCGTTCGGCACATATGGCCTCCGTCTCAAGAGCGAGGGCACAAGACTCAAAGCCATCCAACTGAAAGAGGCTGACAACATCATCATGAAGTTCATGAGAGCCAACGGTGGTAAGCTCTGGCGCCGTCTCGCTACAGCCATCCCAGTCGCCATCAAAGGTAACGAGACGAGAATGGGTAAAGGTAAGGGTGCCATCGACCATTGGATGGCCCGTGTACCAACAGGAAAAGTTCTCTTTGAGTGTTCAGGCGAGAACCTTCACGAGAAAGTCGCCAGAGAAGCAATGAGAAGAGCAGCCGATAAGCTTCCAGGAAACTACGAGTTCGTCACGAGGGACTCCCCAGTTAGAGTATCTCCAAGATCTTTCAAGGAGACAGCACAACCTGTCAACCACTTTGTTGAGGCAGACAAGAACCCATCAAAGGCATGGGCAAACAAGAAACTTGCGCAGGATGACATCTACAAGACATACAGAGGCCGTTGAAGCCCACTGGTGGAAACATACTGTTTGTAACGACCCAGAAAATTTCATGTACATATAGAAAGACTATTCGAAACTCGTAGCATTGTATTTTAACCCTGTACCTTCTCAATAGCCACCATTGTCTTAGCGATGAAACCTTCCAAGTGGAAGATGGACTTGGAACCCAAACTCAGTCTCTCATCAAACGTAGCTGCCAATTGGGCAATCTCTCCCTGAGTGACAGGGGCAACCAAGTGCAGGAGCTCAAATGACAAGTTCTTCAAAATGGTTCTTGGTGGGATACAATGTGAGATCAACTCATACACTATAGTTCTAGACTTGGAGATCTGTCCAACAGAACGGTCTTTCAAGATATCCCTTGCGAGCTTCCATATAACACCTTCCCAATCCAATGTGATCATATTTGTGGAAGTGCTAATGCTCTCGTTCTGCATAGCCAGGGCTTCCAATACAAGTAATGCACGGCGTAAGTTTCTCTTCGATGTAGATGCAATCTTCATCAACACCTCACGTCTTTCTGCCTCACCGCCAACAATAGGAGCATTGTGCTTCTGAGCCACTTTGTCCAAGACATCAGAAATCTCTTCAACAGTAGGAGCACCCACTCGTATCAGTAAAGTTCTTGACTTGATAGGAGCAATGATGTTACTCGTTGTGTTGGAAATCAAGATCAATCTGATGTTCTTCGAATACTTCTCCATAGTACGACGGAGAGCAGCCTGAGCATCTCTTGACAAAGAATCAGCCTCATTGATAATCACAACTTTGAATCTGTGCTTACCACTGAAGTCCACTTGTTCGGTCTGTGCAACCTCTTTCAGCAAATCCTGAATAACGACACGATCAGAATTACCCAAATCAGATGGCGTGATCTCCAAGTGATATGGAGAAGACACAACGTTGAACTCCAACTTTCTCGAGTTCAACTGGAACGTACGAACATCAATCTTCATCTTCTCCACTCCAGCACCAAACAACTGGTGTAAAAGAGCCAAGACACGCGTCTTCTTACCAGCACCAGATGGACCATAGACGAGCAAGTGCGGGAAGTCACCAGACGAGGCAAGCGCCTTTAAACGCTTGGAAACATCCGTGTGGTAATCCAGGGCTCCCAGTGTACGAGGACGACTCTTATCAACCCACAAGGACATCTTTTGTGGTTGCAATTGGGTGTGATTTGTCGGTGGTTCGTTCAATTAGACATTCTCAGAGCTTTGACTCCCAAATATTTCGCGTTGCTGACGCGTAAAGCTTCATAGACGCGTCCTGCCCGACAACAAATGACAGCTCTGCTGACCTTCGTTTACGAATAAAATGCACTATAAACAGCTGTTTCTATTGTTAAATAGTTTACTTCAAAGTCGATCAGACCAGAATAACACAGACAGAGAGCACAACAATCAACGTGGACACGATATTTGAGGAGAAAAATGAAGTCCTAGATGAACCAGAGGCATCGCTCGTGAAGCCAAAGAAGTCAGATTCACCAACCTTCTTCGATCCTTTGTTCTTATCCTTGATGATAGAAGCCACACCTTCATCGTCATCGGAGGCAGACTTCTTGTCCACAGTTGGATCATTTTTCAGAAACAACGATGATGGATTCTTCTTCACTTTGTCAAGATACAGCTCCAGAGAACTTGCGGGCTTCGTCTTTTGGTCTTGATCTTTGGGTTTTGTTGTCTTCACGATATCAGCAAACTTGTCATGAGGTGAACCACGCGACCCAGGCAATGCTTTTGTAGTATTGCTTTCACTCGAGTTGGAACCCTTGGAGACCGTAGTAGAATTCACTGCCTGTGGCTCAAATGATGTTTCGTTTTTCAATGACTTGGACTTTTTCTTCTTCAGCTGCTCTCTGGAGCGTTCGTCTTCATTGTTGTGGTTGTTAGACAATACCTTACCAGACTTGTTCGATTTGGATGCAGCCTGCGAGCCTTGCTTGGGGAAAAAATCATCCTCCGGGTCATAGAATTCGATATCTTCTTCATCCCCTTCAGGAGATATTTTCTTCATCTTGGGCTTCTTCCCGAACTTTGATGTGAATCGAGTGCCGTCCAACAGGCTATAGTCATTTTGACCGTTCTCAGTTGCCTTTGTCGTTTTGTCAGTGCTCCCCGAAGACTTCGTAGGCTTCAGATTGCTCTTGAGGTCTGTACCAATTGGCGACTTGGTAACTCTCCCATCTTTCAACACACCACTTGACTCCACAACTTCGTCGTCGTCGTTGTCGTCTTCATCAGCAGCATCAGATTCCTCAGAATCATCTGTAAGATTTTCCAGTTCTTGAAGATCTGTGTCGTCGGATTCAATATGGCGTTCAAGGTCAACGGGGTGCTCCAGGAGATATTGATCAACTTGCTGTTCAAGGGCATCGAAATCTGTGATCTGTGAAGCATCTTTATCAATCTCACGAACATCAGCATTTGGAACAAAAGCTGAAGCACGGTCCAAAGTTGATGGCATTCCACCCTCTGGGGTACTTGTGACATCCAAACCAATCTTCTTGAGGAATGGTCTTTGTCTGAAATCGTCGACAAATTGGTGTTTATCATCCGCACGAAGGAAATCAAGAAGGTCATGGACCGCGTCTTCTGGAAGACCCTTCAAACGACCCAAGTTCAACAATGAAAAATACTTCTCCACTTGAGACTGGTCCTTGTCTATCAAGCCAGCAGTCCCAACTGTTTCAGAGCCATCAGGACTTACACCAGCTTTCGAGCTTACAGACAACGATGGTCTCATCCAAGGCAAGGCGTTTTCCTGTGGCAATGGTATGTCAACGGTATTTAATGTACTTTCCGTCAATTGTGGCTCATGTACCTCTGGAGTATCAAAGGGGACTGGTTTCAGAACCTTGGTATCATCATTTTTCAAGATGGAGTTCAACACTCTTCTGACAGAGTTCTTCGTTTCAATGTCAAAACCCGGTAACACCTCAGAAATGATTCTGTCCAGTTCTGTCTCTGGAACAGGCAACCCAGTACCGAAATCCATGTCACCCGACTTTCTCTGTGGAATGCTCGTGACTGCATCAACAGGGGAAGGCACAACACTGTCTTCCACCACTGGCGGTGGTTGATATGGTGGAGGTGATGGAGCTGGAGAAGAGTAAGATGACGTTTGCGAAGGTTGGAACTCCTCTCGAAACCTTTGGAGTTGGTCCTGGAACATCCTTTGGAGGTCCTTCAAAGTGACAGCATCCCGAAGAACGCCATTTGTCTTGATAGTTGTGTCTTTCTCAGCATCTGGTTCTTGCTCACCAGCCTTTATTGGAAGTAACACTTGAGTCAGTTCACTGGCCAACACGGGTGAAGCTTGAGGTTCAGCATTTGGTGCAAGTGGGGAGGAGAAAGGGGTATACTGTGGCTCTAGCGGTAACTCTGACGAGGGAGATGGAGCAGCAACAGTCTCCGAAGCCGTAACGATGGACGAGACGATGTTGACAATAACCGGCAGAGGGGTAGAAATAGGCGACGGCGTCACAGTTACCGTATGGACAGTGTGTATGACAATAGTGGAGATCTCTTCTGGCGGCACTGCTGCTGAAACAGGAAGCACATGTGTGGATGTTCTGGTAGAAGTGACTGTCCGAGCGCCATCAGGATGCAACGCAATCGCCTGAGACTTGTCTTCTGGTAAACCTCCACCTTGGCCTTGTGTAATTGTGGATGAAGTTGGCAACGGTACATGTAAACCAGAATCTTCACGTGTGAGACCTTCTGGGCGTGGCTCCTGAACTTGTGTGACTTCCTCCTTGAGTTCGGGGTCTGAAGAGGAGTCATGTTTCTCAACACTGGCCATGTCGAGGGACTGTGGGTTCTCTGATGACACGAGAAGCTCCAACTCGTTGTTCAAGGATTCAAAAGAGGTCATGTTGGAGAGAGAGACAGTGGGATCTGCCTTTACAACTGCCAAACCGGCGAAACAAGCGTATACGATAAACCGCTGGGGTAACCGCACCATCGTGAGCAACTTCTTCTGTGATGTGGGGATGGAGACTTGTGATACACCTGTCGTACGTAGCGAGACCTTTACTTACACACAGTGCTCCCCAACAGCTCCAGTGACAAGTCATCGATCCACACAGTGACACAAAGACGCCATCTCTCGGACCCCAGAGAGTGCTGTGTCCTTTCCGAAAGAGGACGCGGGAAACCAGATCCGCGTTTGTGGAGTGAAGCAGTGAAGCTAACACCGATCGAACTGAAGGTCAAGCAGAGTCTGATAGACCGATAGAGTGGAGCACAGATGTGGCCAGATCCAAGTAGTGTTCTCTGATAGGACTCTTCTCATCCAAGACGACTGGTTGTCCGCCATCACTGCGTACACAGATCTCTTCACTGAGTGGGATAGAGCCGAGCGTCTTCAAACCTCTCTCGGAAGCAACCCTCTTAGCACCGTCCGTTCCAAATATATGTGCCTCGTGCTTGCAGTTGGAGCAAATGTAGTAGCTCATGTTCTGGACCAATCCCAGTATTGGGATCCGCATCTTTTCGAACATGGAGATGCCCTTGACGGCGTCAATCAGAGCAACATCTTGTGGTGTAGAGACAATGACGGCACCATCGACTTTAAGCTGCTGGCCGATACTGAGTTGCGTGTCTCCGGTACCTGGTGGCATGTCAATGACCAGAACATCCAGGTTATCCCATTTGACGTCAAATAGAAGTTGTTGCATGGCCTTCATCACCATGAGACCCCGCCACACGATCGGGTTGTCAGGCTTGATCATGTAGCCCATGGACATTGTCTGGACACCGTAGTTGGTGAGAGGCAACAGCTTTCCATCACTCGAGATACGTGGCTCTCCCGACAAGTTCATCATCGTTGGGAGCGATGGCCCAAATACATCGGCGTCGAGGATACCCACACGGTAGCCGAGCGTGTTCATAGCCATTGCGAGGTTAACGCTGACGGTGGATTTGCCGACACCGCCTTTTCCGGAAGATACAAGTACCACCTTGCCCACACCTGGTATCCTCTGCTTCACTGGGAGACCACGGCCCTTACCGCCTTGCTTGGGGAGGCCCTGTCGTTGTTGTTAGTTGAACTGCTCGGGGAAAGTGTTGATCGGCGGCAAACTCACCAGTGGGTTCTCGTGCCTGAGCACTCGGAAGGTGCTGAGATGGCGGTGTGTTTGTCGTATAGGTAGTCTGAGCATATCAACTGAGGATCTTTCTGGGATCTTGGTTGGTTCTTTTCTCAGTTGAGGGAACGTTGAGGTGGCACTGGAAGGCTGTTGTTGGTGGAGCGGTGGCGGGGAAGACGCGCTGTTGCCCCACCCATGGAAATTTTGTACGAGTGGGCTCATCGGCGCCATTGTAAACAATAAACACGGCGGATCTGTGCTTGACTCCATTCTCAAGGCAATGTTCACCAGCCGATTGCCACATTGTCTCTACCCAAGGAAGCAGATTAGGTTCTCTTCCACTGGCTCGGTGCCCACCATCTACGCCGTCTCAACACACCTCACGCGATCTGCCATTGGCGTCATCAGGATATCAGGGCCACACTCCAGGACGGTCTTGGAACAACTGACTCCCAATAAACGCGTCCCTGATGCCAGAGTCGCAAGTGTACGAAGACTTTACCATCCAGAGAAGGCCAGTTTGCTGGATGAAGCACTCACCATGTACTTCCCAGGACCACGCACATATACAGGTGAAGATCTTGTGGAGCTCCATGTCCACGGCGGTGTTGCAGTGATACAGTCCGTTTTGAAGGCAATCGAGTCGCTGCATACACAGCAGACCAGCATACGGTACGCTGAAGCAGGTGAGTTCTCGAGGAGGGCCTTCCAGAATGGTCGGTTTGACCTCACAGAGATCGAAGGCATCAGAGAGTTGATTGACGCCGAGACCGAGAGTGCTAGAGTGGCAGCCGTCAACAGCGCCACTGGCCAGAACAAGGTCTTATTCAAGTCATGGAGACAGAGACTTGTCAAAGACGTTGGCTTACTCACAGCCATCATCGACTTTGCTGAAGACACAGAGATCGAAGATATCGAGAAGATCTACAACACCGTCGCCACCGATATTGACGCCTTACAACCCGAGATGGAGGCCTTCTTGGAGAAAGGTGCAAGATCGGAACTTCTCCTGAAAGGTATCAAAGTCATTCTCCTGGGTCCTCCGAACGCTGGTAAGTCATCCATCTTGAACAAACTGGCGAGTACAGATGCTGCTATTGTCAGTGATATCGCTGGTACAACAAGAGATGTTATCAACGTCCCATTGAACATCAAGGGCTACAAGGTCGTTGTTGGTGATACTGCTGGTATCAGAGATCTCTCAAAAGCCGACAGTATTGAAGTGGAAGGAATCAAAAGGGCCAAGATGCATTCCGAACAAGGAGATATGGTGCTTGTGGTCCTCCCTGTTGACGACCTTGTCATTGATGAAGAGCTAAAAGCTCATGTTTCACAGCTCCAGAAGACTAAAGATGTCATTGTCATTCTGAACAAGTGTGACTTGTTGAATGAAGATGTATCCACTGTGATCGAGAGCCTCTCACATGAGCTTGCAGTACCGACTGGGTCCTTTGTTCCTGTCTCTTGTTTGGAGAACTCAGGCATAGAAGAGCTCTCCAACATTCTTGTCGGTGAGTTCAAACACATATCACAAACCGAGTCCACAGACCCAATCATCCTAACAGCCAGAGTAAGAGATATTCTCATGAATGATGTCCTTCACGGGTTTGAAGAGTTCAGAATCTATAAGGATCTTGACGACGTTGTCATCGCTACAGAAGGTCTTCAACAATCGATTGAAGGAATTGGAAAGATTACAGGTGAAACCGTTGGTGTTGAAGAAGTTTTGGGTGTTGTGTTTTCCAGTTTCTGCGTTGGTAAATAGGGATCACATTAATATGAAGTCCAAAGTCCAAAGATAAAAGCGCATTGATACGAGCTGTACTTCAACACTTTCGATAGTACCAATATATGCAAAACATGACGAATTAAACAAGGGAATAGACTTCTACCAAAGTCCAGTGTAGAGTCAAGAACAGGGAGTACCTCATGCAACGGTAGATGGGCAAGCAAAACTTGTAAAGTCATGCCACAAGAAGGGATACCAACAACACAGCATAAAAGGGTGAGTAGTTTTTGAGGGTGTGATGACCCAAGCATTCAAACAAGACCGGTTGGTGATCAATGAGGCCAAACGCAACACGAACTTTTAAGAGCCAAGAGTGACCGGGAAAGAAGCCCCGTGATAATTGAAGGAGAGTGTCGTCACACGATATCAGATGGGTCCTTGGGGGATGGCTTTTTTTCTTCTTCTTGTTCTTCTTCTTGTTCTTCTTCTTGCTGCTGCCGATGTGGCTGTTGTTGTGGCTGTTGTTGTGGCTGTTGTTGGTGGTGTTGTTTCGGTCCCCGTTATCGTCGTCCTTGGACCGTGTAAGCCAGCCAGATCTCAAGAGACCATCTGTCGGACACCAGATAAAGCAAAGCACACCGATCAAACCCTCAATGATGAGAAGGCCCTTCTTTTCTTGCTTGGTCTTGTAACCATGTCTACCTTGAATTTGACGGGCCACCCTTGTGAACCTCTCTGAATACTTGCCACAAAAGCGGAACTTTCAACAGAGACCATCCCGGATCTTCAAATATGGAAAAATGACTACCGGGGAAGAGCAAGAAAAGAAACACATGATTGACCAGAAACTAGAGAGTTATACAGAGTACTAGGAGTCCATCTCGGAATAAATGCACTTTGGACTGATTGTGATGGAGCCATGAGTGGATCGTGGTGGTAATTTACCGGCACCCAACCTATATGTACTCTTTAGCAGGCCCATCTTCCCCATACAAAGTGGCACTTACCGCCCGTTGGCTCTGTATGCACGACCCTGTCTTTGTGTTCGAAGGCGAATTCCCACCGAAATCAGCGTACAAGTACCTATGAAAACGGGCCTTTTCAGCAGTTTCTCATCATACTAGATCAGTGCACAGATCTGTAGAAGACAATTATGACACCAAAGAAAAACTGGCGAAGCAGCTTCCATACAAAGTCACTCTGGTCGTCTCACCATCAACCTTTCCTGTTCCACTCAGCCGCCAGCCGCCAGCCGCCAGGATCACCAATCCACTAGCGCAATTCCCCTTTACATATAATTAATGATAATTAATTAGGGTCCATGGGCCGCCGCGGCCCGCACCCGATGCGTAAGCTCCGAATCCGATTACCTTTTCTTTGTTTTTATCGTACGTGAAGTCCTAAAAACTAAAAAGCACTAGCGTGTCATCCGACATGAAAGAGTCACAAAGGAATCGGAATAGATCTCTGAGCTTCCAACTAAGTGGCAGCATACTCAGTCTCATTGCCAGTGAAAACACTCAATCAAAAAGGGTGATGCCCAAGTCCTCGGTCGAGTCGGTGAAGACTGGCCGGTTGCTCCGTCCCACTTGGGGAGGATCCCGTCCAACTAATCTGATGGCTGGTTGAGTACCTAATCCAGTCATGACGGCTGGCTGATTCCCATACCTGTACAAGGTGGCTGGTCCAGCTCTTCTATGGTAACCCTTTGAGATGATACGGCATAGATATAAAGAGAGAGGTCTGAGTCCTCTCTTCATCAACTACACATTACTATATAGACAAGCAAGTCCTGGGCAAGTCCCTGTTTACCCAAGATCCTACTACAAGAAGCTTTACTCCATGGAACCGAAGGTTCCTCCATATCTAACCACTACGTAGTACCCATACTAAACGGAGCACAGGCGCTCGCGCCAAAGTGTTATAGCACTAGGTGACAACACACCATAGCTGTGGCGCTGTGGCCCAAACCAGGTAAGCTGGTCAGGGCACACTAATGGTTAGTACACTACTTTGGCTGGATAGATGGTATATTCCCCAGTTCCACTTGACCTACTAACATATATAGACGGAGACAAGCATGGAGACACACAGATACACACCTACTCCTTATGGAGACCACAGTCATGATCTCTTGTCCTGAAATACCTTGTAACCCAGTCACACACAGTTAGCCCTCGGTGTAACAACTAAGGCGCGACCCGTCAGGACTCAGCACTAGGCGCGAATTATGCCAGTAGTAGTAGTAGTAGTAGTAGTAGTAGTAGTAGTAGTAGTAGTAGTAGTAGTAGTAGTAGTAAGCGGCGAGCGCCCTATATTTAAAAGTACTCATGATGCACTAGTAGAGCTTGTATGAATGGACAGTAGAACCATACATGATATATGTATGCCAGACTGCTTAGAAGTCATAAAGGAATGACAATGCCACACTTCTTCTCCCGTTTTCCCACAGAGCTTCAAGCCCTAGTTCTTCAGACCATCATCAACACAGGCGCATCCTGCCTTCCGCTGTTTTTACACGCTTTCCCAGAACTAGCAACACTTGTGCTTCTCATCAGCGACCATCTGGACAGTGAAGTACAACTATTTGATGTCCCAGGCTGCACACCCATTGACTTGGAAGACCACGTTCTTATCTCCCATAGTGCCACAAAGCCAATCACCGTGCTCTCATTCATCAAGTGCGATGAAGAGGCCGCATTTGGCCGTCTGACAAGAAACCCTGACTGTCCTTACGGCAAGTACATGGACTCAAAGTCTGCTGTGTTTGTTGAACTTCATGGTAAATCCCTATTTGGACATCAGTTTCTGAAGAATCTGGTGGAAGTGAAGGGCTGTTCTCTCTCCCGTCATGTTGTCACCATCCATCACCGGAACAAAACAAAAAGCAGCCATGTGGAAATTGCGGGTGGAGCGTCATTGCGTCCAGCAAGATGCACCGCAAGAACCTCCACCTTTTTCAAAGTGAGGCAGACAATCTGGGATGACCCAGAAGTTCCACGGATGATCCACTTGCCCTACAGTAGCAGGCGGGTGTTTCTTACTTGGGCGAACATAACAGATATCTCAGTCCATTCTGCCTGGTGCCTATTTCCTCAACAACGGCTGCCATATCTGAGACGGATCAGATTCTCTTGTCTTTTGGCCGACAAATGTTTTGACAAAGAGACACAAGGTGTTGACGAGGGAAGCGAATGCGATTTCTCCGTCTACGGCTTGGACTACGCTTACAGAGTCAAAGAGATATACTACGAGTCCAGTGCTTCCAGGACACCCATTGTATCCTCTGGACCATGGACCTGTTACAACATTGAAAGTGCCGACCAGTTCTCATTCATAAATCTGGATTGGTCAGAAAATGATCCATCATTGTCATCCTCTGTGTGTATCCATGCTCAAGAAGAGAAGACAACGCTGGATGGTCTGAATGTGAGGATCATGACCCACTCGCCTTCTTGAAGATCTTTGAGAGAGTCACGTTTGTTGGTATTCCTGACAAGATCATCAACCTATCAACTCTGTCAATGACTAAGACGCTGACGTGGAAAAGATTGATGGCTGATAACCCGGTTGTCCGAGTGGGATCCCAGCCCCTCGTTCATTGTCCTGCCTTAAAAACGCTCGAGCTCATGACATTGTTGAGAAGAGACGATGGAACTGCTCTTATGCCAAAGATCGATGCACCGTCAATTAACAAAATGGACCTTTCTGCACTCCATGACAGTGATATCCCCTGGGACCTGCAATTCCATTTCACAGAGCAGACCCTGGCTTCGGTGAGAGATGTCTCCATAACGGCTAAGCTCACCGAGAAGTCCACTCCTATTCCACTAACACTCAACGACTTGGATCCAGTATCCTCTTCAATCGAGTCTCTATCGGTCACTGGGTACAATCCATCCTCCATAACACCGTCTGATCTTAACCTTGACGCCGCTCGGGATTGACATTGCTTTCTTACCACTGGAGACTCTTGCAGGCCAGATGCGACCACTTGCAATAGTTTCGCTGGAAAGAGAGATGTTCCCAGCCTTGCAAAGCCTTACGCTCAATGCCAGATATAGAGAATGCTCTCCCTTGTTGTATGATGGCATGTGCGACGTCAAAATACATGTTCCATCGTGTTGTCAACTTTTGACCATGTTGCAACCACTGGCGTCTAACAGCTTCTTCCTTGTCATTGAAGATGAAGTGCGCTGTGTGGGGAAACCCTTAGAGCCCGGATCCTTCTTTACTAGTACTGCTGGCGAACCGGCGGGGTTTGTAAGTTCGCATCTGTGAGAACAATATTGAGAACAATTTAAACGAAGATCCCATGTTCACTAGAACTAATATAAGCTAGAACCCAGCGCAGACCAAATGACCAATTAGAAGCTGATATACTAGAAGCTACGTCGTGAACTAGTGTAATAATCCCGGGAACAATATATATATCGAGCTTTCAATGTGTTCATGCAAGGACAATAGTATGTACTAAAGTACATACTCAAATATCATCAGTCATCAACCCGGTTGTCATGAATTAGTAGCATGATCATAGCAAAATTTACACAACAGGTGCAATCAGTCGGCAAATACAACGATACCATATGCAAACAAGACACCAAGAGCAGTAAACACAATCCTGGAATCCACGCCTGTCAACCCAGCAAAACTTTTCAAAACAGTAGTTGTGTTGGAGATGTTCTTGACCTTCTGGTCTTCAACAACCGGAGAGCGATCATTTAACTTATCAGACGAAGGATACTCATCACTATCATGGACAGTGATATGTTTCATTGAAGGGTCATGAGAGAGTCCCATAGTAAGCTCACCAGTGTAATCTGGACCTGTCCATTCATAGTATGGTTCACGTTTCTCCAAATCTGGTTTTGAATCTTCCTCAACTCCATCTGATGTTTCTTGATCATCCCATTCAGACTCCTCAGAAGCCTCTTCGTTGTTAGCAAGCTCAATGATTTGATTCAACTCACCACTGAGATCATAGACTTCTTCAACAACCGGAACATCAATACCTTCAATGTATTCTGTGTGACCTTCTTCAAGCTCCTCTTCGGATAATGCTTGTACATCCTTGATTACTGGAGTTTCCAATTCATCAAGATGTTCAACAAAGGTCTCCACGTTCTCAGCAACAACTGGCCAAACGAAATCAAAGTGGAACGCATCGTCACCCTTGAGATACTCTGCCATCTCTTCTTCAGTAAACACGTCACCAAAGACTTCCAAGAACTCTTCAGGGATATGAACATAATCACTTTGGCCATAGACAATATCTGGTGTACCATCATAGTCCCAAATGTCGTCAGTGGATTGGACTTCAACTGCATCACCATCATCGTTGTCAGCAGGGTTGGCTTCATAGGAGCCATCAGTCATTTCTTCCAAGTCTTCTTCAGAGTAACCAGACCACACCTTCTCATAGTAGCTCATTCTCTTGAACATGAGCTTGTTGTTGATCTTGTTCTTGAGCATCATCAACTTATGAAGCAAAGCCATTTGGAAGTAGGAGACAATCTCCGAAGAGATTTTCTTGACCTTCTTGAACAATTTAACAACCTTGACGAGAATCTCCAAGATAATGATTTCTGCTTCCCAAATGATATCAGAGAGAATTCTGAGAATGAACTTGATGACAACTTTGATTTCCCACAAGATCTCAAAAGGCAACTCCTTGATGATGTATCTGATGATCTTCTTGATCAACTGGATGATCAACTTGATAAGTCTCTTGATCTTCTCAATCAAATACATGATCTCAAGGCAAATGACAACACGAATCTTCTTGATGTAGACTTTCAACTTGATGAGCTTCAAGATGATGACAATCTTCTTCTTGATCTTCTTGATGATGTTTCTGATTTTATTCAAGATCTTCTTGATGAGGGTCAAGAGACCCATCTTCTCCAAGACATCCATATCCTTAGGCTCCTTGTTGAACAACTTGACAAGCATGGTGTATTCATCTGTTGGATCCCAATACTCAACGTTTGGATCGAGTTCACCATTCTCATCATAGATACGTAAGTCTCCAAAGTCCTGATCAGGATCATCGTTGAACTCACCAAACTCTGTTTCTTCTTCCTCATCATCTTCACCATCAATCTCATCCTCAACGTATTCCTTCCAGGAGTCGCCACCCAAGTATGCAATGAGCTTCTCACCATCTTCGTCATCGTCATCACCGAGGCCAGTACCGTCGTAATCCTGGGAGAAGAGCTGCTGGACGTTGGCATTGATGAAGTAGTCATTGAGCATCTTGTCAGCCAACGTGTCGTTCTTCTTCAATTCCTCAGCCAAGTTGACAAAGTCCACAGTGGTCATACTGGCCAACACACGGGCAAAGGTCAATAAGACGTTGTAGACACCCTGTAAGGCATCACGGAGCCTCAGAAGCTCTGAGTTGATCTCATCCGGGGTCATGTTGTCGTACTCAGCGTATTCATCAGGATCCACCTGTGCCATCAACATCTCTGGCTCAAAGTAGTTGAACACATCCTCCATGTCCAAGTTCAACACAGCGAGCTCCTTGTCATCACCAATGAAGTCTTGTAACTCATCGCCACGGAGGCCCGGCAAGAGAACGAACCAGATCAACAAGAGCTTGAAGATGTACATTGCCGCCCGTTGGAGTTGCTGTTGTTCGTACTTTCGTGTAGTGGCACTGGACGCGTTTGGCAACTGACGCGTGGGCGGTGGCGTTATATTTATAGGGAGAATTAGCCGCCAGCTTCTGTGTTCGAAAAGTAAACAAAGCAACATCCGCAGCGCAGACGTGTCAACAAAGGAACAAAACCGAGAGAATCAACCCATGGTGCACTCAATTGACGCTCTGCTCACTCGTGTACTTGTCCAGTTCGTCTGTAAGTTGCTCGATGAAGTCCAAGCGTTCCTCCATCACCGACAGCATCTCGTTGTACTCCTTGAGTTCGTTGCCTGCTTTCCGTGTTAGTAAAAGTTCTGTAAAGGTAAATGAGAAAAAGCAAAAACCACTCACACATTCCCTCAATCTGCTCGGCTTTTCTCGACAATGTCTTCAAGTCCTCTTCTTTCTTGATGTACTTCAGCGTCGTGGCGGTGTTCAACTGTCTCAGAGACTCCATCTGCTTCAGCGTCTGTTCGGTGTCATCTTCGAATGTGTTACGGACGGACTCAAAACAGTGCTTGATGATTTCCTGTGCCTGTGACATTGTGTATGTACGGTGGAGCTTGGATGACCGTCGCAATGTGATAGTTTATTCAAATTTAATCTATAAGACACACATTTGGCTACGTCCTCAGCAAACAGTTCCCTCACGAGCGTTCCAGGGCTCACAACGTTGCTGCGCGTACCGTGCCAGAAACTCGCAATTCGCGCTTCCCGAAACGGATTCTCTCAGTGCCACTTTCTGCTTGGAACTCTGATAAAAGCTGGAGAACGGGCGTTGGATCCTGTTACCTTGAGACTATCACAGAGACCAGCAGAATGATGAACTACTTGAAGAAAGCGGTGTACGGGCCGGACCCGAAGGAGCAGGTACGTCTTTCCGCGCTTGACATTTCGACCCTTATCAGAACAGTGATATACTAACACCTCCACACAGCAGAGAAAGTGCAAGGCTCTTATCCGCAAGAACACACGCCAGCTGGAAAAGAGCATAAGAGAAGTGTCGGATCTCAAGAAGAAGACAGAGACGCTGATCAAGCAGAGTGCGAAGAAAGAGGATGTCAAGAGTGTCAGAATCTACGCCAAAGAGTTGTATGCCATCAAGAAGCAACAGACAAGGCTCTATAAGTCAAAAGCACAGTTGGACAGCGTTGGGATGCAAATTGATGAGAGTTTCGGTATGTTGAAGCTGCAACAAAACATGCAGAAGTCCTCTGTGATTATGCGTGAGGTCAATAGCTTGGTACATTTGCCACAGTTGACGGGGACGATGCGTGAGTTGGAGCAAGAGCTGGTTAAGAGCGGAATCATCAATGAGATGGTTGGTGACACGATCGACATGATGGATGAGATGGACGAAGAGGAAGACGAGGAAGTGGAAGATGAAGTCAACAAGATTGTCACTGAGTTCACCACTGAGAAGTTCAACAAGGTCAATGTTGTTCCACAGACAAAGTTGGAAGTTGCACCAGAACCAGAACCAGTGGTCGAGGAAGACGAACATGTGCTTAATGAGATGAGGGAAAGACTCAAGGCGCTACAGAGTTAGATTACTTGTACATTAGCAGGTCAGCTTTCAAAATATGACGTAAATGATGTGTATGGTGTAAAAACAAGTAGGCAAGTGTGCAACGTAGAACACTATAGAAAACAAAAGGGGCAAAAATCATGGCACATAAAAGCAGTGAGGGTATATCAGAAAGGCTGAGGAATCACTCTTCAATCAGCTCTTTCTCAAGAGGATCGAGTGGTTGTTCACCCATAGAGGTTGGTTCCAAAGTTGGCACTGGCGCCAGAGATGTAGATCCGGACGGTGTGACGATAGAAGAAGATGAAGCACCTTGTTTCCTGAGAGTGTTGTTCAAGATGGCCTGTTTGGCCAACTGCTTCTGCTGTTTCTGCTTGACCCAAACATCAGCCATGTTTAAAGTATCATCAAACGTGGACATCACAGAGCGAACCATCTCCAAAGATTCATTAGCAAGCACCAACACTTTAGCATTCGTGCTATAACTCAACACGGGACTTGAAGTACTCGTGGACCATTTGGTAGGGAGCCGAAGGAGTTCTTCTCTAACATCAGTTCTTTGTGGTTCTGGAAGTGAAGTTCCTGCATATTTGGAGATGAACGTCACGACTTTCTTGATTGTACCAACAATCTCTTGTTTAATCTCAGCGGCAGATCCATCATTTAGGTCTTCTGCAGCGTCATGGAACACTTCATTGTCATCGTCATTGGATGTTGAGGGCACTTTCTCTGTAGTCTTATCCAATGCATTCTGTTCTTTAGCAATGACATCTTGGAGATGTTCCACTTTGGAACTGAGTTGTTTGTTAGCCAACATGAGTAACTGTAAACACGTTTGCATTCTCTTCTTGGACTCGATGGACATGTTGATACTGAGTTCATTCCAGTTCTTATTACCCATTGCCAATGCTTCTGAAATGGACGGTAGTTTCTGTTTCTTGTTGGAACTCAATGAGAATGATGATAGTGATGAAGCAGATGATATATCCACTTTGGCGTCGTCTGGGAACATTGCATTTGCCTTACGCAGCCTTCTCTTACGCTTATGAGCCTCATAGATAGTCACAACAGGTAAGGCTGCCTGTTCAACCATCTCAACACCGTACTTGATAGCTGGCTTGTGTTCCTTGTATGCTTGGACTGCTGTGTTGACAATAGGATGGTTTCTCATCTTATCGTACAGTCTTAGCCGCGTGGAGGATGATCTTCTGGATGAGTCTGAGTGGATGGACTCTGAGTCGTTGCTTGTGTCAAAATACTGGTCGTTCTCGTCAACAGTGTCCTTCCGAGCAAGGGTCTCTGATGTTGTATGCGATGGTGAAGATGCTGGTATATCTGTGAAAAGCTGACGATGTTCCAGTATCGGAGTGGAATGACCGCTGTTCTTCATCTGACTGAGAACATCAATGGCAACAAGTTCATCGTTCGTGTCTGGCTGCCCCGCTGGGGTCGAGTACACTTCGTGTTCATGTGATAAGGGAGAAAGCACAGGCGGAGGAGTGGCATGTGACAGTCTCGAGTTCCCCACATCCACGGGTGACGGCTCTCTGTGGGCTTGCATATTGTAGAGAAATAGGTTCGGTGGAGTATAATGTGTCAAAGTGTATGGATTTCCTCTCTTTAACGGAGTTTCACGCGTTGCTTTTGGTGTTTAATGGACTTTTGTGGCGTCTGCTGGTGTGTTGTGCGTGTGTCTCTTGTCTTTTGTCGTTCTTCAGCTCCAGGAATGCTCTGGATTTGGTTGAAATTGGCTCTTGGGAAGTGTTATCGGTACAGTGGCAACAAAGGCGCCTGTGAGACCCGTCAAAGCTGTTTCAAACGACTTCTGAGCCCTTTGCCGACCCGCTTGTTGGTCTTTCTGGAGCGTACATCTGTCTCTTCAATTTTCGGTTCTTGCGATTCTCACATGCCAAAACCCAACAGAGTGGCGCAAAGTGGCACAAACAGTTGCGCGATTTGGCACAGTATCGGGATGTTATTACCGTATTGGGGTTTTTAGCGAAACATTTGAAGGACCCTGGGCTCTAAATTGCGTCTTATTGGCCAATTCCTGGCATAAAAGTGTCATTCTTTTTAGATAAGTATAAGTGGCTCATACGCATGTATATATTGTCACAGTCACAGCTTCCTAAACACCATATTCCACCAGTTAATGTCAAAATACCACAATATCTTTACTCCCAGACCATCCAAAGCGCGAATGAGCTTCCTTCAATTCACTTGTAAACATCCAAAACGCTCCATCAACACTTCCAAAACAGCACCAAAAAGACACCCAAAGACACCACTTGATGTTCCTGAGACAGCAAATCAGCAGGTCGGTGGCCATTCAGTGGTCACGTGCGGTGCGGTACTCCACAATCAGCGTCTCGGGCACTGTTTCCAAGTCAAGCGGTGCTATAAAGCTCACACCCACATCCCCATCAGCATCAACAACTGCCCCAGATTCACCACAATCGTCACCAGCAGAGCCATTACAGGACTTCGACAACCCACTTGTCCACTTAGAAAAGGCTCGCTCACTGTTTGCCAACGAACACGGCCTCTTCAACAAGATTGAGATCCTTTCACACCAGCTCAAGAACCCAGATACACCGATCCGTATTGGTCTCATCGGCTCAAGACCCTCATTGCTCAACACATTACTAGCAGACCCATTTGCCAGTGATCAGTCGTGGTTTGAACAATTGACACAACGCTCAGCATCAGAAAACAATCTCATCAAATACGCACAAACTTTTGAAAGTTCAAACAACGAGTATAACGTTCCATCTCCATACTTGGATACACAACATAAAAACTTTGAATTCTTGGAATTGAACCAAGGGTTTGACAGTACTGATGGATGTCATCTCTACATCTCATTCCAGGACTCTACACCACAGAGCATTGCCAAGTGGCTAGTCTATTCCATAACAGATGTTACCACTAATGACATCCATGACGTTGTCTTGAGTAAAGGTGAGATATCTTCAAAAGTTTCATACCAAGCCGTGAAACTCCTCACTGAGTCCCCACAGAACGCTACAATTTACACAGACTTACAATCAAAGTCCAAGATTGGTGAGTTTACCAAATACTTGGACAAGATCTCCGATGGTGACGTTGTCATTCAAAAACTTTACAGTTGTGTTTTGAAGAACTTGGCTGAACAAAACCAAGCTCATTCATTGACATTGGAGGAATTGCATAACAGGGACTTCAAGATCCGCAAATATATCTCCAATTGGGATGAGGCGTCTCATCGTGAGTTCCAAACCAAGTTTAAACCATATGTGACGGAATACGAACAGAGAGAATTACCATGGTGGAAGTTGTATTACCGTGTTGATGACGTCCAGGAGATCCTAGCACAGATGTTACACCAAGGATTATTGAATGATTCTTTCAAGAACTACAGCTATGTCAAAGGTCAGATTGATTCCTTCACAAGCTTCCAAACACAGGATGTGACCAATTTTGAAGAAACTTTGGCTGAGTTGGAACAAAACCAACTGACTACGTTAAAGAGGAAAATCATACAGAATGATCTTGTTGAGTTACAAAACAAGAGTGTCAAACTGCTGATGACTAACTTCCTTGGTGTACAACTGCCATTGATTGTTCTCAGTATTCCAGGATACATCATCTATGACTTCTCGCTATATTCAATGGCTGGTCTCTCCTCTGTTGGTGCAATGATTGGATTCAATAACATCTCCAAGCAGTGGTTGAAGTTGGTGTCACGGTTCAAGCAGGATCTCTTCGAGAAAGTGAGATTAGGGTTGTTGGAAGTCAACAAAGGCTTGTATGAGGACTGGAGGAAGAAGTATGAAGTAGAACAGGAGCAGATCATGAAGAGACATAGCTTGATTGAGGCTTTGAAAAGGGATCTGGGGATGTAAGTAGTCATATCAATCACATACATATTCATGGTATACAGAGAATTCCCACGCTGGCGTGCTGACAGGTACATCAGCTCGCGGCTTGATTGTTATACCGAGGGCTAACCGTGTGTGGTCACAAGGTCTTTCAGGACAAGAGATCATGACCGTGATCTCCAGAAGGAATAGGTGTGCATCTGTGTATCTGCGTGATTGTATCCATGCCTGTCTCTCTCTATATATATGATAGTAGGTCATGTGGAACTGGGGATTAGACAGGTCTTTACTATACCATCTATCCAGCCAAAGTAGTGTACAAACCATTAGTGTGCCCTTACCAGTTTATCTGGTACTAGGTACTGTATTGATTATGCGAAGATCAATGCGAGCAAAGGACTTATAAGAAGTGTATCTCAATACAGTTGCTGGTGGCGGAAAGGACATCTCTTAGTTCTATAAAACATATAAAGGACAGGAAAAGAAGCGGCACGCCAATTCCAGATTACCACTCAAACCTGGGGCATTCGCGGTAAATAGGGATATGTCCGAAATAGGCAATGTTGCACTGGCTCATAAATGAGACAGTACTAGGTACTACTTGGTACCAGTCCCTACCACCTAATCCGGACCAGCATAAACCAGGCTGATCAGTACGGATCCGGTCTCTATAGTATGTGATCTCATAATTACGCAGAGGTGTTCTGATATTTACGTGTGGGATAACAGCTCCATCCTATCCGGAATCCGGTTATCGTCATCCGGGAGTCAGTGTCAGGACTCAGGACTCAGGACTAGTTTGCTGGTTTGGACCACAGTTATGGTGTGCTTTCACATCGCGCCAGATCGCAGTGGCACCGATCCTTCGACAAGAACACAGTGACCAAATGAGACTTGAACACTCAGGATCATTCCGGAAACATCCATCCGACGTATCTCTCCACAGTCGCCAGATTATCATCAACACGTTCCAGAGGAACTGTCTTCCAGCATAAAACCATGATACCTTCAGAGCGTAGCCTCACTAGATCACGGAATCAGGAAACAGTAACACCACTCCGGAATAAGAGCTGCCGCTCTTAACTATGATGAATCTGACCGCAACATACCTAGAAAGGGATGGTATGGAGCTATAGAGAACGGCCTACTCCTATATTCGCCCCCACGACTTTGCCTGGTGACCAACTAGACGACGACACTGTCACCCCCGGAAGTGCCAGCTGCTATATAAGGAGGAGTAGGTGAGCCTGATTATAACACTTGTACATGAAAACTAACCTGTTGCCAAAACTGTCTATTTTATCCTTTATGATACACATTCGTTCTGGCTTGTAATTCACCACTAGAACATCTTACACACACACATCTGCCACAAACAGACATTTCCCTTTTTAGCCATTTCACACGGATTGGTCCGCGCACTTATCTGCAACTTCCATTCTACAACTTTCTTCATCGTTTTCTGTAGGAACCTGGAAATGGCCATTTTACAATGAGAAATAGTAGCAATTTTGGCGACCCAACCTACTAGTTGTTGATCACCACACTTCGAATCGTGTTAGTAGATCTGGGATCCTCATGGCCTCTCACATCCGAGACAGTACCATATGACGGGATCTCAATCCCGCTTTTGTGGCAGCTCCAACTTCACGTGCGCAATGAGACGAGAAACATGGTACTATCGGGCTCTTCCACTTCGTTTCTCTCCACCTGGTTGACACAAGATCAGCCCAGTCCAGCCCAGACCAGCCCCCAGCCCCCAGCCAAGCCAATGCCATGCCATCAAACGAGACATCAACCGAGATCAACTCTTTTTGGGATTTTTACTCACGAGCAACGTTTACATGGCCAGATTTCTTTTTGTACGTCTGGTACGCAATTGTGTCCATCATCTTCTTTCGCCTTCTTATTCTTTTGGATCGCGTTTTAGTGGCCGCACTTAACGTTGATGACCGAGTACGTCCTTTCGTGGATTGGCGTTTGGGCAAAGAGAAGAAACCCGAAGTCGATGTTGAAGAACAACTCGAAGGAAGAGGGACATCCACCGAGCGCAAGACCGAACAAAAATGAACTTATACACAGCCCTTCACCCGCCACCACACACTCTCTTCCCCCAACACACTGGGCAATGGTCCTCACATCATCCTACTTGGCTTTGTTCGCCTCCATGGTTGGGTTATCCTTCGGTCTTCCTCTTCCATCTCCCCAAGTTCTCACTGACAATCCGCGCGATGTCATGTTAAGGGCCGACTTTCCACAGGGAAATGCCCAGACCGTGGTAGGTGTCATCCAGTTCTACTCTTTGAATGGAACAACCAAGGTCCACGTCGATGTCACCGGGTTGCCAAAGAACTCTGGGATGTTCTCGTACCACATCCACGACAAGCCTGTTGGTGCTGACAAGTCGTGTGCAGGTACCGGAGCCCACTTCAATCCATTTGCTGCTTCTTCTGACTGCGAGGCTTTGGGAAACGATTCCCTTTGTGAGATTGGGGATTTATCCGGTAAGCATGGATTGATCAATACTACTTGCTTTGAGTTGTTCTACTATGACCCATACTTATCCTTGGACCCGTCGAGTCCTCAGTACATTGGCAACAAGGCCATCAACATTCATTTGGATAACGGTGACCGCGCCACCATCAAGCCATCGAGGGAGCCAGAAGACTTGTTGTTGTTGAATGTTGAGACAGAAGCGGAAGAAGTGAGAAAATTCGAAGAATTGGCTGGTATTGCACACCAAGGTCCACGTGTACCTCTTCAAGCCTCAGCAGTTTCTACTGATGAACAGACTCTCCCAGATGGAGCAGTGGCTAAGCCTGATGATGCTACTAGTCCTGAGTTGGAAGACGAAGCTAATACCACAGGAGCTGTTCAACCCTCTTTGGATTTTGAAGCCGATGTTGAGAGTTCCGAGCAAGACTCTGATACCGATTTGGAGACGTTGATTTCAGATTATTCCGACAACGGACCTGCTTTGAGAGATGATGCCGAGTCAGTTGGTTCATAC
>JAKTOZ010000063.1:0-74888 GCA_030557345.1 Petasospora maritima
TGTCGTAGGAGCCAAAGTAGCGGTCGGTGTCCACCTTGTTGATGTAGATGAGCTGGTAGCGCGTGCCCTTCTCGACGGGGCAGACGGAGGACTCGACCTGGAGGTCCCCGACGTCGTTGTCCTTGCCCTCGTAGTCGGCGATCCACGACACGTCTGTTGTGTTGGGCGGCAACGCGTTCGACTGCTCCGTCAGGGCAAAGAGGTCTGCGATGGCGCTTAGCGAGTCGTCGCCGGTGAAGGTGCTGTTTCTGGCCTCGATAAGCCCACCTGGCGGCCCCGAGAAGACGCTGTCCTGGACCACTGTCAGGTAGTCGCACAGCCGCACAGACGTCTGGTAGACCTCGCCGCTGATGAAGTTCGTGTTGATGCTGAGCGTCGTGAGGCGGTTGGTGGTGGCGTTGGCGTCCGCAATGTCCTCCAGGGCGGTCAGTTGCACGCGGTAGACCAGCAGGGCGTTCCTGAGCATCACGTCCACGGTCACGAGCTCAAACAGGTCGCCGTCGTGGCTGGCGGCCATGAAGGGACTGTCACTGACCCTTCCAGACCCGCACTGTGCCGTGAAGGGACTGTCACTGACCCTTCCAGACCCGCACTGTGCCGTCTGGACGTACGCGGCGTGCGATGAGCCCAGCCAAAAGATCACGAGAAGCAGCCACGGGAGCATGGGGGAAGCTGAGTAGGCAGTGCGGCACTCGTATGCCTTTTGCGGGTGCTTGAAGGGCTGTTTATCTGGCTGGATCTCTGCAACGGCCAGAGTCGTGTGCTACGTTTTTTCATTCATCAGATGCCTTTCATGCTGTATGACGTGTGCACGGGGCCACCAGCTAGCCGACAAGCAGATCTCTACATTTTTTCAAGGTCTTTTCATAAATTCATAACATTCATCATTAATTGTAGACTAGCTCTTCACTTTGGGAGCACCTTCTCCATCTGCTAACACACGGATATAGAGCTTAGACGGGAGCGGCGTTACATCAACGTCGTAAGTGGCCATCGTCTTGAACGAATCATCGCTTGTGGCAACGGCAAGCATGTTGGTTCCCTTGGCATCAAAGTCTAGCGAAACAACACTCTGATCCAAACTGCTATACTGTCTGAGCCTCTTCTTGGACTGGTGGTCCCATACACATACGTGGTTATCCGATCCACCAGTGAACAACGTACCGTACTTGTTGTGGAACGTCAATGCATTAACAGGAGACACCAAATCCATATCACTGGAAGAAAGTCTGTGGCACTTGAAAGCATACTTCTTCGCCTGAGACACAGATGAAGGATCAAAGTACTCAATAGCAACCCTTCCTTCAATAGAACTCTGTGCGTACCCTTGTCCATTTGGCATACACTTGAGATTTCTCGTCTGATACTTGAGTCCACTTTCACGGATTTGCATTGGCTCTTGTGGATTTCTCACGTCATAAATGTGCACAGCTCTGTTGGACATAGCCACCACCACTGCCATTCCATCTGGTGTAGAGTCCATGGCAAACACTTTACCTGGCAATGTCACATCTTGTACTTGTTTCCCCGATCTTGTATCAAGATAGTGTAACGACTTATCCCAAGAGCCAGAGATCATGGTAGATGTAGATCCAAGCGAAATGAGAGACTGGATTCCCAAGTTATGGGGCTGACCCAGTGTTGTTGTGGCTCTTGAGTTCTCCAAATCAACTTCCCTCACATCACCTTGTGCCGTTGATAAGTAAGCCTTACGGCCTCCAAATCCCCAGCAGACATCGGTGACTGGAGAGTCTGTGCTGAGCTTTGTCAGTAGCGGTGATGTTGGGTCAGGAGATCCCAACGCCTCCGGGCTTGTGTTGTAAAGAGACACACAGTTATCCCAGGAACCAACGAGCAAGTGATGATACAACGGGGAGAACTTGATGCTGGATATGATGTTCTCTGGAGCACCTTTGAGCTCGACTGCACAGGGCGGTTAGTGTGGTGTTCCTGGAATAGATATAGGTGAGTCACATACTGAAAGGAGAAGCACTCATGGTTGGATTTAAGCACAAACTGTTCAGGGTTCAGTGGTTTGTTGTGTTTCCAGCCTCCAGTTCCCAAATGTAAACAAAGCACTTCGCCAAAAAAAGACAGAGCCGCGAGCGCGGAAGAAAGATCTCTGTCACATGTGCACATCAAACGAGTTCGCGAAAATCGCGAGAAATCGCGGGCTTCTGTGTGGGATCCTCGGCTCTTTGTTGGCCTTTTGGGCTCTTCTCTGTTGATGGAATTCCACACTGCCCCGCCATTTGACAGCAAAACAAAACAAACAAAGACAGAACAATTGAGCTTTCCACCCCCACAACTTCCCGTGCACCACCTTTGGCCCCCAGACCGCAAGCGCCCACCGCCAGCACCCGAACACCCGAACATCCAGCCCAACACTTAGCCGCCCTGACACACCACACCCAACAGCAACACAAGAATGGACGTGTCCAGCTTTCTCAAGTGGGACTCCGAGAAGGAGAGCGCGCTGGAGCCCACAGACTCCGGGAAGCGACACTCGAACACGTTTGGCTTTGTGCAGGACAACATCTCCAGCTTCTTCAACCCGAACATGAGCTCTGACTCCCTGCCATCAACAGCAGCAACCGACTGCAACAACAACAGCAACAACAGCAACAGCAACAGCGCCCCGGCGTCATCAGCGTCACACAGAAAGGGCTCCGACACAGCGTCAATTGCCTCGAATGACAAGCCATCGTCGTCGTCGTCCGCTTTCGCCTCGTTCAAGTCCAAGCAGCAATCACAGCTCACCGACATCCTCATCGAGAAGCTCTTGGCGATGGCCATCCCACCAACAACAGAGATTGGCGCCAACTCGATCCAGGGAAGGGTCCAGGCGGGCAAAACACGCCCAATGCTATCTGTGCCGACGATGAGCAAGAACTTCATCCAATTGAACTCCCGATTGGCCGTGCCATTCGAACTGATTGATAACGTCATCCGCTTCTTCTCATGGGAGAACCCTACTTTGACCCTCACGGTTCTAACGTTGTACACACACATTGTTCTTAAACCGTTGCCAATGCTTTCGAGTTTCCCCTTCTTCTTTGTTATCATCTACATCATGGCCCCTGCTTATACCACAATGCATCAACCTGAACAACACACCGTTTTGGGCAAGCAAAACCCTGTCCTTGCAGAAGGTCCAAGAATTAAAAAGATTGATACACCAAAACCAGCACCAGAGTTTTCTCAAGAGTTTATCTTGAACCTGACTGATTTACAAAACCATATGGTTCTTTACGTTATGGTATGGGATTTTGTCGTTGCTACGATGAATAAGTTTGCCTACTTTGTTGATTCATGTTTGTCTCCATTCTACTTTTTGACTTTCTTCTTCTCAGGTATCGGTTTCCTCTTGTTTGGAGATTTCATTTTCCAATACTTACCTTGGAAGTTGATCTTGATTGCAAGTGGATGGGGGTTGACTGCTGCTTTCCACCCATACCTTTATGACTATGTCTTCAAGTTTGTTTATTCAGAAGAGACGAGATATTACATTTTGGGTAAGACAAACAGATTTGAAGAGATGATCCACGCCAATTTCGAATATGAAGAGCCTCAAGAACAGAAAGAGGTTGAAATGTTTGAGATTCAACAGTTCAACAAGTCTACAAAAGAATGGAACCTTTGTTTCTTTTTGGACAATGATTTCACCAAGATTTCTAGTGCAAGATTGGGTTATGACGAGACCAAACCAATCGGCACCATGGTCAAGAGTTCTATGAAACCACCAAAAGATTGGGAATTTGTACCATCTGATGATTGGAGAATTGATTTATCTCCAGAGTTGTGGATCAAAAGTCATTTACTGGATGGAGTTGTTCGAACAGATGATGAAACCAAATGGGTTTACGATTTAGGTGAAAGTGCCTATGGCTATCAACCACAATTCAGAAGAAGAAGATGGACAAGAAGTGTTATGAGACGCTCTGAACTAGTGATGAAGCCATCTCCATCAAAGAACAAACTGATGGATGATGTATGAATATGAAAATTTTATGACAATTTCTTATGTGTATGAGATGCAATGCAACTATGATATATTTCTGTTTCATTAGATTAGGTATACGTGCATTTTCACAACTTCATAAACTCATTAAGACTTAGAAGACTTGATTTCTTCTTCTCTTTTTCTTCGGCATCTTTCTTACCACTCAAAAGACTTGAAAGAGAGTTCTTCTTTCTCTTTTTAGCTCGTTCTTTAGCCTTATTCCCCGTGTCTTTGGTGACCATATTGTCGTTCTTTTTGGGGTCCCATTTGGCGACAAACGGTTCTTTTGGAAGCTCAAACTCATCTTTTGAATCTCTTGGAGCTGTTGGGTTCAAAATGTCATAATCAGTGGTCTTATCACAACAGAAACATGTGTACCGTAGTGTTCTTTTCCTCGGTGTCCACGTTTTGGCCTTGGTCTTCTCGTTCTTCTCGTTCTTCTTACCCTTCTTGGTCTTGGAGAACACAATCCTCATGCTCATGTTCACACCAGGCACGAATACTGTGCTGCAATGGGAGCAGTACTTGGTTCCCTGAGCAGCCTGTGGTATTATCAGTCCCTTTGTGTTGAACGTCTTGACGAGCTTGAACGTATACGCGGCTCCGAGCTCCGGAATCTCGGGC
Organism: Petasospora maritima; assembly: GCA_030557345.1. Taxonomy (NCBI): domain Eukaryota; kingdom Fungi; phylum Ascomycota; class Saccharomycetes; order Phaffomycetales; family Wickerhamomycetaceae; genus Petasospora; species Petasospora maritima. The sequence continues at coordinate 4,628 of JAKTOZ010000063.1, forward strand.
ACCGCATGCGTCAGGTCGTACAAGTGCCTCAGGTGCTTGGTGTTTGTGCTCTCCATGTCCTTATACGTACAAAAGAAAGATGAAAGAGACGGCTCTTTGAAGACTCGGAGGAGAAGAGCTGATCATGAGACTTCTGCAATCCAATTCCGAGGCCCCCGGAACTCACAAGCGCGTAACCTACAAATTCGCGGATTCGCGGGTTCGCGGGAAAGTAAACAAGGGCAGAGAAAAAGTAAACAAAGTGCCAGGGGGAGGAAACAAACATCCGCCACAGCCGCCGGAACACAGCGCTTGAACTGAGAAGAGCGGGGTCTTTCACTGGCAATTGAGACAGTTCAGCAGCACAACACACACCCGAACACCACGACACACCCAGCAGCCACCGCCACGCGAGCCGCCCACCGCCCCGACCGCAACCTGAAACCCGCTTGTTTACATCCTCACGCAACACCACGCCACAAGCCACAGCCCGTACCAGCCACCCAGACGCCCAGATGGAGTCCAACCAGAACAGCGGACAGCCGGGACAGAACCCCAACCAGTCGCTGGACTACGACTCGTGGGTCAACAGCCTCGGAAGCATCCAGGACAGCATCTTCCAGAACACACCCATGACAAGCCACATCCTCCAGCACAACTCCTTCAACAACGTGCCTAATGGCCAGCAGCCCCCACTCATCTTCCAGCCCCAGGTCCACGACAACAACATCTTTTACGACTCCCCGGAAAGATTCTACAGGGACATCATCAACGAGTCTCCCATCATCTCCCGTACGCCTCAAGTCGGGCGCACGCCTCTGAGAAACATGAGCATCAACTTCAGCACCCCGAACTTCCTGAAGAACATCGATGGCTCCAACATGTTTGGCAGTGCTACAAAGGGGCTGACGCCTCTGAAGAACCAACGCAACTTCACTTCGAATGAGATCTTCCAGACTCCCAAAGACAACAAAGAGAACTCAGACTCTCGTCAACACAACTCAAGCACCAACTTGAACTCGTCTCCAACTACGATCAAGATGGGGTCATCTGCTGTCAAGGGAGATAACGATGAGAACGGTAACAAGGCAGCACCAGCTTCTCCAACTCCAGGATCCAATGTACCAAACTTCACTCAGAACATCCCTGTTCCAAAGATGGGTTGTTTCAAGAAGACTCCAGAACCAGAGGCCAAGAAGAAGCCTCAAAGGCCAATGCATACCTCCAACTTCCAAATCATTATGACTGATGTGAACTCTTTTGCCAACAACACAAAACCTACACGCCGGAAAAAGAAACTTGGAAGATCATCAACTGTTACAAACGCTCCAAAGACCACCATCACAAAGAAATCATCTTTGAAGAGAACTCTTTCGCAACCACAGTCCAAGCTGGATAAGGTCATCTCCACTCCAATCGAGCCATTGGGTACTCCAACTACTAGTGATGGTTCAATGCCAATCGCAGTACCGACTGGTACGACGCCTATGTTGAACCGTCATCCACAGGTAACACCAGTTCAGTACAGAACACAGAACCAACCATTCCCATACAACTTACAAGGGACGCCAGGTATGTACCAAGTGACACCTGTCTATCCTCAGCATTTGAAGCTGTTGCAGCAACAGCAACAGCAACAGCAACAGCCGTCTCAATCCATGATGATGCAACCAGGTCGTCAAGGTTATCCACAACATACACATGCTCATATGCACCCACAGATGCAAATGCAGATGCAAGGTATCCCTTATACACATCCAAATATGCAGCCACAACACCACCATCCACAACAGTTATCTCCACATCAACAGCAACAACATCAGCATCCACAGCAGCATCACCAGCATCAACAACTACAACAACATCAGTCCAAGGCCATGGTATCTCAAGGTCAGGCTCACCCGGTACAAGTTGTAAGCAGTGAACACGCGATTGATGTATTTGATGATAAGGTACTGGGGGACAGTGAGAATGGTTCTGGCGTGAAGAATGAAAGATACTATTGATTGTATTTGTTTTTGGCTTTTGTTTTGGTGATGACTTTTTGAACACTTGTTTTTCTTATGGATTTTGTTTCTTGTATGTTTTGTTGGTTTCTTTTCAACTTTTGATTTCATGGCTTTGTTTGAGTATTTCTGTTTTTATATATATCAATTGGTCAACTGGACTTTATATTATCTTACGTCTATTATGGCATTTTCACATTAAAATTAGAATTTAAGAGCTATGAGCTATGAGATATGGAGTACTCCTCACTTGATAGCAGTACCACGAGACAATCAGAGGGCACCATCTTCACCCTCTTCAGCAGCAGGACGATCTGGTGCTCCATACAACTGAAAGACACATCTCGTATAAGCACCGTCGTTGTCTTGGAGCCATGGCAACTCGTACTCGGTGAAGAGCGTCTTCGTCATTGGACTTGGCTGAATGAGCTCCTGGATATCAATGTCACTAACAAACTCGATGATGAGGCCGATCTTGAGCGCCAAGTAGTACTTCTGGAAGCGTTCAATGAGCTGAGGGCTGAAACCGTTGAATGCCTCTCCTGGGCCGTTCTTTGTTGCCACCATTGCGCTCTTGAGGGACAAGTCGGCAAAGACAAGGTGGAGTGTTCTGAACGAGGCCGGGAGTCTTGGAGAGGAGAAGTTGCGGCAGATGGAAGAAAGCCCAACGTGTTTGAAGATGCTGGAGGTGATTCCAAAGCTTCCTCTGCGTTCGACGTAATGGAAGTCACTTCCTGGTGGACAGTCCTGGAAGATCTCGCTGAGGGGCAGACTCTGTGGGAAGACAGGCTCCAAAGGCTCCACAGCGGCGTTCAAAATCCCTGGGATGTCGCTCTGGTGGAAGAAGTCACTGACGAGAACAGTGCCACAGGTACTGATAGAGTCGATGTTCTCCTTTGACAGCACGCTGAGACACCAATGGACTGGCATTGCTGGTTGCTGGGCTGAGGGGGCAAAGATACGGGGAGACTGACACTGGGAGACGATAAATGGGGCAAACCGGTTCAGAGGAAGAGCTAATTGCAGTACTCAAAGTGGGAGGCAGTGAATGGAGAATGGAGAGTGGAATTGTGTGTGTTAACTCCCTTTTCTGAGTGTAAACGTGTTCCTTTTCTGTGCGGGTTCTGTGCCTTTTATATGTCAACAATGACGTTTGACACAAACGAATGGCAGACGTACGGGCACGCCGAATGGTATACAATTACAACCAGTGACCACACAGTGAATCTTTGCAAACACAAGCACTGGAAATAAGTAAACACAGATGCCACCGACACTGAGGTTCCCACTGGAGATTGTCCTCCGCATAGTCTCCCACATGAACCACTACACGGTTATCAACTTCCTTCTTGATGTTCACGAGTATCAGCGCTACGCCGTGCTCATCACCGACCACGCGGACCTTGCTTTCTTCTTCTTCAATGTGTATGGTGAAGATGATGAAGATTATGATGAATACCTGGATTTCGTCTCGATCAGAGTGTGTGGGATCCGCCGTGGTGTACTGTTTACCCCAGCTATCGCCCAACAATGCCCCATCAAGCTCTTTGAGGTGGACGAGAGTAGGAGTTTACCATGGGCCAGGTACCTCTTGTCCCAGAAGCCTTACTATGCTGAATGGAGAAGAAACCCACAGATAAACTGCACCAGCTTTCTGTACAGCGACCTGGTCAATCTCAAGCTTCAGTCCAAAAATAGGGCCAACATCGATGCCGTCCTTGATCGTCTGGAGTCCAACACAGGCTGTAAGGTCCACTACGGGTTGCAGACTTTTCTTCCCAAACCCACCTACGCTGGACGGTTAGACTCCCGCAAGGGCGACTTGTGGACTGTGAACAACAGCGCTTTAGCACTTGCAAAGGACCTTGGAGATCCCTTAACTCTCAAGCGCTACAACTCGCTTCGTTTGGATAATGTGCCTCTCATTTCAGACTTGGAACTCCCTGGCCTTGTTGATTTGGTGTGTACCTACGATGAATGTACTGTTGAGACTCCAGTCATCCAGGGACTCATTGCCCCAAATGTCTGTCGTTTTGTGGTCCACTACAGCAGAGAAGCCCCAATATTCAGAAGGCTGGCGAAATTTGGGAAGGCAAGGTTCAAATGGGAGTCCAGAACGGGAAGCGAGAGGTACAGCCAAATTCCTGGCAGGCACTACGGGTGGCAAGTGTACGAGCCATTGGAGTCACACCGCTTTGAGCTGTGTCACATGGACTGCATCGGTGGATATGGAGGCGCTGCTTCTCGTGACCAGTGCCACCAAGCTGCAAGGAGTTCCAGAGACATGTCTTTCTCCTTCCTCCAAAGGTTCCACGTGCTGTTTCTCACTGGTGTTTCTTGGTCCCTTGTGGAGAACATGCAGAAGCTGAATTGCCTGAGACAGCTTTACCTGACCCTCACCGAGGTGGCACAAACACCGTTCTCTCAAGGGCTCACCATCAATGTGCCGCAGATGGATACACTGGTGTTGACCATAAAAGCAGATGACATAACGGTCCCAAAGTTCGATTCCACCCAAACCCGGTTCTTAACCCTTCGAATCATGGGGTTGAATCCTGATCTGAGTACCTTTTGGGAAAGCAGAATCATTGACAGAAATGGAATCATGAGCTCCTTCTACATACACAGCGACCAGAGCCTTTGCAGAAGAGCTCTACAGATAGGGAAACGAATGCTACTGGCCTCTGATGGTGGGTGGCTTAAGATAGCAAGATCTGGATTCAGAGAGTGCCCTGTCGTCCTTTCTGGATTCCCTGAGGATGAGATCCCTTATACACATTAGCCTTAAATCAACTGGACTTTATATTATCTTACGTCTATTAGGGCATTTTCACATTAGGATTAGAATAAGAGCTATGACTTATGAGCTATGAGAGTGCGATTAGAGCGTAGGACCACGAGACAATCAGAGGGCACCATCTTCACCCTCTTCAGCAGCAGGACGATCTGGTGCTCCATACAACCGAAAGACACATCTGGTGAAAGCACCGTCGTTGTCTTGGAGCCATGGCAACTCGTACTCGGTGAAGAGCGTTTTCGTCATTGGGTCTGGCTGAATGAGCTCCTGGATATCAATGTCACCGACAAACTTGATGATGAGGCCAATCTTGAGAGCCAAGTAGAGCTTCTGGAAGCGTTCAACGAGCTGAGGGCTGAAACCGTTGAATGTCTCCCCTGGGCCGTTCTTTGTTGCCACCATTGCGCTCTTGAGGGACAAGTCGGCAAAGAGAAGGTGGAGTGTTCTGAACGAGGCCGGGAGTCTTGGAGAGGAGAAGTTGTCCCTGATGGAGCTGACATCCGTGTGGCGGAAGATGCTCTCGATAACACCGGAGCTTCCTCTGCGTGCGACGTAATGGAAGTCGCTCTCCGGTGGACAGTCCTGGAAGATCTCGCTGAGGGGCAGACTCTCAGGGAAGACAGGCTCCAAGGGGGCCAAAGCGGCGTTCAAAAGCCCTGGAGTCTCGCTCTCGAAGAAGAAGACCGGGACGAGAGGAGCGTACCTGGAGTTTACCTTTCTTATGTCCTCCTTTGACAACACGTTGAGACACCAATGGACTGGCATTGCTGGTTGTTGAGTGTTGAGCTGAGGGGGCAAAGAGACGGAGTGACTGGCGGGAGACGATAAATGGGGCAAACTGGTTCAAAGGAAGAGCCAATTGCAGTACTCAAAGTGGGAGGCAATGAGTGGAGAATGGAGAGTGGAATTGACGTTGTTTGAGTGTGTGTTAACTCCCTTTTCTGAGTGTAAACGTGTTCCTTTTTTGTGCGGGTTCTGTGCCTTTTATATGTCAACAATGACGTTTGACACAAACGAATGGCAGACGTACGGGCACGCGAAATGGCTTTATACCAGGATGCTAGTCCTTAATATAAATTAACATCTGATTTTTCATTGTTCATTACATATATGAAGTTCTTTTTTTCTATACAAGCATCACAAGTCCAATCATTCGCCGATCCATTCAAGAACTCTGACAATCTCACCATGAATCTCTTTGGTGGATGATCTGATATTGGAGTTCCTCTCCAACTGTGCAAGAATGGAATCCCACAATTGGAATTTCTTGTTGTTGACCATAGTTGACAGCAACTCATCACGAAGTTGAATGGCACTCAAATATCTGTTGGTGAGTCCCGTAGTGTCCTTCAAGGAATTCATCTGTTGTTTCTGAAGCTTGGTAGTTATGATATCAGAAATTTCTCTAATCTTGGACTGTCTCTCCTGGTACTTGACATACTTGAAGTACAACACCACAATAAAGAACAAAGTGGAACCAATAGCAGAGATGATGTGCTTATTAGCATCAATTCTTTCATAAACCTCCTTCTTGAACTTACAAGAGACACTTAGTTTAACATGCGAAGTCGATCTGAAAATGGTCTTGCGGCGTTGGTGTGGAATATCTGTCTCCTCTTCATCTTCATCGGTGGGAATGTCGTCATTGGAAGATCGTTGATCGTCAACATTGGTATAGCGTAGCTGTTGTGTTGTGTTAGTAATGTGATCTTCGTGGTGAAACTGTTTCGAAACTTGCCTTACCGTAATTTCAGATTCATTTTCAAGGTCTTCCAACACCTTCTCCCAAATTTCATCAAATTCTTCATCACTCACAGATGGATTCTTTGAGCTGTAGAAGAACTGATAAAGTTCATCATCACTGATACCAACCTCAAGGTCATCCCCATCACCGCATTTGATCTCAGCGTTTCTTGTTCTGAGAAGATCCAAACTCTTGGAGACAACCTCATTGATAATGTTCTCTTTCTCTTGGTCCTTGACACAGTAGTCACTGAATGGAAGAAGTCCATAGAATTTGTACCATGGCTCAACGGCAATGAAATCCTGCTTACACTTGATCTGCATAGCTGGTAAACAAATGGCGTTATCTGGACATGGAAGACAAGATGGTTTGACGGTGTCCAAGAAGTCTTCAAACTGATGGATGTACTCGTTATCAACACCTGGGAAGGCAGGTTGATATATTTCAGAGCCACAGTAACCAACCAGAACACGTTGTTCACGATACCAAATAGCAAAGACGATAACAACAACAGCGAACAAAAAGGTAGTGAACTGTCTGATGAAGTCGAAAACAGAAGACCAATTGATCAATGGAACTCTTTCCACAAATGGCTGGCTCTCTTCTTCAATCTCTGTTTCCTTTTCTTCACCAACAAATATGTCATTAACTTGCTTGATAGCATCCTCAGTTTCTTTCAAAACGGTCTCATTGGCAGACTCAATCTCGTTTTGAAGGTTCAGCAAGCTGGAATCATCGTTACTCTGGACAACTGTCGAGTGCTTTTCATCATCTTCCTCATCTTCTTCATCACTCAGCAGTTCAGGATCTTCATCCTTGGATTGAGCAGTCTCATCCTGCTTGTCATCTGTAGAGGTGTCTGCAGTGGAAGTGAAGGAAGGAAGACTGGAACCAAGAGTCTTTGCAAAACCAGAGCTTACCTTGAACTTGGAGAAGTCGGGAATCAAAGATCTTCTCTTGACAGATCTTGATGGTGTTTGGTACTGTGGTGAACTACCAAGAGAAACTTTGCTGGCGTTTCCATCATGGGGTGTCATAAATGGTTCATCCACATTTGCCTTTGGCGTTTCAGCCACGACTGGCTTCTCAGACACAATACGCTCTTGTACAAAAGGCTCTGGAATAGGCTCTTCAACATGTTCAGGTTCTCTTGGGAATGCCTCTTGGAAAGGACGAGAGGTTCCAAATGAAATATCACCATCAAACAAGTCTTTGTTAGATTTGCTGAAATTTGGAGACGAAGATTCAAATTTGGAGATTGCCAATGACTTCTTCAGTGGCGACTTTTGGTGATGTGATTCAGGAGAAGAGGAGAATGCAGTTTTTCTCATTGGTTTCAAAGACTTCTTTGGTGACTTGGAAGTGGCCTCAGCGGCACGCTTACGTGGAATGGTCTTCTTTGTCTTCATGTCTGGGGAAGAAGGTATTGGGGATTGGAAGACGTTGTCATTGGAGAAAGAAGAATCAATTTTGGAGGCACCAAGCTTGAAAGGCGACTTCTTCTCAGCCTTGTTGAATTCTTCTTCAGTGACCATCTCAACGGAAGAGCCATCAGAGTCAGAGTCAGAATCGGATGATCCAGAGCTGGAAGATTCTTGCTTCTTGGCACGTGCTTTCTTTGGTGCTGGCTTCTCAGCCTTGGAGGACTTTCTGGCTGTCTGAATCTTAGTTGGCTTTAGTTTGGGAACAACACCGATGTCGACATCTTCCGTCGAGTCCTTTGATCTGGACACTTTTCTTGGAGATCTTCTTGTAGTGGTCACTTCTGGCTCTGCAGACGTGGCATTTCTTGAAGTCTTACGAGCCTTCTTGACTTTGGAATCGGAGTCGTCATCTGCAACGGGGTCAACGGTCTTAGCCCTGGTCTTCTTTGGAACGATCTCGATTCTGTCGTGGTTGGCAACGACGCTGTTGAGAACTTTGAGTCTTTGGGCGGCAGTTGGCTTGACGTGCTCGTTGAAGAGGTTGATCAAGTCCTGTTTCTTGGCTCCGGACGGGTAAGAGACATCGTTCTGCATGAGCACATTCCTCAATTGGGCCACTTTGTACTTTGCCGGGTTGAACCCTGTTGATGTTGTTAGTAATCGGTCCGTTGAAACGTTTGCTGTGTTCGCTGGCCATTACACAGCGCGGGAAAGCAAAAAAAAAGACCAATGAACACTTACCTGGCTGGAGATACTCCTGCTCTAAGACATCCATGGTGACCGGGTGTCTTTTCTTGCCGTTCTGGAGATCGGGAGAAGTCAGCGGTTAGAAAAGTGGGATTAGCCGCCGAAATTCCAATGTTGTTGTTTTGCTTTTGTTTGTTTACGTTTTTCGGGCGGCCACGAATGCGCGCTAAAAGTTCGGCCGGGTAACAGTAACCCTTGTTGCTGACATAATGCTTACATAATCATATTTGCGAGGGGTTACCCGGCCCTCAGCACCAGTCGCGACCGAAACAGCATCCATCCCCCGCCAAAAGTGGATGACAACATGACAGCACACAACCGACAACAACAACAACAACAACAGCAACAACACGGCGCTTCAACCGACAAACACAGACATGGGCGAGCACGACGAGAAGCCGGACTTCAACCCGCCGGGCGGCAGGGTCGGCAAGTACCAGATCATCAGAACGCTCGGCGAGGGCTCCTTCGGCAAGGTCAAGTTGGCGTACCACTTGACGACGGGGCAGAAGGTGGCGCTCAAGATCATCAACAGAAAGACGCTGGCCAAGAGCGACATGCAGGGCCGGATCGAGCGTGAGATCTCGTACTTGCGCTTGCTCAGACACCCGCACATCATCAAGCTGTACGACGTTATCAAGTCCAAGGACGAGATCATCATGGTGATTGAGTTTGCCGGCAAGGAGCTCTTCGACTACATTGTGCAGAAGGGCAAGATGGAGGAGAACGAGGCCCGCAGGTTCTTCCAGCAGATCATCTCCGCCGTCGAGTACTGCCACCGCCACAAGATTGTCCACAGAGACTTGAAACCAGAGAACTTGCTCTTGGACGACCAGTTGAACGTCAAGATTGCCGACTTCGGTTTGTCCAACTTCATGAGCGATGGTAACTTCTTGAAAACGAGTTGTGGCTCTCCAAACTACGCTGCACCAGAAGTCATCAGTGGTAAGCTCTACGCTGGTCCAGAAGTTGACGTGTGGTCGTGTGGTGTCATCTTGTACGTTATGCTCTGTGGCCGTCTGCCATTTGACGATGAGTTCATCCCAGCTTTGTTCAAGAAGATCTCCAACGGTGTCTACACGATCCCAAACTACTTGAGTCAAGGTGCTAAGAACTTGTTGACACGTATGCTTGTTGTCAATCCATTGAACAGAATCACAATCCACGAGATCATGCAAGATGAATGGTTCACAACAAATATTGCCGAATACCTTATGCCAAATGACGTTCCAAAGAAACATTCAGAGATTGATGAGAATGCTGTGAATCAGTTGATGCACACAATGGGCTATGCCAAAGAGGAGATTATGGACACTCTTAACAATAACACACAAAACGAAATCATGGATGGTTACCTGTTGATCAAGGAGAACAAGATGTTGCTCGATGATATCAAGAAGAATGGTAACGCCGAGACAGATAAGCTGGATGCATTCCTCAGTCAATCGCCACCTTCCTCATATGAACACAAAGAACATGGAACTACTCATACAAATGACAAGAGATTGAAAGATGAGATCACATACCAAGCATTATCAGCAACGATGGGACAAAAAGACACACAAAGCACGATTGCCATCTTGCCAACGTCGTTACCACAAATTCACAGAGCCAACATGGCCCAATACGGATCAGAGGCTGCTGCTAAGATCAACCCAATCAGTACCAAGAAATCTAAAACGAGATGGCATTTCGGTATCAGATCAAGATCTTATCCTTTGGACGTTATGGGAGAGATTTACAGAGCATTGAAGAATCTGGGAGCAGAGTGGACGAAACCAAATGAAGATGAGTTATGGACGATCCGTGTTCGTTGGAAATATTCTCCAAATGTTGCCGCTGGAGACGAGGGCAAAGTACCAGACATGATGAAGATGATCATCCAGTTGTTCCAATTGGAGCCAAACAACTACTTGGTTGACTTCAAGTTTGACGGATGGGAGAACAGTGATGGGAGTGTTGGTGACAAGGAGATGACCACAAAGAACGATGATGAGATTAGTAGTTTCTCTGCTTATCCATTCCTCCATTTGGCCACACGACTCATCATGGAGCTCGCTGTGAACAGTCAAGGTGGTTGAAATGTACAATATAAACTCTGGGCCGCTCATACTATTTGAATGCATATTACCTGAGGCAAATTGAGAAGTGTAGATTTTCATTCAGCTTCGTAGATGAGCTTCTGTCTACAATGGTTATATAACAAAACGTGATATTACAAAGTAAGAGGTTGGGTTGCTGATCAACTCGTGTGTACTGACAATGCAAAGACTTCAAATTGCCCTTAGTGACTCGTCAACCTCCTCTATCCTTCTTGTAAAGGTGTCCTCGCCCTTACCTTCGTACACGTAATTGTCCGTCTCTTTCAACACCCATCTGTTAAACGTGTCTGCCAGCACTGTGATTTCCGGGATCTTGAGCAGCTGATCGTTGATGTGTGCTTTTGTTCTTATCACGGCGCTGAGGTCCAGTGTGGTGCACGTCTTTGTGAGAGTCAGTTTCGGGTATGACATCACGCGCAGGATGGCGACGGTTCCCTTGAGATAGAGATGGCACAGCTTGGGGAAAAGCCTCTCTGGGAAGCACAACTCGTACCAGGAATCTGTGTCCGGCGTTTCCCAGTGGATCAGTGCAGAAATGTCGAGACAGAGAAGTTCAAGCTTGTGGAAGGCAAGCGTGGTGGAGTGCTGGCTCTGAGAAAGGGCAAACGCAGGGAAGTATCCACCGATGGTGAGCTCTTGGACAATGTGTGTGGGTGTTGAGAGGTTTTCCCAGCCCATCTCCAAGTACCCACTGGGGGCTTTGTCTGTGGAGCTTCTCAACTGGAGAATCTCAAGAGTCCTCAAGGCCTCTAGACGGCCCCTGAGTATGATCTTATTAACGTTCCACACCATGTCGCTCTTCTCCAGGGCAACCAGCTGGACACAGTCCATGTCTCCTCGTCTTCTGAGCTCAGGCAGACGCTTTCTGTCATAGTACATCTCCTGCCTCAGCTCAGTTAGCAGTGCGAACCGTGTGAGTGCATCTGAGCAGAGTTCTGGGGCCCAAGACCAGCGGACCACCAAGCGGTCTGGGTGGTTGTGCGTGGTCAGCCGGAACCACACAAACTCCTCCGTGTTGAACAGGAAGTTCCACATCTTAAGAAGGGCATCGTCTGGCAGCCCATAAAGCCAAACCCGCTTGTAAAGAGCGACGAAGACCAGTTTGCCATGTATGGAGATGTTGAGGCTGTTGAAGCCTTCTTGGTCATGGCGATCCCCCACAACCCAACTAAACCTGTCAAGGTGCTCGCACAACGGGGATGCTCCGTGCGGCGTGGACAGGCTCCAGTTCAGGTTGGCCACTGAGAAGCTCTCCTTCTTGACATGACGGCTGTACTGGCGGACCTCATCATAGATTTTGCGTATGTACCCGGGCTCTGTCTTACACACCACTGGAATCCGTGAACCTCTGAAGGACACGTGAAGATGCGGTGCAAGCTCCTCGAGTGCCAGATTGAGCACTGAATTGAGCACTGGATGGAGACACTCGCGCCCGTTGTCTGTGGTGATGCACTTATCGCTGAAGCTGACACTCTGCCCAAGTACCTCTTTGTCCTCAGAGCGGAGCGTCCTGGTGGTGTGGTGGGAGTCTCCTGAACCATTCTCATCAAAGCCCTCGTCTATAGAGTCCAGTAGCTCGGAGTGCTTGATGATGTATAACCTCCCACATGAAGCAGGGGTCAAGCTCTGAAACCGGAACAGCAGCTCTTCGGTGTAGTTCCTGTTTACTGCCCCGTGTGGGGCCACCAAGCAGTAAGAGGCGTCCACGAGCGGGCTGGAGAACAGGCGGGCATAGCGACACCCTTCGTAAGCGTTGAGGTGCCCTGTGAGTGTAGCCTTATCGCAGTCAAGCAGCACTGCCACTCTTCTCACGAGTCTGCCGACGTTGCACTTGCTCTCCTTCTCAAAGTCGCTCAGGCTCTGTACGTGTGGGACGCTGGATGAGCACATGAGAGAACACCTCTGCACGTTGTCGGTGATGACGCCAACGGACCAGGAGGGAACACACCGCAGTGTCGTTTTGAAGTCTTCAAGGGAGGCATTGTGTAGTAATATGCCCCAAAAGTGGAATAACACCTCCGCTGGAAGCCTGAAGAGAAGCGCTTTGGCCCGTCGCTGTTGTGGTAATAGGGTTCTCTCTAGACGGCTTGAGCTCATTGTGTGGTGCTAATGTTTGACTACCAAGCGCGTCTATTCCAGTGTGTCTCGATGTAGAAGGTAGAGCCCCGAGAGTGGAGGTGACAGCTCGTTCATTGTTCAAGGCTATACATAGTTCAGTATAACTGCTCCCTGCTCCGAGTTCGGGTAACGCGCGGCCCAAAAAATCTGGTATGCGCACGTGGAAAGAACTAGCTTGGTGTCCGGGTGTCAACATTGCCGAGGCGCAGCATGGTAAACAGTAAAATGGTAAACAGTAAACAACCACAAAAGCGGATGTCGCCACCCGCCATACCGCCATCAAAAAACCTTCAAGCACAACAGCCGCCAACCATGACCACTCAGAGGAGCCATGAGAGGCCACCCCAATCACAGCGAACACAATGCCCGACTTGATGACACTGTACGCAGTCGAAGGTGACTACGGACTCGGGGCGCTTATTGTCTCACTGATGGCATTCGCCTTCACCATTGGCATCACCGTGTACGATAGAGTCTCCACGCACAAGAAAATCAAGACTTTGGTGACTGAAGAGTTAGCTGAGATCAAGAAGGACTTGACGACTTTGTCTGGTGAACAAGCTGAGATCAAGAAGGACTTGATTGTGCAGCACTCTGAGTGCATGAAGTAGAAAGAGATGGAGGTCTTGTCCACTGAAACCAAGAAGAGGAAGATCATGAATTTGGAGTGAATTGAGGGTGCTCAAACGAGGTGCTTATTTGACTGTTCGTATTGCACTGCAGTGACTGCTGTCGTAGTTGATGATGATGTTGTGGATAGACTGTGGCTGGGAAAGAACTCCCTTCAAAGATGACTTCTCTGTTCTCTCAGCTCTGTCATAGTGGTAACTACTACTATGAGGGTCCACCGTCCAATTAGTTTAGAGCCGGAAATTACAAACGCAAATCACGTTACGTTCCAGGAGGAAAAGGCTCCAAGTGCAAAGTATTGAATTGACTGAATTGACTGAATTGACTGAATTGCCTGAATTGCCTGAATTGCCTGAATTGACTGAATTGCCTGAATTGACTGAATTGACTGAATTGACTGAATTGCCTGAATTGACTGAATTGACTGAATTGACTGAATTGACTGAATTGACTGAATTGACTGAATTGACAGCATCGATGACCCAAGGGCCAAGACGCGCTCAATTTGTGGTTTATGTAATTTGCCGTTTTAGGAAATAAAAAGTGTGCGTTGCCATGACAACGCGCATGGTAGCCACAGAAAAGTAAACAAAGGGGTGGTTCCGCGTTGAACTCCCAAAGCACAAAAGTTGGGCAAAAAAGCCGTTCTCTCTTTCCTTCCACACAGGCAAAGAGCAGACAAAGAAGAGAAATGAGCAGGCCAGCGACAATGCCACAGAACACACAGCACTGCGGAATCTCCCAGCAAGAACTCCAACAGATCCACAGATCGCTGTACAAGGCCCGCAAAATGGTGGTGCTCACGGGCGCTGGAATCTCGTGCAATGCTGGAATCCCAGACTTCAGATCGTCCAATGGCCTGTACAACATGTCGCAGAGGTCCAACAGCGCGTTGAAGGGGAAAGAACTGTTCGACATCAGCGCCTTCAGCTCCGAGGAGTCCATCAAGAACTTTGCCCTGTTCATGTCCAACCTTTACTCCCACACAAAGAAGGCCACACCGACCAGGACACATCGCTTCATTGCTAAGAAAGTGGAGCAGAAGAAAGTCCTGAGATGTTATACACAGAACATTGACGGCATCGAGGCCAAGTGCCACTTGAACATGGACTTTGACCACAACGAGAAGGACAAAACACCGCTTCAAAAGTGGAAGTCACTGGACGTTGTGCAATTGCATGGCGACTTGAACAGTTTGTCTTGTACCACTTGCTCGTCTTCCACTGGATGGAACCATGGTCTTTTGGAAGAGTTACAGTCCGGTGAACTACCAGAGTGTCCACAGTGTATTGAACACGTCAACCGTCGTGTTGAGTTGGGTAAGAGAACCACAGGACAAGTTGGATTCCTGAGACCAAGCATCGTGCTGTATGGAGAGAACCATCCACAGTCAGAGATTATCACGACTGGGTTGAACTCAGATCTTAGGGCAAGACCGGATCTCCTGCTTGTCATGGGCACATCATTGAAAGTTCACGGTGTGAGACAGTTGGTGAGGTCATTATCACAGGCCATCCATTCCAAAGGTGGTATTGTTGTGCTGGTGAACAAAGACCCAATCAACGGATGGAAAGATATCATTGACTACCAGGTTCCATCTGATTGTGATGCCTTCATCTCTGGGTATGAATCCTATGAAAGAGCTGAGCTTTTGAAGAAATCTCCATCCAAGACATTGAAGACTCCACCAGCCACACCAAAGAAGTGTCGTATCAGAGACATCTTGAACACTCCAACACCATCTCCATCCAAGAAGAGGGCTTTCGATATCTACCAGGACGACAGCACCGGTGTCAAATCCTCACTCTTGAAGACACCAACAAGGAAGAAAGTCAAGGACATGCTGACCCCAGATGAGTCTCCAAGACGCTCTCCAAGACTGCAAGTGCTGGACATGAACGCAGAGAGGGAAATCAGGCTAAAGAATTTGTGATGGGAATGTAATAATGTGATGTCTTTGGGTATGTAATGATACCGATGTAGCAGCTCTCCCAGAGACTGCGGATATGCTGGACAGAGCCACAAAAACACCGCTTCCCAATGCCATACAAACATGATAGGAGAGCCTCAATCTGGCAATCTCCGACCAAGAAAAGACCAATTGCTGGAAACCAGGCTTTCACAGCTCGACACAGTTCCGCCTTTTGTCTAGAAGTGGAAAGATCCCCGGCTTCAGGGGTTAAATGAGGTGCATTGAGGGGGCACACGTGTGTGTAAGTACTAAGTACAGTGTGAGAAACCATGGATCGGGCCGATTTGGGACGCTATTTAGCCCCTTTTTGGAAGAAAAAAAGACAGAATACATGCAAACAGTGGGTGGAGATTCTACAAATGGCAACCGATTGGTCTTCAGAGAGTCGACTGTAGTTGCAATTGTTACGAATGGGTTCGTATCGCCATCAGTTGTAGATCGTTCAACGGTCGCGGGTGGAAAATTTCATAGGCCGTAGCAGTTTCACTTATACTTATACGAACTCTCTTTGGATGGATGAAAGAACCAGAGATACGAGAAGAACTTGGCGATGAGATCCGTGACATAAAAATCCAGCTGGGAGTGAACCTACCAAAAAAGGCGTCAGAAAGCATCCAACAAGGCCTCACAGAAACGTACATCTTCGGGCGTCCGGTCACCTTCATGCTTACATTATCCTCCGCACAGGGCTCAATTCTCATTGTTGTACCACGTTTCTGGCCCTAAAACTGAGCAGCATACCACAGATCTCCATATATATATATTACTCACAGGGCGCACACACTTCTCCGCTACTCTTGGCGTATGTTGTGCCTAATCTGATCTCCAACCACCAACAATGAAGGTCTCCAGCATCCTCGTCACTGCTCCGGTTGCGCTCGCCACTGGCACCCAGATGCCACGTTCCAAGCCATACCCTCAGGAATCGCTTGAACAGTACAACATCCTCAGATACACCGGTGCTACTGGCCCATACATCTCTGCCACCGGCTTCGGTATCGAACCGGAGACCCCAGACTACTGTACCGTCACACAGGCTCACTTGTTCATGAGACATGGTGCTCGTTACCCAACTACGGGGACTGGTGCCTCTGAGCTTGAGGTCTACCAGAAGCTCATGAACGCTACGGAGAACATGGACGCTATCGTCGGTCCATTGTCTTTCCTCAAGGACTACAGCTTTTTTGTTGGCGATTCTTCCCGTCTTGAGACAGAGTCTAACGCTGGATACTACGCAGGGCTTACTGAATGCTTCGAGACAGGTGCCTTGTTGAGACAGAAGTACGACCACTTGTTCGACGGCGAGACAATCCATCCAGTCTTTGCTGGCTCCCAAGAGCGTGTTGTCGAGTCCGCTAAGGCTTTCGGTAAAGGTTTCTTCGATACAAACTACACCGACCTGTGCTCTATCCAGTCCATCCCAGAAGAGCCAGAACAAGGAGCCAACACTTTGACTGCCACCGAGGCCTGTATCAACTTGAACCAGTCTGTTCATGCGGATATCTACAACTCTTTCCCAAGTGACTATTTGGAGAATGCTGCTTTACGTTTGAACGATTTGTCCCCAGGCTTCAACATCACCGGTGACGATGTTTACGACATGATGGGCTACTGCGGGTTTGAACTGAATGTCAGAGGCTACTCTCCAATGTGTGATCTATTTACTACGGATGAGTGGATTACATTTGAGTACACAAAGTCCATCAACTTCTACTACCAGAGTGGGCCTGGATACAACTTGTCTGCTGCAATTGGTTCTGTTTATGCCAACTCCACTTACACTTTGATGGAGCAAGGCTCGGACTACCCATACAATTTGACGTTCTCATTCTCTCATGATTCCGATCTGGTCTTCTACGCCGCTGCTTTGGGCCTCTATGAACCAGATTACGACTTGGATGCCACTCAGGTTGATTTCCAGACCGACTATAGAGCCTCCCAGATCTGTCCAATGGGTGGCAGACTGATCACTGAGAGACTGGAGTGTATGAGTCCATCTACCAATCAAACTGATGTCTATGCCAGAGTCATCCTTAACGACGCTGTTGTTCCTATCCCAGGCTGTCAAGAAGGACCAGGCTTCTCTTGTCCATTGGATGGTTATCTTGAGACGATCCAGAGCAATTTGAGTATGAACCAGACTTATAACAAAGCGTGTGGTGTCAACTCCACTTACCCCCAGTACACCTCCTTCTACTGGGACTGGGAGGTTACCTTTGAAGACAACTGAGTATCCTTGCTCTCGATTCTTTCAATTCTTTATACGTATCTGCCTTGTTCTCCTTCGATACAATGGCAATCTTCTCCAATACTAGAGCATACCCTTTATTAGTTACACTCCTGTATATAGAGTCGTATACTGTTATATACACGATCTACTGCTGAACGTAAATGAAACCGAGCTGGTCAACGGCATCGCCAGACTCACCATAGAAACCAGCAATGGCGAACCCGGATGGAGCAGTGAACTCAGAGCAGTCACCACTTTCAGTACCTGCGCTCAACGTGTTACCAGCTGACGTGGTGGCAGTGATAGAGAACAGTCTCTCAGTGTCGTTGTATTCGTCAACACAGACCTTAGCTGAGGTCCAGTACTCGTCGTCTGCCAAAGTCAAGAAGACCACAGTGCCACCAGTACCACCATGGGAGAAGGAAGTACCATCAGCCAGAGCCAAACCAACAAAGTCCAATCTCTCGTCACCGGCAAAGGTCAAGACAGAAGCCTTTGAATCGGCGGAGAGGGACTCAATGTCATTGAAGTAGACACTGTTGTCACCACCAACCAGATTGGAAGTCTTGAAATCACTGCTCACTGTGTAGGTGAAGTTGACCAAGATAGGGTTATGGTCAGACAGTTGAGAGCCTTCATAAGTGAAGAGGTCACCAGCGTAGTCGAAGTGGACAGCACTCAAATCAACAACCGGAGAACCTCTGTAGAAGACCTTGTCGACGATCTCACAGGTCAACGAGGTGGACGGCAAGTCACACATGAGAGCATCAGCACCACCGGCAGGCGCAACACCGTCCATTTCCAGCTCAACCCAGACATCTGTCATGCCGTTCTGTCTGGAGAAGATGGCAATGTCGTCCAAGGATCTGGTGTAACGGCAGTTGGTGTCACCGTAGATGACGACCGCCTCACCATACGCAGAGTCGTCGATCCAGTCAGCCACCTGTTGGAGATTGGAGTTTCTGGCGGTCTCATCGCCGTCCTCGGTACCAGCATCCGCGTGCAAGTTGATGAAGTTGATGTAGACACCGTCCTCGAACTGGACCTTCATGTGGGTGAACCCCTTTGGAGTCAGACAGTCGTTCTCCGAGGCATCAGAGCACGTGCCCCACTTGACTCTGTTGAAGTTGATCCAGTTGTAGTTGGAGAGGGTGTTGAGCCCAGAGCCGAACGGGACACCGCCAGAAGTGGCGGTTCTGTACGGGTGGGTGTCGTACTCGTACAGAGTCGCGTGGTAGTTGAAGTCCTCCTGAACGTGGATGATGTCGAGATCGTCTTCCAAGGAGGCAAAGATCTTTCCGATGTTCTCAGTTGCCGTGGTCTTGTCGAGTGTCTCATCGTTGTCCTGAAGGATCTGTGGAAGACCAGCCACGTTGAAGGTGAGGACGTTGAACTGGCCGTCACAAAGAACCCCTGTGGCGAGGAAGGCACTGGCGATAAGGGAGAGAGCTGCCTTCATGTTGTGTTAAAACGTGGTAGAGAAACCTCAAAGGGCACAGACACGACAGGCCATCTGAGGGATGCAAGGGAGAGAAGGGCCTTGCTCTTATAGAATTTGAGGTACCAACCGAACTCTCGACTCGAGGGATTTGCAAATTGCAACTGGAACGGAGGTCCGTGGAGAACGCAGTAGATCCTGCACCACGCCTAGTAACAGGTCTAGGGCCCACATGAGCGATGGTCTGTGCGCCCGAGGAGCCAGCAGCTCGGTGTAACACTTGGTAAATAAGCACAAGCCACTCTTCCAGGGAGTTCTTTTGTCTGCGTGTTGAGCTAAACTCTGCGACGACCAGGGCCAAAACAGGGATCGCACGGTGGTTACTGGTTAGCGGCTTCGCTGTAGACCCTTTTCCCCGCAACTACAGTTCTTTGCTGGGACCCTGAACCCCGAACCTTTTGAGAGTAGTACTATGGATAACGGAACTACACAGAACACGGGGTATCTAAAAAGGGAATCCCCGTTGGTAATTGGAACGCTGGTCCGGCCAACGTGGGCGATCCTTGTATCGGACCTTCCATGTGGCATGTGGCGCACCAATTTCCCCACCGAGGCCACAACCATTACCCATTTACCCATCTACACACAAAAGGATCATGATTCTACTAATGTACACTCTTTGGGGAAATTAAATACAGAATATATGCGCCGTTATCAATAAATACAAACCAGATCACTGCTCTGGAATGTCATCGTGGAAGAACTTACCCTCCAGCGTTGGCTTGATGACTCCAACTCTGACACAGAAGTCACCGAAATGCTCTCCTTCCTCTCTCTCCAAGGCCCATCTCTTGAACAGTGGCTTCAAGATGGCCAACACCTCCTGCTCCGTGATACTCTGCCTGTAGATCTTGTTGACACGCTGGCCAATGTAACCACCACCGAGCATCAGGTTGTAGACACCGTAGGCCTTACCGACAAGGGCAACCTCGGCCAACCAAGGTCTGGCACAACCGTTCGGACAACCAGTCATTCTCATCACAACAGAGTCGTGCTTCAAGCCGTACTCCTCCAATGCTTCCTCCAACTTGGAGATCAACACCGGCAAGTAACGCTCAGCCTCAGCCATGGCCAAACCACACGTTGGGAAGGCAACACAGGCAGCACTCGACAAACGAAGACCGGAGAAGTCGGTGTTATCCAACTTGTACTCGGCAAGCAGAGCCTTGACATCGGCCAACTCCTCCTCAGAAACGTTGGACACCAACACGTGCTGGTTACCGGTCAATCTGAAGGAACCAAGAGAGCCAGCTCTAGAGGCAAAGTACTCGGCAATCTTCTTGAAACCGGTCTTCTGTGGCAACTCTGGAGTGTTCTCAACACGACCATTCTCAATGAAACAAGTAAAGTGGTGCAAGTTGAGCTCATCCTTGACCCAGCCAAAGTGATCAATGTTGTCCTTGATCTCGTAGGCACGTTCAGGTTCAAACTCGCGTCCCCACAATTCTTCAACCTTGCTCTTGTAAACCTCAACACCCAACGTGTCAACGGTGTATTTCAATCTGGCATTCTTTCTGTCCTTTCTGTTACCGTGGTCTCTCTGAACAAGCATAACCTTCTCACAGACAATGTGGATCTGGTCAACAGGAACGAAACCGAACGAAGAACCGGCTCTTGGGTAAGTCTTGGTGTTGTTGTGAGTAGAACCCATACCACCACCGACAAGAACGTTGAAACCGACACAGGTGTTGTCCTCAATGATGGCAATCAAACCAACATCGGATGACCAAACATCGACATCGTTGTATGGAGGCACTGTGATGTTGATCTTGTACTTTCTTGGGAGGTAAGTCACACCGTAGAATGGCTCATTGTCAACAAGGGCATTACCAGACACCAATGTCTTCACCTTCTTTGGACCTTCTTTTCTGTTCTCAAACGTCTCAGTCCAAGTTGGGCTGTCATCCTCTGGATCGCTACCTTGCAACCAAATCTCGTGATAAGCGGTGGTTTGAGGCAACAAGTACTCAGAGATCTTTGTGGCAGCAGCGGCAACCTCACCGTGAACCTTGGCGTTACCTGGCAAGGCACTGATCATGACGTTTCTGTTAACATCACCACAGGCACCCAATGTGTCCATCAAAGCGGCGTTCATACCTCTGATGGATGGCTTCAAGTTATGCTTGACGATACCGTGCAACTGGAAAGTGGCTCTTGTTGTGATCTTCAAAGTACCATTACCTCTCTCATCAGCCAACTTGTCCATGGCCAACCACTGTTCAGGCTTGGTGATACCACCTGGGAGTCTGACACGGGCCATGAAGATGTAGAATGGCTCCAAACCGGCAGCTTTTCTAGCGTCTCTGAGATCACGGTCATCCTGCATGTAGATACCGTGGAACTTGGTCAACTGCTGGTCATGAGCAGAGATGGCACCGGTGGATTCATCCTGCAATCCTTCGACGATGGTACCTCTCAAGTAGTCGGAAGCCAACTTGATGTCCTCGTTGGTGATTGGAGGTGGCTCATCAGCAGTCTCAATGTTATCAACACCAAGGGACTTCCACAACTCTGCTTCCCAGCTGTTGTAACCGGTTTGCCAGCCATCAGCGTCCTGGTCATCACCAAGACCCAATGGACAGAGCTCCTTAGCGTTCAAGAAGAGCAATCTGTTGTGCAAGTCAACGGCTGGCTTGTTGTAGTAGTGCTTGTCCTGAGCTCTTGGCCAGTACTTGGAGTCACCGAGACCGAAACAAGAGATCTTGGAGAACTCAAGGTCCAAGTCACCAGAGCCCTTGACGGCGTCCCAGAAGGACTTACCATTCTGTGGGAATTCACCTTGACCGGATGTAGAGGTGACAAAGACGATGTTCTCCTCAGTTGGCAAGTCTTCCAAGATGATGTCATCCATGGAAAGAGCAGATGCCTTCAAACCTCTCTGAGAGGCTCTCTTTGCGATCTTCTTAGCAACGTTCTCAGCAGTACCACCATCAGATGCGAAATAGACGGACAACGGTGGACCAGACAAACCTTCAAGCAACTGGTTGTAGGCCTCCTTGGCTCTCTTCTCCTGCTTCTGTTTGATGATGGAAGACTGGGACTGTTCCAAAGATCTTGCGAATTGAGGGTTCTTGGAAGCCAACAAGGTCAACTTGTTCTCACGGTCCAAGAACTTCTTCAAACTCTCCTTGATGACGGTGGAGTCGAGCTTGAAGTCCTCGTTTGTTGGGTCGTAACGGTACAATGGGATGTAACCTGTGTCAACGGCCTTTTTGGTGTTGGTCAAGATCTCCAATGGAGTGTCGTTCTCATCGTTGATAGGCAAGTATGCAAGGATGATAGATGGACCTTCAAACTTGGATGCCTCGATCAAAGTGGAGAGAGCCTGTGTGTATGATGAGTAAATGGCGATGGATCCGACGTAGGCGTTACCGTAGTTCATGGCATAGAGACCAACGTCTTTCTTTCTCAAAGCTGTGTAAGACTTCTCTTTGACCTTCTCGTCATAAGTCTCATTGTCAATGATCATCATGTTGATGTTCTCGTTGGAGGACAAGACGTGGTGAACACCAGAGGAACCGACATCGTAAGCCCAAGAGTCAGAGCCAATGATCCAAGTGGAGTTCAAGTAAAGAAGGTCTTTCAAAGACAACAACTCCTTGGCGGTGGCAGATGGATCAGTGGACAAGATCTCAACAATGGAACCGGCAATGATATTCTGTTCAACTTTACCAGAACGAGCGAGAACGAGCCACTTGGTTAACAAGTCAACGAGCTCAGAGGTTCTTGGGGTGGTGAACTTGGAGTCAGCGGCATCCAAAGAAGCATGGACGAGCTCAATGAGTTTTGTTTGTTGCTCTTTCTTGTGAAGGTAGGCACCGAAACCGTACTCTGGAGAGGAGACGTTGACATTTTCAGCGTTGAAACGGTTCAAGACGTTGAGCTGGGAACCAAACAACTGGTCCAAGACGGTGATGTATGACTCTTCCAACTTGGAAACCTTAGCGATGGAATCAAGCTGTTCTTCAGAGATTGTGGACTCGGCACCTTCACCAAAGAACAAGTTCTGGATTGGGTTGTCGTTGGCCAAGTTGGCAAGGGAGAGCTTGACGGCGTTGGAGACTTGACAGTTGAGGCCAATGGAGGATGCAGCGATCTTGGAGATGTTCTTCTCAACGAGCAACGTTGGGTCCTGGAAGAACTCAAGCAAGAAAGGAGAGAATCTGTGCAGTGGCTTTGTCAGTGACTGCTCGATCAAGGATATGCTCTGGACTGATGCTGGGAGGGCCTCGAGGATGGACTGGATGTTGAACGGTCTGAAAATCTTGACGGTGGCAGTTGGGAGCTTAGACTCGGCAAGCTCAGCGTGGTGAGGACCAATGTGGATGATGGCGGTGGCGGAGCCCTTGGAGCCCTGGGAGTAGTCGAACTCGGAGATGGCGAACCCGTGGGACTTGACAAGCTCGAGGGACTGCTCGTAGTGGTTCTCTTCAAAGGCATCGTGCTCCAGGACGGCGTTGATCTTGGTGGAGTCCAGAGCGACGGTGGAAGGCGCAGATGCAGATGCAGATGTGTAGTTGATGAAGTGGAAGACGGGTTTCTGCGTGTTCTTGACGAGGGTGTGGGCCAGGAGCAGGAACGGCACGTAGTCCGAGACGGAGTTTGAGATGAGCGTTGTGTAGCCCAGGTCCTTGACGGCGATGACGCTCTGGTAGTCTGTGAGGGCCGCGTTGATGACGGTGGGACGCAACTGGGCGAGGTGTGGCAGGGCCTGGACGACCGTCTTGTCGCCCACAAAGAGCACGGTGGTCTTGTCGGAGTTCTGCTGGAGGTCGAGCACGGTGGCCAGCGGGTCAGCAGAGTCCAGGAGCTCGAGATCGGCCTTGACGATGGCTGGAGCGGCCCTTGACGGCTTGGAGACCACGAGCGTGTGGTCCGCAAGCTGGGCGGCCGTGTAGAAGTCAGCGACGACGTGGGCCATTGTTTCTGTGGTTGATACACTGGTCGGTGGCAGAGAAGAGAGAAGAGAGGAACACCGGTGCACTGCTTTTTTTCATCCTCTTGGTGCTTTCAGATACACAAGAGATGGGCCGGTGAAATGTCGTGGGGATATTGGTGCAAGTCACGTGCGCGCCGGGGAAGTGTGGCTAGTGCTGACCCACTGCAAACGCCGCGCTGCGATTGGGTCTCTGGGCGGAGGCTGTGGCGTATGTGTGTTTAGTACTTTGTACTGTTTACTGGTTACTGTTTAGAGAGAGGGAGAAAGGATTAATACATCTGTTGTTAAATCACTGTTCACTACACTACACACACCACGGCCCACACACCACACCACAACCCAAGCTTAACTGACTACACTTATCTCGAGATCTGTGTGTGGCTTCGCATGGCACGTGACCCGGGGTTTGAAGGGACCCTGGAGCGCAGAGCCCAACACCCGGACACCAGTACTACCTTCAAAAGTTCAAAGCCCTCGGTGTTTGAAGTTTGGAGTTTACCCGTGGAAGCGTGGACGGTGGAAGCCCGCGGATTCGGATTCGGAAGCCACTGTGGCGGAGGCTCTGTTCGTGGACTGTGGCTGGTGCGCTGTTCAGCTGTTGAGTGTTCAGCCACAAAGTGTGGCGTGTGGCGTGTGGCGCTGCCGGGCTTTGAGACTTGGGAGAGACACCCGGACACCACGGCCGGACAGTGCACACCTCCCTGACAGGTCTGTCTTGTAGTTATGGTGTGAGTGTGGTGTAAAGAGCGTCACATTGTGTAGAGCCTCTAGAGTTGTCTTTATATGGCGCATGGTGGCTTCTTGCATCTCATACACCACCTTGTGACAGCTTTGAATAATATCAACATGTACCACTGAGATCCGGGGGCTCAATTGCTTGCTACTCTGTGCAACGTGCAACAAGAGCAAGCCATTTCTCTCTAGGATCCTATGTGTTTGATCTGTGCTTAAATTGTTGTATGTGTCTATGCAATGAAGAAGGCCAAGATCGACTTCTCACGCTACACCTCCATCGAGAGCAAGTGGTACCCGAAGCTTCTCACACCAAAGGAGGCAAACAAGTGGAACAACGGCACCAGAACACGCCCGTTGGAACTCCTCGAACAGGCTTACCACGAGAAAGACATCGATGACACTGAGAAACGGCTCGTCCACTGGTTCAGAACAGACCTGAGAGTCCATGACAACACGGCACTGTACCACCTTGTACAAGAGGCAAAACGCATCAAAGCTCAACCGGTGGGGATCTACATCATCTCTATCCCCTTTTGGAGGGCTCACTTGGAAGGCCCATTCAAAGTTGACTTTATCTTGAACTCTTTGAAGCGTTTGAAAGAGTCTTTATCCCAGCTGAATATCCCTCTCTCGATCGTCTACACAGAGTCAAAAGTTGACAGCAAGTGGTTCAAAGACCTTGTTCAAAACAGGTTTGGATCATCAACAGTCTTCTTCAACATACAGTACGAATACGACGAGCTCAAGAGAGACCTGGCCATTGTTAAAGAAGATGGCATGAACTGTCGTGTCTACCATGACCAATGTGTTGTTCAACCAGGTCAATTGGTCACCGGGAAAGGTACACAGTACTCCAAATTCACTCCGTGGTACAAGAAGTGGAAAGACACAGCGTACGACGTCAAGACAATTGATCACAAGTTCCCCAAATATGATACGAAAGACTTCAAAGACGATGATTTCATTCTCCCATCAGATCTCACACTCAACATTGAAACCCCACCATCTTACAAGCCAGTTGAAGAAGTCTTGAAACAGTGGTGTTCCAAGTCTTCCCACTACAAGTCAAACAAAGACTTCCCTGCTCAAGATCACACCTCCAGATTAGGACCATACCTCACATGTGGAGAACTGTCTCCAAGGTACTTGATCCAACGGTGCAAAGAGGAAGAATTCGTGAGAGAAGTTGCATTCAGAGATTTCTACAGACACATTGTGGTTCATTGGCCATTCTTGATGATGTTTATGCCTTATAACTTTTCCACTTTGGACCTCAAGTGGTCGAGTGATATCTCTTTGTTTGAAAAATGGTGTTTGGGACAGACTGGGTTCCCCTTTGTCGATGCTGCCATGAGACAATTGCTTCAAACCGGGTATATGAACAACAGATGTCGTATGGTGGTGGCATGTTTCTTGACCAAAGACCTTGCGCAAGACTGGAGAATGGGGGAGAAGTGGTTCCACTATCACTTGACAGATGCAGATCTCGCCTCCAACAACGGAGGATGGGGCTGGTGTTCATCCACAGGCGTCGATGCGCAACCTTGGTTCAGGATCTTCAACGTCTATACACAAAGTGAGAAGTTTGACAAAGATGGTGAGTTTATCAAGAAATGGATCCCAGAGTTGAAAGACGTTGAACCTAAGGAGCTGCATGGACCTCTATACGTTGAAGGTTACCCTCCACCTGTTGTGGACCGCTCAGTGGCACGTGAAGATGCACTAGAGCGCTACAGAGAGGCGCTTTAATAAATCGTTATCATTAGACATAAAGACATCGACTTTACATTAACATCTGAGATAACACTATGAACCAGTACACAAGGAGAGTCAACACACTGCCAGCAAATGGCTGTTTGATCGAAACGATAATATGGACCAATGTTGACCCCAAAATAGATACACTTCCAATGAGGGAAGAGCTTCTTGGGTCACTGTCGGACAAGGCAGCCAGATAAAGAGCAAGTAGTTGAGATCCAACAGCCCAAATAAGAAAGGTGAATGTACTCTGTGATGCAACCTCCGAGTTGAAAGCAGCGAAGTAGAAGGCCGCTCCAACTGCAGGCGAAGTTGCGATTGTAACAAGTTTGGCATAACTGTCTCCCATTCTGGAGTAGTAGACTGTGTTCATGTCGTGTGAAGTGTGCTTTACGGTGACGAGCTGGGGGTTTTGGTGGGGATATGTGCATGTAGGTTGGTTCTCGTATAAGGAGGGTGTACTGTCTTCTTCCCATTTCGGCGCATTTCCTATTTCGTCTATTTCGGACTTCTAAGTTCTCTTCCTTCCATTCTGTCATTTTCTACTGTTACTACCGCACTACCATCGTATTACAACTGCTACGAGTACAGAGATGCACTTTTAAAATCGTTATATCATTAAACATATAAATTGCAAGTAGAATCACAACATTTGCGACAGCATCAGTAGCTCTTTCAACATCCGACCATCCATGGTCATCCATTTGGAGTGCTTTCTCAAAACGTAATGGAAGTACTGAACGAGTGAACTCACCAGGTCTTTCCTTGGGGACCTTTCCAATGTAGAACTGATGAACAGCAGTGCATTGTCCCTTGTTGCTGGTGATTGGCCCCATTTGAAGTCCTCTTGATAACAATGGACCCAACAGACAAGAGTGGCCAAATAGACAGAGTAAGGGAGCTGTGGCACTCTGGCAACCAACTCTTCATCAGTCAACACCATCTTGAGGATAATACACGCCTGTATGAGTCCATGCTCGCCATCTCTTGATTTGATCCAAGCTTGAACGAGCATCTTACTCCTGGACGTCTCAATAGCATCGTACCTGATTCTCCCTGGGGAATGGTTCCAAGTCATGTCCTCGTTGAGAATGGGTCTCGTGTAGTTCAAGATCATGTCAAAGTTACAATAGAGGCCCATGAGCCCACTGTGTAGCATGACGATATTTGCCCAGAGGATTGGTGAGGATTCATAACTGTTGAGAGCTGCTCTCCCACCAAGATGGAATTGGAAGTACGTGCGCCAACTGATGAAACCATGTTCAAGTTTTGCCGCTAATCCAACGTCAAATGTGGTTGAACTTGTACGGAGATGCTTGATCAAGGACATAACACCGTGTAAGAGGATCAACCGGCCAAACAGAGAGAAACAGTCGAAATCGTACTCTCTGTCCTTGAGAACAACTTTACCGTGTGTTTGCATCATTCTCCTCAAACTCCATAACATATTAGGCCAATGGCCTTCGGATTTGACGTTGGGGATCAAGTTACCATTGGCGAAGACGTCTTCGTATCGACAACTTTGTGATTGAATGTCAGCGTCGATAGCTTCTTCTCTGACGACGAGCTCTCTGGGGAGTTTCTTGTACTCTGTGACGAACTCTGCCGGGTCACGAGCAACCCACACCGAGTCTGAGTAAGGGAGTTCCAGCTGGAAGTCAAACACGGTCAATGAAGGTTTCATGCCAAAGAAGAACGTTGAATGTGTGTCGATCATCATGGCGAGGTAGGCGATTCTCTTCAAGCTTTCGTAACGGATCCATTGGCACCAGGAGGCGTAGTTGAAGTGTGCAGGGTCCACGACGGGTTCTGCCAAATGCGAGAAGAGCTTCATCTCTTTCAGCAGGTTGATGGTCACCGGGTGGTAGATCTTGAAGTTTGTCTGCTGCTGGACGTCGCCGTAGTACATGTGGAAGACGTCGTTGAGCAGCAGCGACTGCAGCAGCTTCAAAGGCATGAACCCGAGGTCGCACTCGTCCATGATCTTGTAGAGGTGGTGCCGCAGCTTCTTCTGGATCCTGACACAGGTGCGGTACTCTTCTGTGTAAAGCGTGGTCTCGGTGCTGGCGGAGACGACGCCCATGGTGACGAGCGACAGCAGAAAGGCCACGTTGAGGTCCGTCTTCTCGCAGGCGTTGGCATCAAATGTGGCTCTGTGGATGACGGGGAAGACGCTGTTGAGCTTGCCCCAGTACTCGCCGAGGAAGAAGTCGATCTGCCGCATCGTGAACATGCCGGTGGCCTCTGGAAGCCCCTCCTCTCTTAGAAAGGCGTGCAGTTTGGCCAGTGTCTCCTCTGAGAGGCCGAAGTCAAAGTGTTCTGGTGCTGTGATGGGCGGCACTGCCAGCTCGGTGAAGTCCATGTCGAAGAAGGCGGCCTCGGGCTTGACATCGTCCCCGCCGAAGAGCCAGCCGAAGGAGTCCTCGATGATGTTGGCGACGTGCGGGATCTGTGTGTCTGTCTGTGTGTCTGCCTGGTGCTCTGCCTGTGTGTCTCTCCTCTGCCTCTTAGCATCACTGGAAGAGCCCAGCCCCGCGTGGAGCAGATGTGTCTTGGACCTGTTGTGCTTGTCGAGGAGGTCCTTGCGGGCAAAGGCGGACGAGCACAGAGCACACACAAACTGCCTAACTGTGGAATGGTTGGACTCGTGGCGTGTGAGGTAGTCCCGGCGCTTGAACGTCTTGTCGCAGCCCCGGAAAGGACACTGGAACTTCTTCATTTGTTTGTTTACAGCCCTTCTGGTGGGCTGGTGGAGGACTGGTGGGCGGTGGGTTGGGCGCGCTTCTTTTTGTGTGCGCAGTACTACTAGTGCGGGCTTATTATAGAGAGAACCCTTATATCTCTAGTCACTGTACACCAGCTCAGACAGCGCCTCGACAACGACAGAGGCCTCCGAGAGCTGCTTCTTCTGGTGGGCCATGTCCTCCGCCCACGCCGTTTTCACCTCGTCGAGCTTCTCTTTGCTCTGCAGGAGCTCAACAGCGGTGAAACCGAGACACATACCGGTATTCAACGCGCTCTGGTGGGCTGCCTGGGTGCTGACAGCCTTGGTGAAAGACTTTGTATGAGGACCGCCTTCGGGAGACTCGACGAAGAACATCGGCTGGATACTTGGAACGGCCCAGGAGACATTACCCTCGTCAGTAGAGGCTGGGATGACACCGAGACGACGGTCCTCTTCCAATGGAGGCATCTCTTGACCGAAGACGTTGGAGATGTACCCACTGAAGCACTCGGCCATGACACCGTTGCACACCATGTTGTAGTAGTTGGTCATGTACGTGATCTTGTACTTGCAACCAGTGGCCAATGCTCCAGCTTTAGCACACGCCAGGATCTTGTTCTCCAGTGCTTTGAGTCTCCCCAAAGTAGGAGCCCTAACAGCGAAGACGGCAGATGAGTGGCCAGTGATGATGTTTGGTGCCTGTCCACCATCGACAATGTGACACTGGACGATGTCAGTGGGCAAGAGCTGCTGTCTCAACACAGAAACACCGTTGTACATCAGAGTCATGGCGTCCAAGGCGTTGATACCTTCCCATGGAGAAGCAGCAGCATGGGCCTCTTTACCGAAGTACTCCAACTTAAATCTCTGGTTGGCATTGGTGAATCCAAACGCAGTAGGAGGAGTGTTTGAAGGATGCGCCATCAATGACACATCGACATCTTCATAAGCACCGTTCTCCAACAGTTTGATCTTACCACCACCGCCTTCCTCCGCTGGTGTACCAATCAGCTTGACCGTCCCTGCAACGTCGAACTTGGCCATGGCCTTAGCAGTGGCAATGGCAGCAGTGACACCACACACGGCAATCAGGTTGTGGCCACACGCGTGCCCAATGTTAGGAAGCGCATCGAACTCCGAGTTGATGGAGATAACAGCGCCATTGTCCTCTGGTCTGTTGGCGTAGACACACGAGAAGGCCGTCTCAACACCGTAGGCCTGCTTGGTGACAGTCCAGCCCGGCTGCTCCTCCATGTACGAGGTCAGCGTGTCATGGGCGAACTTTTCCTGTGCAATAGAGTTAGTTTACCTGTGCTTTGTTGTATGAACAGTGATTTGTACCCACAGTAAACGCCAACTCTGGCTTCTCCCAAATGGCGTGCTGGAGAGTGTAGAGCTCTGGCTCAAGCAGCGCAATCTCGCCCTGGATGTAGTCCGTGATCTCTTGGGAGACTGTCGACATTGTATGGATCACTAGGGCTTTATAAAGCAAATGGTACAAGTCTTCAACTCCCAACAATTCACAAATTTTGAGGCCCACGTATTGTTCGCCCACGGAGTTGCTTCCTTATCGGTCGGTCCGCCGTCTCGGGATCGCAAACCGTCGCTCTGTCTGTAGATTTACCACGTCTTCCTGGATCGGTGCTCGTGGAGTCATCCAGTGCAATTGCAAAGCTTTGAGAACAATTACAACAACCAAACACTGCCATTTACACACATTTTCATACACAAACATGGACTTATTGGGCGCCCAGATGTATATTCGCCAAACCCAAATAGGAAGTTATCGCGATCTCGGCACCGGAAACCGGAATCCAGATACCGCATCGGGAAAGAGGGCCGGTTACCCCCACATTTAACAGATCAGCTCGTACAACAGTTTATATACACTGAGAAAGTTCTCCATGATTGCATCTGACCAGAATCTGTCAGTTGCTCACAACTTTCGGATTCAAGGCACCAGTAAAAGTCCTAATAGAGCCTCGATCAACGTGTCTTTCGCCCTTCTTGATAACGAAATGAGCCATGGCAACCTCATCCGACGTTGGAGATTGAACGTCCACGCCATAGTAATCCGCAGTGATCTGATCCATGGTCAGCGTTAGCTCAAAGTAGCCTCTCCAGTACCCATCGTTCCAGATCAGATCGTTCTCCTGGACAAGTTCTTCCGACATCAAGTCGTACTCTGCGGTACTGAGACCCCTTGGGAAAGTCGATGGAGAACTGACAGCACTAGTGGTGAACTCAACGATGATGGTTCCCTCACCTGTTTCAACCAGGTACTCGCCCTGTGGTAATTTCAACTCACTGACAATTGCAATGTGGAAATCACCCGACAAAATGACTGAGTTTTGGATATCGTTGTCATCGATGAAGTTCAACAACCGGTTCCTGTTGGCAATATAACCATCCCATGCATCTTGATTGAACTCTTCAAAAGGGTGACCAAGTCCACCTGTCTTTGGTAAAGAGAAATCAATGTCTCTAACAACACACTGGCTCGAAATGAGGTTCCACACAGTACTGTTCTGCATCAACTGTCTTTCAAGCCATTTCTCTTGGTCATATCCCAACATGGTTCTATCTTCGTAATTCTTCAAAGATCTGATGAACTCTTGGTTTGTGTAATAGTCAGTGATGTCCCTGGAGTAGTGTCTTGTGTCAAGCATGTTGAGTGTAAACAATTGACCAAATCTGTAACCTCTCCAGATCTTATTGATGTTCTTCTGTGGTCGGATCGGTAACCATTCGAAATACGCTTGTGTGGCATCGTCTTTGCGAACCAAAAACTCATAACCTTTAGTGTGAACACTTCCTCGTAACCAAGAGTTGTCAGTGACTTCATGATCGTCCCACACTAAAATCCAGGGAAATCTTGAATGCGACATTTGAAGGTCTTCATCCAACCTGTAAGATCCATACCGGATTCTGTAATCTGCCAAAGTGTGGCACTCATTCTTAGGCTGGTGATCCCTCCCCAGATGAGTTCCGTTCGTATACTCACCATTGGCGTACTCATAGATGTAGTCTCCGAGGTGGATAACAAAATCGACTGACTCCTTCATGGCTGGGTTTCGGTAAGCGTGGTAAAACCCACCGGCGTAGTTAGCACATGAGTACACTGCAAGCTTCAATGGATCTGTCTGGTCCAAGTGTGGGAGTGTTCTTGTTTGACCCACTGTGCTGGAGCGGCCGGATATTGAGTAAAACTGGTAGAAGTACGTGGTGTTGGGCTCAAGGCCCTCAATATCAAGCTTAACGGTGAAGTCAATCAAAGAGCCGGTGTTTGTCTTTCCATGCTTGACCACGCTCTGGAAGTCACTGTCCAAAGAGACCTTGTAAGAGACTGGTACCAGTGTGGAGTCGTCCACCTCAGCATCAGGAGTCACTCTTGTCCAGATGATGAGAGAGTCGAGCAATGGATCTCCCGAGGCAACGCCGTGGATGAAGGAGTACGACACAGAGGAGTTCTCATGAAGCACCGAGAAGTCGATTCCTGTGTTGACATAGTCCTCCACGAGAGTTGTGACTGTTCTGTGCAGGAGCTCAAAGTTGATGTTGGCGGTGTATGGCTCTTTGAGACCCCAATGAGTGAGCCAGGGTGAGAATTCAATGTTTGATTGGAGCAGAAGAGCAGCAACGAGGACACAAAGTATACCGATAGAAGCCATCTCGACCAGTGTGCTGTGTGCTTCCCTCTGTAATGAGACGGTGGAAGGGGAACAGCCGACATGTTCTTATCAGAAGTGCATCGATACAAGCCCCAATAGCACATGGGCAGAGCCGACATTTGAGCGGAGAAGGAGATCAAAGAGCGAAGTTGTTCCGATACCGCTGTATGGTGGACTGTACAACCCGGGACCCCTGCAGCCTAGAACGTGGGCTGCGCACTGAACACTCTCTCTCCGCCACACGACCACGAGGACACGGGGGCTAATCATCAATGCGTCGCAGTTGCTACCATAAACAGCAGTAACCACACACGTTGCCGGCGGAGAAGCAGAGGCAGTTGTCGAATCACCGCCGCGGCACCCACGTTTCTCCCAGGCCCATTCATGAGACCAGCGGAACTCCGTTTACTTAAGGTACAACTGATCCACCGATGCGCTATTACTCTCCAAGACCCTGGACATGGATACGAGCAGTGCAACAATGAGCACCAAGGAGGAGTACACACAGGAGGTCACCGAGGTCTCCAGCCAGAACCTCGAGGCCCCAGCCAAGAAGGAGTCCACCGTCCGGAAGTACGCTGGTATCATAACCGGTGGTGTCGCCTTCCTCTCTGATGGCTATCAGCAAGGTGTCATGACCATGACCAATGCGATTCTCGCCGTCGCCCTCACAGATTACAGTGCCGACTACAAGACCATGGTGTCCAACTCCATGCTTGTGGCCAACATCCTGGGTCAGATTGGAATGGGGTTCGTCTGTGATCGGTGGGGAAGAAAACAGGCCTTCGTCTGTACCACACTCTTCATCATCATTGGATCTGTTGTCTGCGCATGTGCCAAAGGATCCACCGACGACAAGCTGCTCTGGATGCTCATAATTGGTCGTGGTATTGCTGGTTTCGGTGTTGGTGGTGAATACCCATGCTCAGGTACCTCTGCCATGGAGGCTGCCAACGAAAAGATGAGCCCAAAGAAGAGAATCGTGCCGTTCATCATGGCTTCAAACTTGCCCATCTCTCTTGGAATCCCCATCTCAACCATTGTTTTCCTCATTGTACAGGCCATCTGGAAGGACAACTTGAACGGTATTTGGAGAACCCTCTTTGGTATCGGTGCCGTCATCCCAATGTCAATCTTCTACTTCCGTTGGAGGCTCGACCATGCCACATCTTTCAAAGAGAACGCCATCAAGCGCAAAGTGCCATACACTCTCATCATGAAGAAATACTGGAAGCCCTTTGCAGCCACTGCTGGTATGTGGTTCCTCATGGACATGATCTTATACCCAAACAACATCTTCAGTGCTTCTATTTTGTCAGTGGCCATCCCTGGTGCTTCATTGAAGAAAACTGGCGAGTGGCAGTTGTTCCTCTCATCCTTTGGTGTTTTTGGAACGTTCCTATCCATGGTTGCTTTACAATACTTCACCAGAAGACAGGTTGCAATTGCTGGGTTCCTTGGGTATGGTGTCATCAGTTTCATCGTTGGTGGTTGCTTTGAGAAGTTTACAGAGATCCCAGCCTTACTCATTGTCTTCTACGCTTTACTGTCGCTCATTTTGAACTTCGGCCCTGCTTCTCTACAGTCTGTGGTCTCCACAGAGAGTTTCCCAACAGCAATCAGAGGTACTTTGTATGGTATCAGTGCTGGTATCGGCAAAGCTGGTGCTGCTATCGGAACAGAGATCTTCACACCGATCCAAGTCAACACCGGTAAGGCTAACACTTTCTTCTTATCTGGTGCCCTGGCAATTGTTGGTGCCATTGTCACATATTGGGGCTGTCCAGATTACGGTGATAGAACCTTGGAGTTCCTTGACGTTGAGTTCAACGAGTTCTTGAGCAAAGAAGGCTGGGAAGGTGACATCGGTGAAGAAGAGTCGACCGTGACTCGCTCCAAGGACAAGTCATCTCTGCAGTAGACAAGACAGGTACGTGATTGTCCAGTAATTGTTGTAGAGGGTATATTTACTAGGCAGAATATTCTCAAAATGTGTGCTTGAATTGCTGTCGAAAGACTAACACATGGGTCTGCCAAAAGTTGTAGTGCACGTCAATGGACGTTTAAAAAAAAAGTAGAAAAAAACCCCCACCAACGCCAAGATCAAGATCAAGATCAAGATCAAGCCGCCCACACTGTCCATGGTGCATCCCAGTGGCCCAATGGCTCTCCCCACGCTCGTTTCCATCAACGTCGCGCCACACAGTTGAACGAAGCTCCCCGCACGGCAACACATGAAGCCCAAGAGACGACTTCCCCGGGCCGAACGCCCACTGAAAGAGGCTCTACCAGATGCTGCTGTGCTTTACTTGGGATCTACATTGGACATCTAGCAAGATCCGCAGGACTCAAGAGTGGATGGCCCGGTGTGGAAAGAGAACTGGATGCCGAGACTGAACGCCGAGCCGATGGTGTGAAGAACAAGAACTGGGTTGAGCATCATGTCAGAGACGACTACCTGGACACATGGGCACATTGACGAGGCCCACAGCAAGGTTGATATCCCCGTTCTTGTCATGGGTAGCTCCAGAGACGGTTACACTTTGGTCATGGTGACATTGGTGGTTGGTGAGGCTGCTACACTTTTGCAGTGCTCAGACCTCAGACTGGCGTTGAGCTTTCCACGTCCAGAGACCGGTGGTATTGTTGGGCCATCCAGGAGACATACACCTACAGAGAAGGTGTGTGGGAGTCCATCAACGATCCACGGAGCAAGGAGAGTCAGCAGTCTCTCTTGATTGGCGAGAGCAATGAGTTGGTGCCAACCGTTTCCCACAGAGCTCGACGATATCAACGGTGTCCCTTGTCCCATGGCTTGTTCAGAGGAACGCTCTGTCCATTCTGTTTCAAGGGTGTTTTCTCAGCTGATCAAAGGAGGACTCCAAGTGTATTGCTTCTGACTCTGATGTGCCCCCAGAGGCCACCGAGATCCTCGGCGAGCCTGTCTTGAAGCTGTCTCTTGCCTGTGAAAAGAAGTTCACCAACTTGTCCACCAAGGTCATTGACATATACCTAGACAAGGGTGAACGTATGTGCTGACTGGATTTGACTGCTTTGGGTCAATTGAACTTGACACACTCCCAGAATGGCTGATTCCAGGGCAGAGATACGATGGCATTGAGCTCAAAAAATTGGACGTCCTTGGTGTTAAGCTTGGGACTGGCCACAAGTTGAGACTTGTACTTTCCAGTGTTGGTATTGGCCAACAGAACTGACCAACTCCAGATATTTCAACTTTCAAGATCTCCCAATTGGTGCGTTGATTTTGCCAATATTTACCAATTGCCAGCTTCAGAGATGCAGTGGTTCTCTCACCAGAGTTCGAGCAAGGCCATGGTGATGAAGTGTTTTGGAAAGTGTCTCAACGTGATTGCTCCCAAATACACATATAAGATATATATATACATGTACTGTTTCCAATTGTATTTAAATTGAAGAAGACTAAAGGTGATCTGTAGAACCAAAGTTGTCCAAGTATATAAGCGCTGCGGTTAGGAGCCCTGGTCAAATCTCTACGTACACTATGGAGTTGGATCAATATTTGATGGTTTAGAATCGATTTGAACTGCATCTACAAAGAATCAAATATAATAAAATAAAAAGAGATCAAAATATAAAGGTGTATGGAAGTAGAACTGAAGTAGCAGAAACGTATTGAGACATGTTAACACCGGTGATCAGCGCCTGGTAAACCATACGAAAACCCAGACGAACAAAATGGAAGGCCTTATACCAAAAATGCAACATCGAAGCCAAACATGTACGAGATCAATCTTGAAACACCATTTAATGGATCATGTCAAATCAGAAGCCTGTAATGAGTTAGACCAATGTGTGTTCAACTGGGTCAGAAAACTCTTCGTACTCTCCTCTCTCCCTGAGCCCATCAACAGTGGCGTTGAATGAGAGCGAGTAGTCATCGTCAATGAAGACAACGCTGGACTCACTGTCATCAACAGGAACAATCATGTCACCATCACTTGGGCCATCTCTCTTGACTGCATGAGAACTCAGACCGGCACACCCGTTTGGGAAGGAGTACAGTCCAGTGTGGCAATAGCCGTAGGAACGGCCACTGTTGACGGCTCCACCAGTGTTAATGTTGTAACACTGGTTGAGTTTAGGTCCCGCATAGCCATTTTCATTGCCGTCGCATTTGTTGGAGGCCCAGAGTGAAATGTAGGTTGGAGAGTATGGCAAAGAATCGACAAACTTGAAACTATATGACGACCTTCGAGGTTTGTACAACCTGTGAAAGCGACAATGTTTCCTCCAGTACCATCACACTTAGAGCCGGAGTAGGCAATGAAATTGGCATTAGCGACACCTAGGAGAGAGAGGATAACGTACGGGATAAGAGCAGCAAGCATCTTGTGTGTGTTTGTGTGTTTTGTGTGTTTGTGTTTTGTGAAGAGCTAAACAAGAGACGGTGATCCGAAGTCCACAAAGGGGCGCCCTCCCTTGCTATATAAGAAATCTGGGATCTGGGTCATAGGAGCGTTTGCACACCCATGTTCAAGGGCCCAGCCGAACAGGGGAGTGGAGTGGAGTTACAACCAGCAATTGGTATTCGGAAGCACATAACTGCATACCTGCACTGGAATGGCTCTTGTCCCATGTGGTGTGTAAGTTAGTAGGGAGTTGGCTACACATGCATGAGCATGCCCTGAGTCTTGACACTGATGATCGAGTAAACAATCCACAGACCCGACGTACATGTACCGAATGAGCTGTTCTACTAAGTGGAATTCCATGGGACATTACGGCAGCTTGAAAATATGAATAACATAATTGCAAGCCCCTCAGGTATCTCCTCGAATGCCAGGTAGTAGCTGGTACTACTAAAAATTCATATGACAGCTGATCGTGTATGACCGTACGTACAATGCGGGCTCAATTTCTTCGAGCTTGGCCAATGTTCTTGTGCCTGTCCGGCATGGAGCAAGCCCGAGCTCGTGGCTCACATTGCATACACGCCTTCCATCAATTGTAACTCTGAGATCTCATGAGTTTGACTGCCACTGCCAGGGTAGGGATCTCGGTCACACGCGCGCGCGCACGTAACAAGTGCACTAGGACCACGCATGATATATGGGTTTCCACTTGGCGGAGCCTAGTGCACCAGTACTAGGCCACATACCCGATTAGCTTAGCAAACCTTACCATCGAGGTGTCCACACAGCATGGAACTGCGAGCTAAAACATACCATGGGCCTAGAGATATCCATGAATCGATCCCAGACCTATGGACGCGTACCCACTAGTCTTGGTTCTTGAGTCTCGGAGTCGCCGCCTCGAGGCGCGTGTACAGTTATTTGTCCACCTTCGAGGACCGACACGAATTGCGATTGTAAATTCTCGAAGCTCTGAGACTCGGTACACACAGAGCCACGAGTCACGAGTCACGACTCACACGATGCACCCGAGTGTTGAACTTGACACCATGCCTCCCAAATCACGAACCCGTACATCGAATCGGCCTGCAGTGCTGTGCATTGAACGGCTCAAGACTGTGCAGGAAGGGGCGTGTACGCCGTACGGTGTGACGTTCTCTCGAGTGGCAGCTCAAGGGCGCTGGTGGCTGTGTCTTGTGCATTGTGCACGGTGCGCAGCACCGAGCAAGCTGTGTTTACTGTTTAGACTGGACCGCTGCTAATACAGGGTGGATACTTCGTATTGCATTGGCGCAGGGGAAGCAGACTGCTCTAGAGTCTGGAGCTTAGCGCACGGACCACCAGTCGTAATCTGGGATTGCGCCACCAATTTGTAAGTCCAGATCACGTCAAGTCCTGACGAGGCAACTTCCCACTTCCAGCCTACTGGGAGCCGGACCATCTGGGCGCAAAATGGCTTTAATGCCGTACTAGTACTATACCAAGGGCCAAGAGTCAAGACCCTGTCAGTGTCGTGCTTCGAGATGCATACACAATGCATGAGCCTCGAGACCTGGTCAGGTTCTGCATTGTGCAACCTCGATAAATTGAGGCTGAAATTTACGGCCCAATGGTGCATTAGGCAGCCACTGGCGGCTGACCAGGGCCCACCCCAACTCGCCATGGTAATCGTTGGGTTAACTCACGACTCGCCGCTCTGGCTCTCCCAAACATGCTTCAATGCAACTGCCAACGTACACGGTACACGGCACGATCCATGCCGCACTCCAGGCCCAGGCGGGCGTGGTTTGGAAACCAGCTAGCGCAAGGAGAGGCGTACTGGTGTCCGGTCCCAGCGTTCAAACTTCAGGCCGAGCGTTTACAGGAAAGATCTGCATTCTCCAAAAATAGCTAGCGGCTGACTAGAGCCGCATGATCAGATTAGCCAACAGCACTATCCTCGGTCTCTCAGTTTTGCAGACTCCAGGTCTCCAGGGCTCCCACCCAATTTCTTTTTCTCTTTTTCTCTCTTGCTCTCTGGAATACACCCACACACATCTCTCACACTCAAAACCACACAGATCCATAGAGATGTCCACCACATCTAGCCAGGAGAATTTCATCCCACTGAGGGATTTCTCGCTCCCAGAGGGGCAACAGACCCTCTACAAGGATCACACAGGAGCCTCCCACCGTCGCTCTCGCGGAACAACAATCGCTCTAGTCACTGTTGCATCCGTGTTCCTCGCCACTCTGCTCTCTTTCTTGGTGATTCTCTCCGTATTCGCCATCAGATATCCCATGTTCCTCGCTGACCTCCACATCAACACAACTCCTTTCTCGTCGTACCCAATCAAGATTCCAGATCTCCCCCTGGACAGCAAAGCCTGGAGAGCGGTCCAGATGACCTTCAGCTCGCCTTCCCTCTCTTACCAGACCACCAGAGCTGTACAACACACCCACCTCGTGCACTCACACAACGATGAGACTAGAGAATACCCATTGTTTGAGGCCCTGGCGCTGGGCGTTCGCTCCATCGAGGCCGACGTCCATTCTTTCCCCAACACTCGTCAGAACTCCTCCATCTACGTGGGCCACAACAGACTCTCGCTGAGCTCATACCACACACTCGAGGACATGTATCTCTCTCCTCTGGAAGAGATCCTTGACGAGGCGAAAGAGGATGTCGTTGACACTGGATCTCTGAATGGCGTTTTCTACAACGAGCCCAACACCACACTACAGCTTCTCATCGACATCAAGAGCGAACCAGAGCACACATACGCTCTTCTTCTCTCTCGCTTGGAGAGGCTTTGGATCAAAGGTTACGTGACGCACTACGATCTCTGTCACTCACAGTGGGTCCTCGGACCGTTGACGGTTGTACTCGCTGGTGATATTCCACAGAGCCTCTACGACTACACCAACGGAGACAGAAGCGACAACGGCACCCCTTGATTGCTCCTCAGATGAGAGCACATCTTACACCAACTCACGTGTGACCTTTGTTGATGCCCCTCTCCGTGCTCTCAACTCCACTTATAACTATGAATCTGGACTGAGCGTCATGGCTTCTGCCTCGCTGAGTGAGCTCCTTGGACAACACAACTCGTCCGTGTCTAGGGACTCTCCATACCTGGACTCATACCAATCAGAGACAATCCAGAAGTTTGTGGAAGATGCTCATACCCTGGGGCTGAAAGCGAGAGTTTGGGACACCCCACAGTCGCCAGCCAGTGTCCGCCTGGGTGTCTTGAGGCAGTTATACGAGCTGGGTGTTGACTGGGCCAACACAGACTATCTGGAGGAGACCGTGGAGTTTCTATGATATGACGAATTTGGTTAGTCTTTAGTTGATGTCATTAACAATCAGATCTATTGTAAGCCATTGGAATTGAAAATGTACGTAGAAGATTGGCCTAGCATGGAATGAAGAGTGTTTGCAATCTACGGATCTGTAGCTTGTGGATATTGGTGCATGGGGCTGCTGAATATGGTTAAATAAGAATAACTGTACGTCCGTTAAATACATATCCAAGTATACCTCCGGAGATGATCTCTAGTGTACTGTCACGTCTTATAACTTCTTTTCATGTACTGCCGCTATATTATTTATATATTTGCATATACAGCTTAATTGGTACTGTTAATTTGGTTAATAGATCATACTAGCAGGGGGGTTTCTTCTCCAATTTTGAATTCTGTACAGTAGAATGAATTATAATATATGGCTCCAATTTATAAAGAGATCAGTAGTCGAATCGTACTTATAAGGTAAATTACAATAGCCCCAAATCATAGTCCTGTTCTGGAAGGTAGGAAACCAATAGCGTACGCTCGTTGTACTTTCTTCCATTCAAATCCTTTGCTGCTTCTCTGGCCTCTTTAACGGAACCAAACTTGACAAACACTTTACCAATACTTGTCGTCAAGTGTTTCAAGTTTCTTCTGTAGTCCACATCAGGTTTTGGAACCTTGACGGATTCAATAGATCCATAAGTGGAACACTGCTTGTGAACATCATGTTGCAAAGCTTGGTATTTCTCTTCAGACTTCAACTCTTCTGGGTGTATCATGTTCAATAAGATGATGACCTTGGATTCAATGTTCAAAGAGTGATCATGAGCAACTTTAGCCATTGTTCTGAATGTGACTTTCTCCAATTGTGAGAGACCTTTAGAGGCATGAATGGCGTGTAGCGTCACATCTCTAATACGGATTCTGTTGATTTCTTCAATGGCCTTGTTTACTTCAACTTTTTGTGGGAATTCAGCAAAGAAGATACCCTTTGATGAGCCATCATTGGATTCCAACTTGTCGAGGGTGACACCAGGTGCAATGTAATCTTCGAGATCTTCTTTAAGCTCTGAGTCGGTGATATCTGAAGGAACGTTGAGAATGGCAATTTTGCGGAAGGAATCTGAAATCTTGACTTTAGGCTCGAGTTCAGTAGGTGTGATATAACTCTTTGGACGTGAGATTTGGATCTTGAGGTTCAATTCCTTCTGTAGAAGGGCATATGAGCAATAGAGGATAGTGGTGATGATGTAGTTGGAAAGATGAATGACCAGATATTTGTTGCTGATAAGCTCGTGATTCACAATGAAGGCACCTTCGACGTTCATACTGGAGATAAACGCCTCCAGGTTTTTAACAAGCCTCTCAACAGGGTAAAGGGAAAACTCAACTCCCGTGATGACGAGTTCTCTAGCGGTTCTGGAGGATATAGAGTCGATGTTGATTTGCTCAAACAGAATGGAGGTATGACTGTTCAAATCACCGCTGTTGACAAGACCTTCCAACTTGGAGATATCCAACTTTCGTGCTTCACCGGGAAGTGGGAAAAGACCTGAGATCTTTGCACGTTCTGAGCTGACTTTCTCAAATCCCTTTGGTTTGATGTCCCAGAGAGTGCTTCTCTCAAGCTTGTCAATGGGCACAACGGCGGACAAGTCCTGTTCACTGATGTCGTCCTGTTTGCGGTCCCTGGTGTCCCTGGTGTCCCTGGTGTCCCTGTCTCTTCTCGGGTTGTAACTGCGTCTGTCGTCGTGGCTGTCATCTCTGTAGCCGCTTCTTTGACGGTTATCGTCTCTGTAGCCTCTGTAATTGCTTCTGTCGTCCCTTCTTTCGTAGCGGTCTCCACCACGGCGGTCTCCGTAGCTGCTTCTGTAGTCTCTGAAATCCCTGGAATCTCTGGAGTCTCTGGAATCTCTGGAGTCTCTGGAATTTCTAGAGTCTCTGGAGTCTCTGCCTGCGTAGCTTCTTCTGTCGCCGTAGCCTCTGGAGTCTCTGTCCCTGGAGTCCCTGGAGTCCCTGTCTCTCGAGTCCCGTGACTGGTATCTCGAGCCGGACTGGTTGCGATCTCTCACGTCTCTCTGGGGCTCGTGGGCCTTGCTCTCACGCACCGGCTGCTGTGGCTGTGGTGGGCCCTGCTCCTGGATGACTTGCTGTGTGTTAGTGTGTGATGGAAGGGTGGAAGGGTGCGGGCGGCAACAGAGCGGCGGCGCACAAATTCAAGGGGGAACTCACTCTTCTGCTTCAAGGCTTCCAGAACGTTCTGTGTGCTCATCTGTGTTCTGTGTGCTGGAATTGTTCTCTTCCGCTGTGTGTGGCTTCTGTCTTCTAGTGGCGTAGATGTGTGTAAAATTTCCAGTTTCGCGAACTGCCCCGTACAACATACAACTAGTAGTACGCGCTTTGTTTACTTTTACTCCATAGACAACAGTGTGCAACAGCAACAAACACCGCCAAAGATAGCACAAAACACCGCCAGAACAACAGCAAAGACAGCCAAACAAAGCAATGTCAGTGCCCGTCGACCCGGAGCTCCAGCAGCACGACATCGAGCACGCCACGCTCTACGACGGCATCGACGTCTCCGCCATGATCGGGGACGCCTACCACGCTGACGACGACGACCACGACCTCGCCTTCTCTGAGTTCGAGGACGAGGTGACCAACTACGA
This sequence comes from Petasospora maritima, assembly GCA_030557345.1. Lineage (NCBI taxonomy): Eukaryota > Fungi > Ascomycota > Saccharomycetes > Phaffomycetales > Wickerhamomycetaceae > Petasospora > Petasospora maritima. The sequence continues at coordinate 48,042 of JAKTOZ010000063.1, forward strand.
CGCCGAGGTCCTGGCCGCGTTCTCCGAGGACGAGAATGACGGTGTGTACGAGGACGACGACGAGGACGACTTCATGGACGCCATCCGCGAGGCCAACAACTTCTCCTCCAAGAAGAAGAGCAAGAAGAAGACCTTCTCCAACATCCGCCCGGACAAGGAGCTCGACCCGGAAGTGCGCATCCTGCTCTCCAAGGGTAACGACTGCTTCGTGTCCAAGGACTTTGACGGCGCGGAGAAGATGTACCTGGAGGTTGTCAAGCGAGACCCGAAGAACTTCCCGGCCTACAAGAGTCTGGGTGAGATTTACCAGATCCAGAACCTCAAGAACAAGAGTTGCAATGCGTGGTTCCTGGCTGCTCACATCAAACCACAGGACGGCGAGTTCTGGGCGCTTGTTGCCAAACAGAGTCGGGAGCTGGGCCACGTCGCCCAGGCCCTGTACTGCTATGGCCGTGCCATCAGCGCTGGTTACAAGGCCTTTGATGTCTTGTTGGACAGAGCCATCTTGTACAGAGAAACTGGTCAGCTTGGAAGAGCATCAGAGAACTTACAGAAGCTCCACGAGGCATTCCCAAACAAGTCCGTTGTGCTGCGTGAATTGGCATTGATCTATATCCAGTTGAACCGTGTCAATGATGCAATTGCCATGTACCTCAGAGTCTTTGACAAGAACATCCTTTACAGAGAACAGCACGATGACGACGATGAAGAAGATGAAGATGAATCAGAGAAACATCACTTGGAGTTCCCAATATTCGACTGGTCTTCACTCAATATCTTGACGGAGCTCTTCATGAACCAGAAGAACTATTCCATTGCAATCAAAACAATCAAACACGCTGCACGTTGGATCCAGAAGAGAGAAGATGAAACGTTTTGGGAAGAGAGCACCGATGATTCGGAATTCGACGAGAGAAGATATGAGAACAGTAAGTTTGAGGCGTTGCCGGATCTTCTCAAGACTCGTCCACATAAGCTTCCTATTGATATCAGAGTCAAACTTGGCTCTTTAAGACTCAATTTGAACGATGTTGATGAGGCGTTGGTCCATTACACTTTCCTCCTCAACGATGACGTTACGGAAACTGCAGACCTGTTCTACGAGGCTGCTACAAAACTTGAAGAGTCACAGTTGTTCGGAGATGCTGTCAAGTTCTACCTTCCTCTGAGCAAGCTTGAAGAGTTCCACACTGTACAGCTGTACAATTCATTGGCCAGATGTTGTACGGAGCTGGGAAGATACCAAGAAGCCAAAGAGTACTATAATGTTTCACTATCGATGGATGCTGATAACTTGGACACCATGCTCTCCCTTGTTGAAATCTTGTACTACCTTGAAGAAGTGGAGGAATCACAACATCTCCTTGATAAGGTGAACAATTTGAGATCAAGAGTTACACCAGATACAAATGAAATACCAGAAGACACAGAACCAGTCAAAGAGACAAATGCTGCTGACCAAGCCTTGATTGCTAACTCTGTCATCAGGGCTCCAAAGAAAGGATCGAGACTCACAGATTCCGAGAAACAAGCGAGAGAAGCACGAATCAAACAGAATGTCATTGATAAGTACAACAGATTACAAAGACTTCACAAGGGATTAGAAGCTGGTGATACCGTTGCTGCATCCACGTGGCTTCAACTGGCTTCCGATCTCATTGAAATCTTCTCCAATGTTAGAAACTTCTTCCCAAGAGACAGATCCAGACAGTTCAAAGGTATCATCATGCGTACAAAGGGACTTCAGATGGATATTGATTCCAAGATTGAAAGAATTTCACAGTTGTACGAAGGATTCACGTCCAAAGTTGAAGAGAAAGTTGTTCTCACTTCCAAAGAAGAGTTTAGAGGTGTCACTTATGAACAATGGTTTGATCTGTTCATGGAGTATGCATTGGCTGTTGCTCGTTTCGATAATCCATACGATGCCAACAGTATTATTGATAATGCCAAGAATGTGAATGTGTTCTTCCAGAATAAGGAAAGGGAACGAGTCATGAGTCTTGTCAAGTTGGCGATTGCTATCCGTACAAGAGATCAGAAGGATATTTTGTTGTCAATGAGATATGTCTTGAACTCGTCACAGTTCAACAAGAAGTTGTTGAAACTGTTCCTCTTGGCACAGCCTTCTGGTAAGCTTTGCACAGAGAACTTCATTTCCATTAACCATCAGAAATATTTCTTGAGACAGATCAAGGCATTTGACTCTTTGAAACTACACAAGTCTATTCCAGGTATGGCCAACATTGTCCAAAAGGAGTTGGATCCCAAGGGTCAAGACAATGTCTATTTGATGTACATTTACGCTTGTTTGCTGTTTACCAACAGAAGTTATGTTCCAAGTTTGGTTTATTTCACCAGAATCTACAAGAACAACATAAAGGAGCCAATGGTGTGTTTCCTTTCAGGTCTTGCACACATTCACAGAGCCATGCAACGTTCGTCTACAAACCGTCATATGGAGCTATTGCAAGGGTTCAAGTACATGATGGAGTACTACGAGTTGAGAAGCCCCGTGGAGAGACAGGAGACGTTGTACAACATGGGCCGTGTGTTCCACTTGCTCGGGTTGGTGTCTATCGCCGTGGACTACTACAACAAAGTGCTCACTGAGTTTGACGACCTGGACGACGAAGAGGACCTGAAGAGACAGACGGCGTACAACCTGGTGCTCATCTACAACAACAGCGGGAACACGAGGCTGTCGAGGAAGATCATCGAGACGTACCTGACTGTGTAAAGTATGCAAATGCGTGTGTTTACTGTTTACTGTTTGTATTTGTGTGGACAGTGCACTGTAGTACACAGTGTGGAGTAGGCGCGAATGAGGGGAAAGTTGAAAGATAACAACTTCACTGACACCCACGACAACAACAACAACAACACCAAACAAACACAATGCCACCCGCAATCTCGCCACAGGTACGTCAAATGTTACTTATCGGATCCCCACAGAACCCTACTAACGCCGTGTGCAGGGCCGTCTCAAGGTGTCGCTCAAGATGGCGATAAGCCGCCTCAGGTTCACGCAGACGAAGAAGTCGGCGCTGGCCAAGCAGCAGAGAAGGCAGATGGCGGAGCTGCTGGCGCTGGGGAAAGAAGAAAGCGCCCGGATCCGCGTGGAGAACATCGTGCGGGAGGACATCTACATCGAGCTGCTCGAGATCCTGGAGCTGTACTGCGAGCTGCTGCTGGCCAGGATCGGGCTGCTGGACCGCAAGGAGTGCGACGCCGGGCTCGAGGAGGCGGTCAAGACGATCATCTACGCCGCCCCGCACACCGACGTCAAGGAGCTCGCGGGCATCAGGGACCAGCTGGCACACAGGTTCGGCGCCGAGTTCACCCACGCTGCGCTCGACAACGACCACGGCGTCGTCCCGGACAAAGTGGTGAAGCGCACGGTGGTGGAGGCGCCGTCTGAGCAGCTCGTGACACTCTATCTTTCCGAGATTGCCAGGGCCTACGACGTGCCGTTCAGTGGCCTGCTCGAGGAGGAGGATGCCGGGGAAGAAGACTCACAGGAAGAAGAAGGAGAAGACGACGACGATGACGATGGCGAAGGGGGCAGGCCGATTGCCGTGGAGGAGGTTGCGGAGGAGACCCTGGAGGAGCGACTCACCACCCCGCGCAAGATGTCTGCTGGCCAGCTCCCACAGGCGCCCGACCACAAGACGTCGCCCATCTCAGTGCGTCCGCCAGGCAAGACCGTCGACAACCCACACCCAGTGGTGAAGATCCCGCAGGACGTGGCCTCGCAGGTCACCAAGAAGAAGCGCAACAGCGACGTGGGTGCCAGAAAGAAGGAGGACACGGACCTCGATGCCCTGAGAAAGCGGTTCGATGCCCTGAAGCGTTGAGCCCTGTGTTTCTCAGCGCTTTTGTGTATGCCCAATATATCATCCCGTATAGCATCAGCTTGTAGTCGCGGCCCTACACAAAGTCAAGGCTTTGTTCTTTGTTTATCTTATCTCCCCCATCAACAACTTGATCAGCAACCCACAAATCCAATGCCCAAAGTGCCTGTTTCCCTGTCGTTCTGGCTTTTCGGGCTGCTCAACAACGTGCTCTACGTGGTCATCCTCTCTGCTGCCGTGGACCTGGTCGGGCCGTTGGTGCCCAAGTCGTCTGTGCTGCTGGCGGACATTCTCCCGTCGTTCCTGATCAAAGTCGCTGCGCCGTTCTTCCTCCACACGGTCTCCTACTCGAGACGGGTGATATCTCTGATCGTTATAAGCGTTGTCGGGATGATGATCATCACGTTTGGCCCGTCCAGCGTGGCGCTGGTTGGTGTGGCTCTGGCCTCGTTGAGTGCCGGCCTTGGAGAGATCACCTTCCTACAACTGACACACTTCTACGAGGAGAACAGCATGCACGGGTGGAGCTCTGGCACGGGAGGCGCTGGTTTGGTCGGGAGCGGCGTGTTCCTTCTCCTCACCACGGTCTTGAAGGTGGAGGTCAAGACCGCCCTCTTGTTGTTCTCAATATTTCCCTTTGGCTTCCTGCATTTCTTCTGGTTACCTGCACCACCTACAAGTACACAGTCTTACCAGCAACTGTCAACAGCTGAGAACGACACGCTACAGTTCACCCCACCAACGAAAGATCACATCAAGAACACTCTTCGCCGCTTGCAAAGTCTCGTGGTCCCGTATATGATCCCATTGTCCACCGTCTACTTTGCAGAGTATCTCATCAACCAATCCGTGTCTCCAACGCTTCTTTTCCCGCTAAATGAGACTCCATTTACCAAATTCCGTGACATTTATGTCACATATGGAACCTTGTACCAGCTTGGTGTCTTCATCTCTCGATCTTCTGCCTCTGTTGTGAGAATAAGGAACCTCTACATCCCATCGGTTCTACAATTTGCCAACTTGTTCCTACTTATTGCACAATCGTTGTACTACTTCATACCTTCTGTCTATATTGTCATGATTATTGTCTTTTATGAAGGACTTCTCGGTGGAGCAGCATACGTCAACACCTTCATGTTGATCATTGACGAGTTGGATCAATCTGAAAGAGAGTTCTCTCTTGGTGCCACGTCAATGAGTGATTCTGGTGGTATCGTGATCTCAGCGCTTGTTGGACTGTGGTTGGAGCCAAGTCTCTGTGGGTACCAGGTTGGCCATGGACGGGACTGGTGTCAACAATGATGATCATTTTTTAATCTTAATACCAAGTTTGCTCACTTTACGTTTCTTGGTGATGATACCCGATGGTTTCTTGACGCCATTTGTAGAAGAGACCACTTGCTTGGATGACACTGAAGGTAGTTTCGCCTTGGAGAAGGCCTCCAATGCGAGTCGTTCATCTTCTTTCGCTTCATTCTCCTCTGTGGCATCGTTCAAATTCACTGGTTTCTGCCTTCTTAGCTCTTCAAGTTTGGCATTCCTCTCTCTGATCTCCTCGAGCTCGTCGTTCAAGTCCTGCTGTCTGTGTATGTCGTTGAGCTTCTGTTCAAGTTCCTCCACTGTGGTGCGCTTCTGGCCGTCTTTCAGCTCGGCCTCGCGTTCCTCTTGTTCCTGGGTCTCCAGTCTTTGCAAAGTCTCCTCCACGGTCTCCTCTTTCATCTGGGCCTCCCGGTCCTTTGCGCTCTCGTAGTTCTTCTTTGCGCCCTTTTCGATAACGTAGTCCGCGGACTTGGGGTCTGTCCTGAGTGTGATGGCACCGGCGCAGCGCGGGCAGCTGATGTGGAACTTGAGGATCTTGATGCCCATGTACGTCTTGTCGGTGGGCTCCTTCTTGGCGTTGAACTTCCTCGACCTGGAGATGTACTCGCCGCAGTGGTCACATTTCAACGAGAAGGGCGTCATCATCCGCACGGTGGGGAGACTCCCAGAGCCGCTCTTGACCTTGTGGCGCTTCTTGGTGAGCTTGGACGGGTCGAAGTCGGCCGGAATGTACTTGTTGATCGACTTTCGCTCGGACATTTGGCCTGTGTGCTTTTGTTGATGTTGATGTTGATAGTAGAAGCTCATCTCTTTGTGCTTATATAATTTGCAGTTTGTTTTCGCCATTTTTCAGGGCCCGCAATTGCGCCAGACGCCAGAGTTCCCGATGCGGACGGTTTCGCCATTAACCCCGCGACGCGCCGGGCTGTGTTTTTTTTTTTCTTTTCTAGTTGCTTGCATTTTCGCGACTTGTAACTTGTGTGCCAAATTTGGCAGATCAGGCAGATCAACCTGGCAGACTCTTTACTCCTTCTCCTTATCCACTCGCACACAAAGAGCAGACACAGAATGAAGTTGGAAGTCCTCGTGCTGTCGGCACTCACCGCCTTGACACAGGCCATCTGGCTCACCATCGACGACCCGGAGAGTCTGCAGAACGTGACGGGTGTCGTTGCAGACGGTCTCATGAACTACTACACGGGAGACGAGTACGGAGGCACCGTCGGCATGTTTGCCAGCCCTTACTACTGGTGGGAGGCCGGTGGAGCGTGGGGGTCGCTCATCGACTTCTGGTACTACATGGAGAACGACACCTACGTCAACCAGACATACGACGCCCTGCTCGCTCAGGTGGGTGACAGTTGGGACTACGTTCCGCTCAACCAGTCCACCACGGAAGGTAACGACGACCAGGGCTTCTGGGGTATCGCTGTCATGGCCGCTGCCGAGAGAAGTTTCCCCAACCCTCCAGCCGACCAGCCGCAGTGGATTGCACTTGCACAGGCCGTCTTCAACACAATGGCTTTCAGATGGGACGATGAAAACTGTGGTGGTGGTCTGAGATGGCAGATTTTCGAATGGAACTCTGGTTACGACTATAAGAACTCTGTTTCCAACGGCTGTCTCTTCCATATCGGTGCTAGACTGGCCAGATACACGGGTAACACCACCTACGTTGAATGGTGTGACAAGGTGCACGACTGGATGGTTGACGCTGGCTTGGTCCTCGAGACAGACTGGTACTTTGTCTACGACGGTGTCACCATCGGCACGGATAACTGCTCGGATATCACAAAGCTCCAATGGACTTACAACCAAGGTCTGATGATGGCTGGCTCCGCTTACTTGTACAACTTCACCTCGGAAGAGAAGTGGAGAAACAGAACACTCAGATACCTTGAGAGTTCCAGTGTATTCTTCAACAACTCGGTCATGTACGAAGCCGCTTGCCAAGGTGCTGGTAACTGTAACAATGACCAGAGATCATTCAGGGCATACTTTGCCAGATTCATGGGTCTCACTGCTCAGATGGTCCCAGAGACTTATGACACGATTTATGCCCTCTTGTATGCTTCCGCTGGTGCCGCTTCTAACTCGTGCTCTGGTGGTTCCGATGGTAACACATGTGGTATCAACTGGTGGTACAGTGGTTGGGATGGCTTCTACGGCCTTGGTGAGCAGATGTGTGCTTTGGAAGTGATGCAAAATCTTAGAGTTGGTGAGAGACCTCCTCCTTGTTCTAACTTCACTTGTGGTACGTCCATCGAGGACCCTGCTGCTGGAACTTACACGTCGCAAACAAACCTCAGTCCTTTGAGTATCGACAATGGCGACAAAGCTGGTGCTGCTATCATTACTTGCATTATCGGTGCTTCTCTTGTTGGTACTGCAGCCTGGTTGTTGCTCTGATTTTTCCTTGTACAATATATTCCGTTATTATATAACGCATGATCTTTTTTATATCTACATCAAAACTAGCTTAATATCATCAAAACATATCCATCATATATACTATTATTATATCACGAGCCACTGCAACAAAGCTTTCCCAATGAGCTTCCTACCTTAACGTCTCTGTCCCACCAACACTTGACGAGTTTGACGATAAACTCACCATCCTGGTGTGAGTAAGGGTCAAGACCCATCTCCACGATATCTGAAAACTCCAAAGTAGCAACGTCTCCCTCGTCTGTGCTGTTCATGATCTCAACCAAGACACGGAATATCCTGCGCGTAATGCTTTGAAAGTATCCCACGATATAAAGAGCCCTATCCGACTCTTCCTTATCCAAGTCATGGACATCACAAAGACCCTCGGAGTCTTGTTCATCCTCCAGCTTATCCTTCTCCCCAGCAGTTGCCCACCAGTACAATCCTGACCAGGCCAACTGTCTCCAAGACATGGACTCTGATACTTGGCACCACCACAACAACGGTGATTCCTGATCTTCTTCCAGTAATCCAAACTCACGGGCCAAAATACGGAACCTTTTCAGATCACGTTGGGTTGCAAACAACGGTGGAACGTCTGTTGTGCCAGGGACACTGGCTGTAGATGGCAGAACTTTGGGCAGAGGGTCCTGATTCAGCTTGATAGCGACATCGTAAAGCTTGGTCTTGAACATCAAGATCTCGTCTGTGGAAGAGCCGATGAATCCATCCGTCGGTGGGAGCTTACTGAGCCAGTCGATGTCGTTGACACCAACAGAGTAGAGTGGTTGCAGGTAGTGAAGGTGCTCCGTTCCTTCATCGAGCTGTGACAAAACCTCGTGTGGTATTGTCGAAATGATGGAGAGGCAGTATGAAAAGGCACAGCTCAACTCGATCGACTCTGCATCGAAGAGAAGGATCCGTTGTCTCAAGAGAGCTGCCCTCCACGCCGTGAACACTAAAGGTCCCATCGTCTTCAGTAGCTGCTCGATCTTGAGTAGATAATGCTGGTGTGAGGATCTTCCGTGTTTGGACTTTGTGCTCTTTGGGGTCTGTGGAGCCAGTGGGATATCTGGGGTAGAGTGGCTCTCGAAGAACTTGTCAAACAGCTCGACTCCGTCTGTTTCATCCCACTCAGAGAGCATGGAGTCCAGCTGGTCAATGTACTCGGCGCCACACGTGTAGCTGGACGGTGTCCAGGAGAGCGCAGACTTGGTCCGGGAAGGGTCCACAAGAACACCGAGCGAGAACATCTTGACGGACTCCCTGTCGTTGGCCTGTGAGGTGGCGAGGTTCTGGTGGAAGACTGTTACGCCGTAGAGCAACTCAGTCGACTCCTTCTTCGGCTGGACAAATGTCACAACGTCCCTCTCAACAGAGTGCAGCCCCGACGGCAATGCCTTGAACTCGACGCCATCGAGCGAAACACCCTCCTGGCACCTGCTCCACTTGAGCTCGTAGCCCGTGTGCACGTTGAACTGGGCAAGGAACACGGCGCTGAGGGGCGGGGGTTGGGCACCGGGAGTCACCGGGTAGTAGGCGCTGAGGGGCCTTCCCTTGGGCTGTGTCACAATGGCGGGCGGTGCCTGATTTGGGGTCGTCTTCGTGGGTGTCGTGTCCATGCTCTGATTGTTTGTTGTTGTTTGTTGTTGATTGTTGTTGATTGTTGTTAGTGTGTGGAGCACTGTGTGATAAGCGTGAGATGTTAGGGGTTTTTTGTGCTGTCGTGTCTTTTTTTTTCTTTTTTAATTTAATGAGCTCTATATGTAGTACTACAAGGGGAAAGCGAGTTATAAATGTACAGATTAAGCTGCGACTCTATCAAACTCAGAGCTCGTCACGTGTGTGCTCATCTGTGACTGTGGTGTTTTCCTCATCTGCACTCTCCGTGGACTGCTTCTTGGCCTCCTCCTTGGCAGCTGCTCTCTTTTGAGCTCTAATTAGCTTGCTGTGGTTGGCCTTGAGGTCCTTCATTTTTTGTGTGTGCATGGCTTTGAGGGATGCGTGTAGTTTCTTGAGCTCTTCCAGTGCTGAAAGGGTCTCGCGTCTCACCTCAAGCTTCGATACTCTGTCCATAGACTCGAGTTTCTCTGGCTCCTCTGTCATCATCTTGATGACATCAAAGGTACCATCAAATCTTGCTCTGGTATCTTCAATCTGCTGTTGGCTCACATTCACCTTCAACTTCAACTTCTTGGATTCCTCCTCAAAGTTTAAGCCCGACTCCTCATAGAGAGATGCCATCTTCAGTGCTTGCTCACCCATACTCATCATGAACTCTTGGAGCTTGATTACTGAGGTAACACCTTCCTGGTGAATTCTCTCAAACTCTTCAACGTTAAGTGGGATCCGAAGCTCGGCAAGGTATTCCCTGATGGAGCTGATCAAGCTCTGGACATCTTCAATCTTGGAGCGAATCTCTTTCAATGGAGCACCGTCACTCTCGTAGTCCAACCACTCCAAAAGTTCTCCAACAAGCTCTTCAGCTTTAGAAATGGTCTTCTCTGGTAGATTTTTTACAACGTCATCATCAGACAACATCCCACGAGCACTGTAAAGAGCAGCCTCAAGTTCATTCAACTTCTCAGACACAAGTTTACGCTGCTTGTCCTTCATATCCAATGCAGAGAGGTGGGTTTTCAATTCTCTCTTAGTGGCCGTTCCAAGAGGACGAGAGCCCGTAAACTTCTGTGTGGTGGTGATAATGGACTTCTTGACCTTCTGCTTTTCAATTGGCTTCTCTTCGTCATTTTCTTCCTCTGGATCAGTTCCTCTAAACTTATCAAGCAAACCTGGCTTGACAACAGTGCACTGAGCTTCAAGTGAATCCAAAGTAAACAAACGACTCTCAGACAATGAAAACTTGGCTGTATACTTGACATCGTTAACACAGTCTGTGATGTTGAACTTGAAGTTGGACTTGACCGTTTCGAGCTTTCCAGCATCATAAGACATGTAACGCACTCCATCCTCAATGATGTCGATGGTCAAGGTGTCCGAGTCAGTAATTTCATTAGTGATGTCCAAAGAAATAGACTGTCCATAGGTTGTACCAACTGGGAAGACTTCCACAACTTTACCTGAATCAAACTCAATGGAATAGTCAACAGCAGAAGGTTCAATAACAGTCAACTCTTTTGCCCTGAACATCTTGGAGATCTGGACACCACGCAAAGCGGCGCCAAACACTGCTGCTTCATCAGCGTTGATTGTTTTCGAAACAAGATTCTCACCAATCAAGTTCAACAAGTGATGTTGGACGAATGGAACACGAGTCGAACCACCAGCAAAGATGACAGAAGTCAAGTCTTTCAATTCCAATTTGGAATTTTCCAAAATCTCTCTGATTGGATCGGTGACTCTCGTGGATGAGTCTGTAACGTAGTCTTCGAATTCTTCACGGGTGATGGTTGTCTTGAAGTCAATGTCATCATAAAAGGATTCGATGGAAACCTGGGCTTCACCGTTGGCACTTAGAACCAGCTTGGCCTTGTCGGAAGTCTGGTAGAGCTTGGAGACCGCTCGTTGGTTTGACTGGAAATCCGAGTTGTGGATGCCAGTGTTCTTCTCCAAGAACTTGGCCTTGATGATCTCGGCAACAGCGTTGGTAAAGTAAGCACCACCAAAGGACTTATCATATGCATAGCCATCGACTTGGACGGTCACTGGAGCCGTTTCATTGTCCTTGGTGTACGAGACAAGAGTCGCCTTGGTGGATCCAGCACCCATGTCGTAGATGACGTGATGCTCTGTCTGGCCAACGTCAAACTCTCTGCTTGTGGCGTAGTTGACTGCGATGGCGAGACCATCGTCCACCAAGGAGATGAGGTTCAGTCCTGCGAGCTCCACCGAGTCCTTGACGGCGTTTCTCTGTGCAGTGGTGAAGTAACCTGGAACCGCAACAGCAACGTCACGGAGCTGGGAGTAGCCGCCTGGAGACTTCTCCTTGAGCAATGCTGAGGCCCTGGAAACGATGTTCTGCACGGACATGGCGACGGCCTCTTCGATCGGGTACGTGTTTCCCGAGACGTTGAATGCCACTGTGTTTCTGCTGTTCTTGGACGGAACGATGTGGAGGCCCGGGTGCGACTGGAGGTAGTGCTTGACTGCGGCGTCGTCTGCTGGCTTCCCCAACAGCGGCTTGAGGCTGTTGAGGCAGTGCTGTGGGAAGCGTGTGCAGTACGACGCTGTGTGGGAGCCGTAGAGTCGCTCGAACCCGTCGTCGCCCAGTGGCTTGAACGCCAGAGCAGAGACGTCCTTGCGCTTGGAGTCCGCCGACATCACGATCTCGAAGGGGACGCCAGGGGCCACCAGCACAGCCTTTGTGAAGTCGTGGCCGATGTCGAGGCCCAGGATCCCGGCAGACACGGAAGTGAACAGCGCACAGAGCAGCAGGATCAGTGACCTTGTGCGCATTTTGGTGTGTTCTGGTGTCTTTGTGTTCTGTGATGAGACGTTACAAGTTACCACGTTGACTGTTGATTGAAGATGACAGCGGCTATTTGAGCTCATCAAACGAGTTCGCGGGTCTCTGGTACGCGCCACACCGCCACCCAAATGACAACAACCAGACAGAAAGCACTCGAAACACTTTGAATAGGAGCGGAAACCCCAGAACAACTCGCACAAACCAGGAACCCATACACATATAACACAACGCACATACAACACAATGGTAAGTAAACACTGCACAGCCCGTCCACACGCTCATTGACTAACAACACCCGCAGTTCTCGTCTGCTTTCGGCGATTCCTTTGGCCTCCCTCGAGGCTTTGGCATGCAACCCCAGTCCTTTGACCAGATGTACAGGTGCTACCCGGTCTCTTCCATGCCTGCCAGCATTCGCAAGGACGACGCCAACTACGGTGGCAAGATCTTCCTGCCTCCAAGTGCGCTCAACAGACTCACAATGCTCCACATCAGCTACCCCATGCTCTTTGAGTTGACAAACGAGGAGACGGGCCGCAAGACCTGTTCCGGTGTCTTGGAGTTCATCGCTGAGGAAGGTAGGGTGTACCTTCCGAATTGGATGATGGCCACTTTGGGCATCAATGCTGGTGCTGTAATCAAAGTCGCCAGCGTGGATATCCAGAAGGGAAAGTTTGTCAGGATTCAACCGCAATCGGTTGATTTCCTTGACATCTCGGATCCAAAGGCAGTCTTGGAGAATGTCCTTCGAAACTTTGCCACATTGACCATTGACGATATCATTGAAGTTAACTACAACAACAAGAAGTATGGTATCAAAGTGTTGGAAGTCAAGCCAGAGTCCTCCTACAGAAGTATTTGTGTTATTGAAACAGATTTGGAAACAGACTTTGCTCCACCAGTGGGGTATGTCGAGCCAGATTACTCAAAGATGAAGACGCCAACTCCAGTGGCAAGACCCACACCAGCAACATCGGGAACAATGGCCAAGAGCATTGGCTTTGAAGAGAAGGTCCAGGAAGCCAACAAAGTGCAAAGTGCATTCTCTGGTGAAGGTCAAAGACTCTCAGGCCGTCAGATGAAGGCTAAGCCAGTGGTGTCAGAACCAGTTGATATGACAAAGATTGTGTTTGAAGGTGAACCTGCTCCAATTACGTTGCCAGATGGTCAATTGTTCTTTGGATTCCCCGTTGTTCCAGTGCCAACAGAAGGTGAGCCAACTGTATCCGATGATCAAGTTCAACTCTTCGCTGGCCAAGGACAGTCCCTGAGACACAGTAAGAAGAGAAAAGACCCAAAGGCACATACAAGTCCTATGCCAAAGGCACAGAGTCCAGAGGTGATTGAGATTGATTGATTCTACGACGTGTGAGACTATGCAGGTGTATGATGTCGAAATAATTAGCTGTCTATCTTGTATAAATTCTGTAAATGAGCAGCCCGTGTGCCCCCGGTGTCAATATTGAATGATGGTGTATTCTATTTAACCCCTCTCTTGACGCTGATCCTTTGAGAATCCAAGTCTCCAAGTCGGGCTGAAAATAAAAGGCAACACAGCATTGGATGTGTTGCAGTTACACGACCCGTATATCCCACAATAAGCGCTTCTAATGAACTATATCACTCGGATTATCCTGCTCTGTCTATGTGTGACATGCGTCTCTTGCTCCTTTGTCCAACAACGTTGTTTCCCCTTTGGGGAAGGGGACGTGGGCGATTACTACATATCACCTGGAGAGCTTACGGTTACCGCAAAGGAGAATACCTCGTTACTGATATACCCACTGAGTATCATCCATGGCTCCAGTATCCCTCGTGTGGTCGATGAGAAAGCTATTGACTTCAGCGAAGACGGCTTCTTTCTGTGCACTGATGAGCTGGTGACCAAGGGCATCTGTGGCAGAGATGAGGCTGGCAAGTTTCAGTACGATTGCTCAAAGGACAGCTGTGACAAGAATGTTGCGCAATATATACTCAGTGTTGACAATGGGCCACAATCAGTCTCATATCGAGTGCTTACTGCTGGTGTGCACTGTGTTGTGGCTGTCCAGGCCCGGGATACCACGGCAGATGCTATCACGGTGGAGCAGCATCACAACGGATGGGGTGGAGCATCGAGCAATCCCTTGGATGTCCTTGAGGGGGTCATATATTATCTATGGACTGCATGGATCCTCTGGCCTTTCTTTTTATTTCTTATGGGACTTATTCTAATGGAGCCGAATGCTAGAAAGTATCAAAGCTCTGGAACTCCTTTTAATTTGCCATTTTTTCCAGGAGCATCAGGGATGGCAGCCGCTGGAGCCAGCTTTCTATTCGTTTGTCTTATCTTGCCTAGAGACCGGTGGCTTACAACATGCTTCGAGGCGAATATTTGGATACTATCCTCTATTTACATGCTCATTGGAAAAAAGTGCCTCATTCCTATCAACCTGACCCCTACATGTTATTCAGAGTTGTACGATTCAACACTGTCTGGTGGGTGTTTTGGGGTTCATATTGCATTTCCTGGATTGTACGTTCGTCTTTACTGCCTCTGTTTCCAGGACTAATGACTCTTCATACGTATGGAACAGCTGGAAACATATGTGATGCTCTAATAAGTGCTCTTTGGATATCTGTATGGGGGCTTAACTGGTTCATGGTGTGAGTCGATGCATACCTGAATGCACTGGAGACAGACCGAAGTATCGTAACGCTCTTAGAGTGATCATCGGTGTTGTTTTTGGACTTCCATTGCTATCAGTTTTGGCTCAGATGATCCATCAAGTACCGCTCTGGTGGAAAGGAGGGGGCTTTTATATCTACCTAGCTAGTGGAAACTTTGCCATTCTGGAATATTGTATTCCCCAGTGAGGGCCCTTTTGAGAGACCAGTTTATCAGACTTTTACGTTTCAGTGCTTCAAACATCTCCCAATGCTAATACCTCAGGCGGTGGTTGCTGGCTTATCGATACTAATCTCCACCCATCCAGGCTTTGATTATGATGCTCTAGAGGCGCTCAAAGCTCGTGATTTTAAGCCATTCTCGAATTGCAAGGCTTGTTGGACAGCTATGGATGAGCTCTATGACGTGGATAGTGATTGATATATCCCATATTAAGAGCCTGTCTATTGAGTCCTGTAGCCTACCGGGCTGGGAATCCTGTTGTTGCCGCTGTCAAGAGTGAGGGGATACATACGAATCGCAACCTACACTATAGATACCCTACGCCAAGTACCATGCAATATCCAACTGCATAGATCTCAGCGAAGACCCTGTACGGATACTTTCTGCCCAGTAATGGATCATTATAACAACGCCAGCATTGTCCACCCATCAGCCCTTCCAATAGCGCCGGCGCTTCTATACCTATCTTTTGACAATATTATTTCTACATGATCAATTGCGAAGTAGTAGTACTATTAGATGTGCCACAGCAGCCATACAATGGGGACCCTGTGACAATCCGTTGACACCCCGGCGATTATCAGCTTGGTTGTCTGCATTTGGCTGGGGTAGCGAGCGCCAAGATCCTTCAAGCCGAATCCGGAGTCTATGGCGATGATCTACTGATAAAACCTCAACACGACAGGACTCTTTAGCGCAATTGATCTCACCTGCTCAAATATATAAGCAGTTTCTTCCGGCCCGTTAATTACACCCCCCTCATGTGTCAATTGGGTCTTCATCACAGCAAAACCACTTCATCTCAGCACTCATGAGCGAGAAGGACAGTACAACAATTGAGGTCGGAGACGCCTCCGACACCGCCTCCCAGGTTGGCGCCCAGCATGCCATTGATACCAAGCAAGCAGACATTTCTCTTGGGCTCTTCCAGCAGTACGAGGCAGAAGCGGGGGAACTTACTGCTCAGGCAGAGTCCAGGCTCAAGCGCAAGATATGGCTCAGAATCTTCCCAATCGTCTTTGTTGTCAACTTTATACTCTTTCTGGACAAGAACTCTATGGGCTATGGTACCCTCTTGGGCCTGTTTGCTGACACTGGACTCGATCAGGCAAAGTACAATAACCTCAACACCATCTTCTACATTGGATACATGCTGGGTCAGATCCCCAGTCACTATATCTTTCAGAGAATCAGAATGTCGCACTACGTCAGTGGAACTGTTATGATCTGGGCTCTGATTACACTTCTTCAACTCACAGCAACCAGTTTCAGTCACTTGGCTGCTATCAGATTCTTCCTTGGATTGTTTGAAAGTGGACTTACTCCATGTCTTGAGCACACCATTGCCATGTGGTTCACGCCTGCCGAACAGGCCATTGTTTCTCCATTGTTCTGGATCAGTTGCCTTGCCCAAGGCATTCCAGGTGGTTTGATCTCATACGGCATCCAGTTCATCCCAGGTGTCCGTCCTTGGAAAGTTTACTGGGGTATCATCGGTGGTCTCACGTTCTTTGTATCTGTCAGCTCGTTCTTCTTCTATCCGGACAACCCAGCCACTTACAAGTACTTCACTCCGGTGGAGCGTGTCCACGTTATCAAGAGAATCAAGAAGCTCACCAACTCATCAATCGAACAGAAAACAGTAAAGAAAGAGCAGATTTATGAGACTTTGAGGGACCCAATTACTTGGTTGTTTGCCTCTTTTGTGTTTCTTAACATGCTGTGTAACAACGTCAGTTTCCAATCTGCCATCATTTACCAGAACTTGGGATTCTCCAACCTCCAATCCACTCTGGTCTCGGTTGCTTCTTCAGGATGGAGTACCGTTTGCTCGATTGCAGGTGCCATCTTGTTGTCAATATTCAAAGCCCAGACTGCAAACATTGGTTGTGTGTTCTCTTTAGTGGGGTTACTTGGTGGGTTGCTTTGTGTGGCCTTGCCAATCAGTCACAGCTACGGTATATTGGCTGGAATCTTCTTGACCAACGCCAATGGAGTCACCTTCATTGCTTCCTTCTCATGGGCACAGTCTTCTGCTGCTGGTTACACTAAGAGACTGGTGAGAACAGTGATCTGGTCTATCTCTTATGGAGTCTCCAATCTCGTTGCTCCACAGATCTGGAGAGCTCACAATAAGCCACGTTACTACCCAGCTTGGTCCACTATCATTATCACAACGTTTGTCTTGTCTCCACTGTTGCTGCAGACCATCAGATACATCCTCAACAAGAGAAACAAGGAGAGAAGACAGTATTTGGAGGACATCCGTCTTGGTAAGATCCATGATGATAAAGGCCACGTTCTCATCCGTGACGAGGAAGGAAACGAGGTCGAGAAGGAGGTTGATGTTTCAATGATGGACCTCACTGATCTTCAGAACAAGAAGTTCATCTATCCTTTGTGATCGCTTGACATGACCCAAGAGTGGTGGGAGGTGGGACCATCGTGTAATGCTGGATGCAAAGGCTGAGGGCTGAGGCAATGGTGAAGAACTCGGTTGAACATTAGATCATCAAGAGAAACTGTGTTTAAGATTTGGAGTACAATACCTCGTGATGTAAGCTGGCTTTATTGCGTAGAACTCCGTTAAATTACTGGTTTAAGATAAGACTCGCTTAGCATTACCCCACAGTGTTTTTTTTTAATTTTTTTTTTTTTTAATTCGACGTCGATACATAAATAGCCAACAAGCACCTGCTCTGCTCACTTGACACACAAAGCACACCTTAAAGAGCTCAAAAACGTACAATGCCACTTACAGAAGACCAACGCCAGAAGCTAATTGAGCAGTACATTGTTCCGCACCGCCGTGAAAGCCTCGGTGACACTGTTTCTCACAACCATCTCAGAGACGGTTACAGGGGTTTATCGTTCAGTGGTCCAGATCTCAAGACTTACTATGAGAGTGTTGAACCAGAGTCGAAATATTCCAGTGGGTTTAATCTCCGTGACGAAGTTGATGCCTTGACAGAGGCTAACTATCTGCAAAGATTGGCAGTTGATGAAGAGTGCCCCGCCAGAGCCGATGTTCGTGTGCAAGCTGATGGACAGCCGAGATTCACGGTGAGGTTTGAAGGTGTACAGTATCAGTCTCTCCAGTGTCCCATTGATGAGAAGAAGGAGCATGGGGATGTTTGGTCAGTGATCCAGTTGACAAAGACACACTCAGCGGTTCCATTGCACCCGGAGTACCGTCAGCCTACAAGATTTAACGTGTATCTCGATGAGGATGGGAGTTTGGGTACCGCCACGAGGTTAACTTATGAGTGTCAGGTGTTACCAGAAAGGTTCCCAGAGACTGATTTACACCTGCAGAGATTCTTCCGTAAGTACTTAGGAGCTCTTGAGTATGTGGAGTTATCGTCAGACTTCCGTGTCCTGGTTCATTCTGCCACTGTTGATGAGCACATTGTACACCTGGAAGAAGTTATGCTAAAACTGGATCAATTGCAATACCCATTTACGTTTGGCCAAAGTGTGTTCTTTGTGGATGACCGGGAAGTTGGTTGGTAGTACACAGTCTAATACTTACAACCAGATCACTAGTTATAAGCGTAAAACTGAGACCGCGCACCATACAAATAAAAGACTGCGCCCCTGTGATTCATTTTGATACCAGACCAACTTATACTCGCACCACCAGCAGACTATGGCAGTGTGGTCCCAACTCGATGTCACTGACCAGGTCCACCGCTGCTATGCCATTGTTGGCGTGTGCTCAACGCTCTTCTGCCTCTTCTCGCTCGTGCTGAAAGAGCGCCTCTTCATCGGCGAGGCCATCACCAGCGCCTTCTTCGGTGTCGTCGTCGGCCCACACGCACTTGGCTGGGTCGACCCGACAACGTGGGGAAACACCGACTACATCACCCAGGAGTTCTCGCGTGTGGTGCTCATCATCCAGATCTTTGCCCTTTCTGTCGAGCTGCCCCGCAAGTACATGAAGACACAATGGCGCTCGGTGCTTGTGCTGCTCTGCTTCACGATGGTCGGAGGTTGGCTTGTAACGGGCGCTCTTGCCTTTGTGATCTTCCCCAAGTTCAACTTCATCGACGGCCTGACTGTCACTGCGGCCATTGCTGCCACGGATCCGGTGCTGGCCGCTGCTATTGTGGGCAAGGGCAAGTTCAGTGAACGTGTTCCGGCTTATCTCAAGCACCTGATCTCCGCAGAGTCCGGTGCCAACGACGGCTTGGCTTTCCCCTTTGTCCTCCTGGCAGTCAATCTACTCACACAGAGAGACAACCCGGGCCGTCTCGTCAAAGAGTGGATATGCATTTCGATTCTATGGGAATGCGTCTTTGGAGTGCTTGTTGGAGTCGTGATTGGCTTTGTCGGTCGTAAGGCCATGAAGTTCTGTGAAGACCGCAAATTCGTCGATCGTGAGTCTATGCTCGTCATATACATCATGCTCTCCCTGATCTGTACCGGCCTTGGTACCATTCTCGGTGTTGATGACCTTCTTGTCTCTTTTGCTGCTGGTGGTGCTTTTGCTTGGAACGGTTGGTTTGCCAGTAAAGTTGAGGGCCAATACCTTTCTAACGCTATTGACTTACTCTTGAATGCTGGATATTTCATGTATTTCGGTGCCATAATTCCATGGCAGGATTTCAACAACTCGGATTTGGGACTTCAATGGTGGAGATTGGTTTTGTTTGGCCTTGTGATTATTTTCCTCAGAAGAATCCCAACAGTACTGATGGCCAAGAAGTGGGTTCCTGCTATCACAACCTGGTCTGAAGCGCTATTTGTTGGCCATTTTGGTCCTATTGGTGTCGGTGGTATCTTCTGCTGTATGGTCACAAAGTCATTGATCGAGGAACACTTGGGGTACGAATTAGGTGAAGTTGATATCATTGAGTCAACTCAATATCACACAGTCTTACGCTCAATCTGGCCAGTTGTGTCATTTACAGTGCTCACGTCAATCATCGTACATGGATTCTCCGTTACGATTCTCGTTTTGTTGTCGAACTATCAAATCCTCAAAGTCAAAGCAAAGATCCCAAGAACCACATCATTGACAGAGACCAGCACCCTTGAGGTTGAGAGGATTGAATTGTCCTCGATGAAGCCATTGCACAAGAAGTCTCTTGACTTAGATCCTGATGTTGGTTCCAGTACAATGCACCGCAGGGCATCAGAGCATCGTCGTGTTCTTGTTGGCTCCGAGTCTGTTGACAAACAAGAGTTGAAGATCTTCAAGATCGGCCATGAGTTGATCGTTGAAGATTTAGATGAGAACTTTATCAAGAAGTATCGGCTTACTCATGGACATGATGAAGAGATGCAATTAGAAGGACTTGGAGTTGGTTTTGAAACTGATGGAGTATACGACGATGACGAGCTGAGAGCCAGTATAATGAAGGTGCTAAAGCGGTCCCCTGCTAGACTTGAGACCACAGAGTAACGGATTTGATGTTTGCTCTATATATACCCCCAC
The DNA here is from genome assembly GCA_030557345.1 of Petasospora maritima. Classification (NCBI taxonomy): domain Eukaryota; kingdom Fungi; phylum Ascomycota; class Saccharomycetes; order Phaffomycetales; family Wickerhamomycetaceae; genus Petasospora; species Petasospora maritima. Next base: position 68,405 of record JAKTOZ010000063.1, read on the forward strand.
TTTTTTTTTACTTCACCCTCGTACATACAGATAAGGCTACACGGGTTCATGGGGAGACAGTGTACACATTTAATAATTCAAAAACGATGAAGACATTGCTCAGAACAAAAGAGACAAGATGTAGAGGCCGACAAGAACGAGGACAATGAAGGCGGCAAGCAATGGGCCAGCACCAAACTTGGCAATGTAAAGGTCCTTCAACTGGTCGATGTACAGGATCATCACCTTGCTATCGAGCTTGGACTCACCTTCAGTTCTAACACCAAAGGAGTATGGGACCTCGCCAATTGGCTGGTCAGCTGGAAGTGGCAATCTGGCGAGCAACTCGAGGGCGATCTTGAAACCCTTCTCGTTGATGTTTGTGGCCTTGGAGAGGTACTTCTTCTGCAAACCAAAGAAACCACCCATTGGGTCAGAGGCACTGGTCAATGGTCTGGCCATGATTCTGGCACCTGCACTGATCACACGACGGTACAATGGCCAGTCCTTGTCAATACCAACACCTTCAGCGTATCTGGTTCCTGTGACAAATGGGTATTTTCTCAATGCCTTGAAGAAGTCTGGCACGCTCTCTGGAGGGTGCTGGAGGTCAGCATCCATACAGAGAAGGTACTCACCCTTACCCTCGTTGAAGCCTCTCATGACAGCAGAACTGAGACCTCTCTCGGTTGTTCTGACAATGATTCTGACGTTGTAGCCCTCCTTCTGCAAAGTCTCCACTTCCTCCACGGATCCATCGTTGGAGTTGTCATCAACAAAGATGAGCTCGGTGGTCTTGGAGCCTGCGTTGCCCAAAGCCGCAAAGAGCCTGGTGGTGAGCGGTCTGATGTTGAGCTTCTCGTGGTAAGCTGGAACCACAACTGTGTTTTCGATGGCCATTGCGTGTGCTGTGATTCTACACCACTACAAGTTGCAGAAAGAGGTGTAGTACTTAGTACTTGACGCGTTGATTCTGTTTACGTGGCACAGTGTGGCGCATACCAGGCTTCTCGCGATTTCCGCGAATTCCGCGAAATCATTTGATGCCCTTGGAATTCCGGGAGGCCGGATCTTCGACTCTGCACGTGACCCGCTGCCAGGGCCAATCACGTCGCGCTAATTTTCAATTGTGCGGGCCTGTGTTTTGTTAGTGCGGGACGCCCGGTACGCGCCACAGCCCTGGGTCGACAGCGCAAAAAAAAGGCCCTATACACAGACAACAACACTCATGACAGGCGCCCGTCCACCCCAAGCACCACGCAGCACACTCCCACAATGTTGTCCAGAAGAGCCGCCCAAGCCACCAGAGGCTTCGCCACCAAGGTCTCCGCCTCCAGCGCCGAGGGCAAGATCTCCTCGCTGACCGTCAAGGTGAACGCCGGTTCCCGTTACGCTTCCAAGGACGGTGTCTCCCATCTGCTGTCCAGATTCAACTTCCAGAACACCAGATCGAGAACCGCCTTGAGACTCACCAGAGAGTCCGAGCTCCTCGGCGGTGAGTTCTCCTCCACGGTTGGCAGAGACGCCATCTACCTCTCCGCCAACTTCCTGAAGGAGGGTCTCCCATACTACGTCAATGCCATCGCTGACGTGCTCTACAAGACCTCTTTCAGACCACACGAGTTCCCAGAGGTTGTTCTCCCAGCCGCCAAGTACGACCTCGCCAAGGCCCTGGCCTCTCCATTCTACCAGGCCGAGGAGCTCTTGCACTCCCTCTCTTTCAGACAGGGCTTGGGTAACCCAATCTACTACGACGGTGTCGAGAAGGTCACTTTGGATGACATCAAGGCCTTCGCTGACAAGGCCTACGTCAAGGAGAACATTGAGGTCTTCGCCAAGGGTGTTGACGCTAAGGCCCTCGACAACTTCCTCAACGACTCTGCCATTGCTCAATTGCCATCTGGTGCTTCTTTGGCCTCTACTTCTGCCCCAGCTTTCTTCGAAGGTGCTGAGACTAGACAGAGAGCCGCCGGTGAGTCCATTGCCGCCATTGCCGTCCCTGTTAAGCCAGAGCAGTTCGCCACTTACGAGCTCTTGTCCACTTACCTTACCTCTCCATTGTTCGAGTTGGCACCAACTGTTGCCAAGTCCACTTTGAACAAGTATGCCGGTGCTGGTTTGTTCACACTCTACGTCAAGGGTGACGCTGCCACCGTCTCACAAAACATCAAGAAGATTGTCTCCACATTGAAGGCTGGTGCTGATCTTTCTGTTGCCACTGGTTATGCTACCACCAAGTTGGCCCTTGCTAACGAGATTGCCCTTTCTCCAATTGAGTTGGACCTCTCCAAGACCAAGGACTTCAAGTTGGGTAAGTTCAACTACGTTGCCATTGGTGATGTCAACAACTTGCCATACGCTGACCAGTTGTAAGTTCACATTCCCTACAAAGACACATCACTCCACAACATAACCATTTTCATTCCACATACACAATTTGTCACTTCATCACACTCTACCCCCTCCTCACACACATTCCAATTATATCACAAAAGGCCCACGCTCCATCACCACTCACTCCATCACCATGATAGACTCACACACAGTACATAGTTCATTCCAGCATGGGAAAAAAAGAGCATCACTTTTGATTCCACAGCGTGTCCCGTTTTCTTTCTCTTTTATCTAGTCTCAATTAGTGCACAGTATTTATAGTTAACTCTTGTAGGTTTGTAAAAGAAGATCTGACAGAAGCACTGTTGTTTGGTGTGGTATATCCAGTCGATGAAGTAGCTGGTGAATCCGGAGTTGGCGTACTTAAAAGATAGGAACCATGTTTGTACTCATTTGTCCAAACCGTCTGTGATAACATCCAAGGCTCTGAGATATTGTCTGGGATGGGATCTGTGACTTGGGTCACGAAACATGACACAGCTAGTTGTTGTAGCAGTAAAACACACAGTGATGTGTAGCGGAAATTCTGAGAGATGAGATGAGAGCTGGCACCGAGTCCAAATATCATACCATTTCGAGAGTCCATCCAATTTGCAATCTGAACATCGCTGAATGGGAGTCTTTGGAAATAGGACATATCCAGCACAGACCACACCCAAAGTATTGATATCTTGTAAAATGAAAGAACAGTGATCAACAGCGAAGGATCGACCAATAGGCCAACAACGAACATAACGATGGCAAGACTTGAACCAATGTGTGGGTTGAAGAACCGGGAGACTTGGAATGACACCAGCAGAGACCCATACCGTGGCAACTGGGAGCACATACCCAACCATATGTTAATTGAAGTGATCTGGATGTACGTGGAAATTAGACTCGTCAGATGGGACCTCTTGTAATGCGATAGTGATGTTCTGGATAAGGCCCGGTCAATGAACCGAGCTTGACGCTGACTCCAGGCGATGTCACTCTGAAGTTTGGGCTTTTTGGAAAGTGGCGAGTAGTCGTCTCGGCCAGAAATGTCTTTGGTGTACCTGAGACCACACAAGAACAGTTCGTCGAACGTGGCGTTGTATATGCAGTGTATTACCAGAAGTGAGATTGCTGGGACGTTGAGAGTGTTGTTCAGCAGACGAGAGAGGTGAGATGTGGTTTCTGGCGTGGTCTGTGCTAGCCCTGCCAATAGAAGTGGAACATCGAGAAGTAGTTGTAGTGCAACAGATAGCAACACAGTAATGATTGTGTATCGGAAACGGTTGGGGCTCTCAGACAAGCGTCGGTCTTGAAGCAAGACGTATGGGCCCAGAAAAGCAAACCGTACACCACTGAAGATGGCACCGAGGGAGAAGTTTGCGCTAGGGTTTGAGAGGAATATGGGTGAAGCCATTTAATGGGATATGGCCAATGCCGTGGAGACAGGCCATGGGCTGGTACACCAAATCTCTACAATTCTTATCACTACACGACACCGTTTTTTTTTTTTTAATTTACTGTTTTGTTCCCAGCACATCAGTACTTCTTCTTGTGTCTCAACACGCCTTTAAACTTGAATGACTGTGGCACTTTTCTCTCCAGGAACTGGCTCTTCGACCTGCGTTCAAGCATGATATGCTTTGCAACATCTTCGTCATAGCCCTTGCACAGCTTACCAAAGAAGAGCCCACACGCGTTGCACACCGATCTTGGTCCCTCTGGTCCTCTTCTCCACTCTGGAGTGTCACTGATTCCACAATGAGCACATGACTTCTTCTCCTTTGTTGGTGGTTTGACAATGGCTTGTGGGGAACCCTCTTCTTCTTCTGGACCTGCCGTTGTCTCCACCGTCATCTGGCGTTGGTTGACCACTGGGGTCATCGTCTTGTCATTGGATCCCTCGCTACTGGCCGTCGAGTCGCATCTGCCACTAGCCACACATGAACTCTTCACTGCTTCATTCAAGTTACTGATCACGGCTTCCAAGGAGCGCTCCATTCTTTGAGAGATATCACGTGAACACTCGAGGGATGCGTTCCATTGGTCGTCATCAAGGATGGTCTCGCTTCGTCTCAGTCCCGCTATCATGTCCCTGATTGCGGGCTCAAGATCCTTGACGTAGTTGGCCTGTGCTGACTCCATCTCTTGAAGAATTGTGGTTAGAGACAAAACAAAGGGTTCATGGCTTTCTGATTCATTGTCGTCGCACCACGCTGAAACAACCGATGGCATGTGCTCTCTGATTGGGAGCATTCGGGTTGCGTCGAGAAGAGAAAATAGCAACAACTCATCATACTTCTTGAGCCCTGGATCCGACTTACAATCATATACAATGTGAACTGCGGGTATTGCGCTCCCACCTTTTGGAGCTTCCAATCTTGAGTCCCATGGTCCGGTGACTTGACTGTTCTGCTCTTGAGTACGCGGTGGATGTTGCTCTGTCATACTTGTCTGTTGCATTTATTTCTTGATCTTTCTTCCAGCAGTCGGTGAGAGTGCGTTGTATTACAACTTCGAGCGCTTTGTTTCTCATTGTTTTGTTTAAGACGTTGAGCCCTTAACATATAAGACCCTCCCAGTGTGGTGAGTGTAGCTTTTTGAAGTGTCACAATTTACAATATTCTGGCATTGCGCATGATCTAACAACATACCATTGAAACACACAAGTATATATTCATGACATTAGTAAATCCTCCTCTCAGATAAGACTTCTTTTGACTTCTACCTCTGTGACAGATCTAGGACAGGTAATGAGAGCGCGCACTCAAAGGTTATAAGCACTCATGACGTTGTCATAAAACACCTCGCGAGGGAGACCCAACTCCGAAAGCAGGATCTGTGTCACTGAGAACCACTTCAACCAAGCCTCATGTGAGTGGACCATCTTCAGAGTGCATACAGGCCAGTCGCTTCCCCAAATGAGCTTCTCTTTCCCAAAAACGTCAACAAACAAGGAAACCCAAGGCTTTAGTCTTCGGACGATCTCTTTAACGTCACCGTTGACAATATCCTCTGGCATTTCAGAGAGTCCACCACTAATTTTCACGTAGTAGTCATTGTTTGTAGTTTGTGCAATACGGCTCCACAGCTCTCTGCAACCATCCAACATCTCTGATTCATCTGAGAGCATCATGTCAGGTTTTGTCAAGTGATTCACAACAATTCTCAAACCTGAGACTTGATTTTCCATTTGAGCAAGTTCGTCCAGTTGCCACATACCACCAGAATGCATATCGATACCTGCATCGAATACAAAACCATTTTCTGATAGCCAATTGAGACCATCGATGAACAGTGGCTGGGTCATTGTCCCTCGCGGCTTGTCTTGTACGAGATAGCGGAAGCCTTTGACACGAGATAAACCACTGGGGTATGCTTCTCGAAGTTTGGATAAGAACTTCTGGAGCATTACTCTTCCACTCGGAATTGGTGCCCAGGGTATAATCCCCTTGATCAACATGTGGTCGGTGTCTGCCTCACAACTGGCAGCAAACTTGTACTCTTCAATGGCATCGTTCCATTGATTCTCTGGGAGCCCGCTCTTCACATCGGTTTCAATGAACACAACCCCTCTCAGGTCAATGTCCTCGGTGCTGGCTTCTCTTATGTAGTCCTGTACCGTGCGTGGGTGGTTCAATTTGTTTGTTGGCGTCATCCAGGCAAGGCGCTTGAGCCCTTCCTCGTCGAAGAGGTGAACGTGTGAATCAATGACAGGGAACATCACTGGTGGTTCCAAGGGTGTATCAACTCCAAGTGCAACCTTGTGACCACCATTTGCAAGGTCTTTAATAGGATTGAAAGATGGAGCCGTTGTTTTAGCGCGAGATCTGAGTTATTGGCAGACGAGTCGCCTATGGTCTCGGGGTAATTTTTGCCCGACAATTCCCTGCTTTTGCGGACGGACAAATGATGCCCCGGCTCCGTCCTCGAGTTTTTGCAATGCTTTTGTGGGGTTGAATAAAAGCGAGAGGCCTTCCACTTCGAAAGCCACCTGCTAACCTGTGATTTTATGATTTATCACACAACGCTGATACAATGTCCTCTCCCAAACTACTCCAAGGTAAAACAGCAGCCATAACTGGAGGCGCCACCGGTATCGGCAGAGCCATCGCCGTCGAGTTCTACAGACAGGGTG
>JAKTOZ010000064.1:0-72932 GCA_030557345.1 Petasospora maritima
ATCTTCAAGAGTTGGAGTTGAAGGGAAACCGAAAGCTGAACATCACTCATTGTTGTACGTTGAGGAGTCTGAGGCGTCTAATTTCAAGTGAAACCCCGTGTCTGATGAGAAGCTTAAAGGGAAGTGGTCTCGATGCCCCGTTGTTGACCCGCAGAATCCCCGAGAAGCATTTCTCCCGTAGGTCTCCTAAATACATTGGTTGGAAAGCCTGATAGATTGACTCAATGTGTATTGTACAGGTTATATCTCGTAGTTGTAGCTCTAGAAGAATGGGCAATTGACCGCCACTTATGGATCCAGGGCTCCTAACCAATTTTGGTAAATACACTATTAACTACAGATTGCTCAACCTCTCGTCCTTGGAATGTAGACAAAGACACCACACAGAGTTATACAGCGATTACAATGTGGCTGGAGAGACTCCCTGTTGAGCTTCTCCTGATGCTCATACGAGAGGTGGACAACACAGACCTCTTCACACTGCTTGAGATGGAGGAGTTCCATGAGCTCTTCAGCAACTCACTCCGCTACATTGCCCCACAACCAGGCAAAGAACTGCAAAAGCTCTCTCTCTCTTGTTGAGAATGTCTACTCGCTCTACCGGTTCAGTGAGGAAGATCTGCATGGCTGCTCTACAATCCTGGTCAAGCTGGGAGGTACTTCAATACGGGCTGCTATGCCAAAGCTCATTGAGCTCAATGCTCACAAAGACGTCAGACTCTTTATCTCTTGTGGATCCGGATACACACTTCCTTTTGAAATCAAGACTCCTGGAGGATTGTCCAAGACAACACTGCAATACCTGGAGCAGTTTCACCGCGTCTCTTTAGGCGGGTTCTTGTCATTAGCAAAGCTCAGATTCAACACGGATGTCTTTGAGTTCTGTGAGGCTCAGTCCTTCACTTTTGAGAACTGCACGTTCTTCTCTCTTACTGATCGCCCGCTTAGTGTATTTGGTAGTGGTTCTACTAGTCTGGCTATTTACTCTTGCTCTGGACTGTTTGCACCAGGAGGTGTTGGTGTTCATGGGTCTTTCATAAAATATCTCACGATCAATCACGAAAAAGCCATCGATGGTGAACTCGTGCCCTTTCACTTTCCACATTTGGAGATACTGGAGGTTGATAGAGTCAGAAGGCTTGCCAACTTCTCTCTACCAAAGCTTTACACTCTTCGTGTTCGTTCGGATGCTACATTGGAGAATCTAGACATGCCTTCTTTGCTATCACTCGTGGTGGGAGTCAAGACCACAATCCACTTCATTGACTTGTCAATGCCCATATTACAAAGAGCCTCGCTTGATTTCACAACAATCAAGTTACCACCCAACCGCTACAAGAAACTAAAAGGTCTTGGCTGCTTGAAAGATGTTGGTCTTCTCATTATTAAAGGTCAGAATGCTGGTGCTCTTCTCAGAGAAACTCCAAATATCAGATCATTGGGGTTGGACTCTATATCGTTAGCACCTCAAAGTGGTTTTGCACTGAGGAAGTTAACTTACCTCAGTTTGAAAGGTGAATCTGCACGCAACGAGAGTCTTGACTTCTTTGAAGGTTCTCCCTTGACTTCTCTTACTCTGAAGTATGCGTTCCATTCTAATGAGAAGAGTCTCATGAGAGTGCAGGCTCTATTTCCAAATATTTACTGTCTGAAACTAGCATGGGGCAGCTCCATAGGAAGTGTCAAGTTTCAACGCTTGAGATTTCTCTATATCAATGGGGGATCTTGTTCCTATTACTCGTTGGCGAATCCACTGGACTTACAGGGTGCAGAGTTCCCTCTTCTAGAGATCTTCTCTGTCCAGGGACAGGTGTATTATTTGACTAAACCACAACCGTCACCAGCACACATAATCAATGGTGTCAATCTCAAAGCGCAAAATCTAAAGGTGTTGAAGATTGATACGGTGAACTGTGGCACTCTTAAGATTGATTCATTCCCTAAGCTGAGACACTTGACAGTGAGTAATCATGTCTGGTGTTTGCACCTCGACCGACTTGAAAGCTTGGAGGAGTTGGAGCTGACAAAGAACAAATCACTGTCTATTATTCACTGCTGCAAACTGAGGAGTCTTCGCCTTCTCAAGATCACTGGAACGCCTGCTTTGAGAGAGTTTAGGAAGAACGGTCTAGATGCTCCGTTGTTGACTCGGAAGATAATGGAAAAGAAGTCCATAGTTGGTTGGGAAGCTAAAATATGAACTGCCGTGTGGAACTGTTTTGCTAATGAATAACTACTAATGACTAACTAATTGCACTTTCATTGGCCCGATCCGTAGCTCAGCTTCTGTTCTTTGTTCCTTGTTCCTTGTTCATAAGAATTTGCTCGTTCTCTCTTTACAGTGGGGGTCTACCACAGATATTAACCCCGAGATTGCCGCTATTTGCGAGGGCCTGGAACCTCTGTTTATGTCCCTTTTAAGCTGATTTTCTATACTTATAAGCGTGTATTAATCAGTCTTCAGTAGGCTAATTATCCCATATCAGAGTCTGATCCATTCTCTACTGCCCCAGGTCTGGTGTTAAGGGTCGTTGAAGACTGTAACATCACCAACTCACCAACCAAAAAAAAAAAAGTCTTCTTTAGGCGATATTGACTCAAACACCACCAACTCAGCAGAGGCACTGAGGACTGTACTTCCGTCCTATAAACATCTCATTTCCCATGCTCTTCACGATGTGGCTCTACACTATTGGAAAGAATAAAGCAAGGTCAAGTTCCCTTCATTGCGGTGTATCTCATTCACAATGAACACAGACACAACAGTCGAGCAAAAGGTTACAGGGGTCTCCCATCTCGAAGAAACAGCACCGGATCTCTCTGATGGTGCTTCAGATGACACAGTGAGGCTCTACAAGTCCCGTGGAGTCGCCAGAATGGAGATGGTCAAGGCCACGATCGATGCGCCAGGGAAGAGAGGCACACGGATGAGGATCCTCTTCTGGTTTGGCATCATTGTCATATCGTGGGTGTACACATTTGAGGCTGCCACAACGTCTAACTACTCACCGAGTGCTACTTCGGCCTTTGGTGAACACTCAATGCTGGCCACTGTGGACGTTGCCACCTCCGTCATCTCAGCTGTGTGTCCTGTCGTCATCGCTAAGATAGCAGACATCACCTCGAGACCACAGACGTTCGGCCTTGCCATTGCGATCTTCACCGTTGGTTGTGTGATTGCTGCTGCTTGTCAAACAGTCACTGCTTATGCTGTGGGGAGTGTCTTCATGTCCATTGGATCAGCTGCCATTTACCTCCTCATCACTTTGTTGGCTGCCGATATCACACCGTTGAAGTACAGAGGTCTGTTGATCGGTCTCATGACGACGCCTTACTTGATCAACACATGGTTCACTGGTCTCATCGTTGAGGCCATCTTGAAACGCAACTGGAGATGGGGGTATGGTATGTTCTGTATCATTGTCCCTGCGACAATGATCCCAGCTGTTGTTCTCCTTGTCTACTTGGAGCATCAGGCCAAAGTCACTCAGACGGCACTGGGTAACACAAGCGCCCCAACTGTCAGATCACCAAGGGAGTGGGTGTCATATCTGGGTAAGCAGGCCATTGAAGTCGACTTGTTTGGTCTTCTCCTCTTGGCTTTTGGCTGGTCTTTGCTCTTACTTCCACTGTCGCTGTACACTTCTGCCTCGAACCACTGGAAGAATCCGTCTTTGATCGCCATGTTTGTCACTGGAGGTGTCGTTCTCTTCCTTTACGGTGTTTATGAGCTCAGATTTGCTCCAGTTCCCTCGATGCCTAAGAGGATGATCATGAACAGAACTTTCATGACCTCGGTGTGTCTTGGGTTCTTCTACTACATCTCTCTGTTCCTCGGCTCCGTTTACTTCTCCTCTTATGTCCTGGTTATCTTTGACTGGTCATACACCAACTGGACATACTTCAACAACGCCTTCACCATGTCCTCATCCTTCTCCTGTGTCATTGCCGGAATCATTCTACGGTTAACCCACAGATCCAAGTACGTCCAAGTCTCTGCCCTGTCTCTCCAGATTGTCGCCATGGCCATTGCCTTCTGGGCTCGTTACGATAACGCATCCACAGTGGCTCTTGTATGGGTACAACTCTTACTTGGAATGGGTGGTATCTCAAACACCGCATCCCAGGTTTCTTCACAGGCTTCAGTTCCACACCAAGACACCGCTTTGGCCATCTCATTACTGAGTCTGTGGTCCACTATCGGCTCTGCAGTTGGTACGGCCATTGCTGGTGCCATTTGGCAATCAAAGCTTCCCGTTGCTTTAAGAGAACGTATGCCGGCAAGTGTCAACGATACCATGATTGCCGCTTACTACGGTGATATCACGGCCATCTACGCTTTACCATTCACATCTGAAGAGAGACAGGCTGCTAGACTGGCCTACTTTGACGTCTCATACTACCTTTTCGCTGCTTCCTTGGGGTTATCTGCCATCCCATTCATCGTCTCATTCCTCCAAAAGAACTTCTACTTGGGTGATTCACAGAATGCAATTGAATCTACTAATGAGATGTACACGCATCCCCCACAAAACTTGATGCAGAAGCTCGTGAGGTTCTTTGACGATCCATTGGGTTACCAGAAGAACAAGGCCAAATGGGAGTCCTTGGAGAAAGAAACAGGTTCAAGCTCAGACATATGACACACCTACATATCATACCGACGGTGTGTAAATATAAAAGAAAGTCCGTCGTGTAATCCAATACATCATATCAACAATTAAAAACATATGGCGTATGCAAGGTATCAGGCCAATAGAAAAGAATGGTAACAACCAAAACTTCAAAATCAATCAAACATATGTATAGAGCTCACAAAATCAATGATGTGAATCTCCACTGTCGTCATCCCACTCATTCTGTATTGGGAATTGCTCAAGAGCAGGTGATGGAAGTAGTCCACCCTTCACTGTTTCCACTTCATCTGCAGAGTTCGTAGATTCCTGTTCATCTTCTGAGATATTATCAGTGCTCTTTAAGTCTGCTGTGAGAATGTCTTTCTCCAGAGAATGATCACTCTGATTGTCTTGTTGTTGTAATCTTGCAGACCCCGGAACAGGTAATGAGAAAGAGTTGTCATCTGGATTCATTGTGATCTCATTCTCATCTTCACGTTTAGGAGACTCTGGAGACATCAAAATCGGTGTGCTTGAAGTCATTGGATCCATAGTTCCGAATGTTTGAGTGGATTGTTGATGGCTCAGGACTGGCTTGGTAGCAAACACGCCTCTGTTGAAACTAATGCCTTGGTTGTCATACTTCAGCTCTGGTTCCTTCTTCAGTGTGCTGTTGACAGTCGAATCTGTGATTGTGTCTGGTGTTCCATCATTCTCTGTTTCCTGTAGTATATCAGCATTCTCTTCCTCTTCTTCAGGTGGGGTGAATGGGTCTGGACACTGTGCAATCAACTCATCCAACCCACCACCAGACCATCCTTTTCTTGCAATACCTTCGTATATCTCCACTTGAGCTCTGACAACAGACCCAACTTGAGTTAAAACATTACTTGAAGTCTCTTGAACCAAGTCAAATGCCGACTGGTAGTACTCATGCTTCAATTTGTCAATCTCATCGATATGGGAAGTCAGCTGCATGAGCTTTGTTCTGTATGCAACCAAGTTTCTTGTCTTGGATTTGGACAACTTGGCATTCTCTTTCTCCTGTTGCTTCAACTCCTGGACTCTTTCTTTGATATCAACTTTGAAAGACTCGTCATTCTTCTTCGTTTGCTTTTTGAACTTCTCCACTTCTTTCCTCACGGGCGTTTCAAACGACTCCTCGACACTGTGGGCCAATAGCTGTTGATGGTTGGCCACGAGGAAGAAGAGCCCACCGGCAGAGAGGAGCCCATCAGCGGCAACACCAGCGCCTTTGCACTTGGCCGTCTTCTCCAAAGCAGCGCCAAAGTCTGCAGACGCCTCAGCAACCAGCGCCAGCGCCTTTCTGTACTTCTCCGACGTGCTCAATAGTTCTTCCAATGCGTCCGTTGTGTGTGATATCTCTGTCTTCGTCACCAGCGAGCGGAAGTCCAGCGTTGAAGGCGTGAAGGAAGTGTATGAGCTCAGCGACTGCTTGCGTGAGTGCATTGTGTGCTGTGAATGCGCTTGCTGGGTGCCGTTTGGCTCCGCGGGGGTGAACACCGTCTGTGCCACCGAGCCGCCGTTCAAGTACGGGTAGAACTCCGTCAGGTGCGTCGCTTTGGTGTACCGGGAAGGCGATGTTGTTCTCGAGCGGTCGTCCTCCGTCATTGTTTACCTCTGTTGTGTATGGGTTGTTGGAGTGTGGAGCTGGTGAAATGCGGCGGTAAATGGGCGTATGGAATGCAGACAACGCGGTCACTGGGTAAACTGGTACTTTATACGTCAATTCCAGAAGTCTCAAACTTAGCCGCCCGTTGAGTGTCCCGTTAATGGAGAATCAACACTCATAAATAGATAAGCAGCCGGCCGTGGAATTCACAGGATCAAAACCATTTCGCGGAAAGTCGCGAATCCCCAAGCATCCGGACACCACGCTTTTCCCCAATATCGACGACTTTTTTTTTTCAAGCTTGGAGCACTCATTTGTGTCTCTTGATCGGTTGGTTGTTTGCCAGAGTAAAGAGACAAGATGTTCAGACTCGGGAGACTTCCACAGGCCGTCAATCAGGTCAGATTTTATGCCACGTCGGGCGCTCCAGCCTCAACCGGTGCCACACAGGCCGTCCAGTACTTCAAGGACCCACTCTCAAGAAAGACATACCTCATCAACAGATACCAGGCAATCCTTTCAGACTCAGAGATTGTGTTGTTCTTGCACCACAACAACTTGCTCAAGAACGAGATCAACACTTATAGAGACCAGATCAGATCATTAGGTGCTGATATGACCGTTGTGAGAAACAACTTATTCAAGGCATTCTTAAGATCTGAACATGAAGAGGAACCAGCAAGCACACAGTCATACTTGAAGAACAAGCGTGTCCACCATCCATTATCCCCACTGCTCAGTGGTCCTACTGCTATTGTCACCATCAAGGAGAACAACCCACAGATTGTCAACAAGATTCTCAAATTCACAAACTCCACAAATGAGAAGTTGTTCGTTGTTGGTGCTCGTATCGAGAACAACTTGTTTGACATCAAGCAAGTGCAACAGTTCAAGGACCTCCCAACGAAACCGGAATTACAGGCACAGTTGGCTGGTATGTTGACAATGCTCAGTGGTGCTGGATTGGTACAGACGTTGCAGTCCGCTTCACAACACTTGTACCTCACATTGGAGTCTCACAGAAAGAACAACGATCCAAGTGAGAAGACAGAAGAGGAGCAGTGATGCGGAAAAGAGTTGGGAGAAATAAGGCATACGTAAAAGTCTTGTACATAGAGGGCATCGCCATGGTGCTATACACATTCGGGTCTGCTTTTCAGTGGACTAGTTATGATAATGAGAGGGGGGGCCGAGAGGCATGTAGATGTCTACATATGATACAATGTGGCGATGTATTCATTCAAAGACCAGAGATGTCGACATTAGTAGCTCTTCTCAACGCAAAATCAAAGAAGTACTATACTACTACTACTATGGTGCTGGCCGTACCACTTTATGCTTACATAATCTACACCCAGACACCAAGCCTGCAGAAATGGACACCCCTCCTTTCCCCTAGAGATGGGTCACAAGAAGCGTTTGTGTCTCTGTGCTAAGGAATGATACTGGGTCTTAACCACCTTTCCAATATGTTCATTTGGCCATCTCTGTGTCGATTCGCTTACGGTTTCCCATCTTTGTACACACAAAAAGAAACGACACAGAGAGACACAGAGACGCGACTCAAAAGCTTCGACGCGTTCTGGAATCTGGAATCAAGGCCTTTGTTTACTTTTCCCGGGGTCTCCTGGACAACGGATATACAAGGCTTGCAACAAACACAGGCGCCTCACGTGGGCATTTAAGCTTTTAAGCCGTTGCTGCCGGGTGTATGACAACATTCCGGTGACATCAAAGGGCTAGATCTACAGAGATGGATAACTCTATATGTGTGTGGGTATAATTAAAAAACAGTCAAGCTTTAAACTTGTCAAAGCTGTCTTCATCGTCTGAGTAACTCTGATCAGCGTCATGCAAAGTAGTATCATTCATCGTTTCGTCTGGGTTTGTCACTCTTAATGTTTTCTCGTGTCTTGCGTCTGGTAATGAGCCATTGGACAGTCTCTTACGACCGTTTTCAGAGCCGTAGAATGGGACAGGTGGCACGGTTTGGAATGCATCTTGAGAACCGAATCCGGCGCCGTAGTTGTAGAACCCACGGTTACCCTCATGGGAAGGAGACATGTCGTTGTGGACTGGTGGTGGGGTGTGTTTCTCAGAGTACTGGTCCTCGTCCTCGTTGTCGTTGTTACGACGAGAACGGATGAAGAAGAAGATGAAGAGGCCAAAGAGGATCAAGACACCAAGAATGGCACCAACGACAATACCGGCAATGGCACCTTTACTCAAGCCACTTGAAGATTTGGAACCAGATGATGAGGATGTAGATGATGCTGATTCACTGGATGATGCTTCTGAAGTGGAGGCGGTCATGACTTGTGTTGTTGTCTCGGCACTGTTGGAAGCGGTGATGATGGATGTAACGACTGAGGTGACGGCCTGACTCGAGGATGCTGACGAGCTGGTGGTTGTGCTGGAAGCCTGTGTGGAGCTCGATGATGCAGAAGTGGTGGAAGAGCTCTTGGAAGAAGAAGAAGAAGAAGAGCTTGTTGTTTGTGTTGATGATGAGGAGGATGATGCAGATTTGGACGTCGTGGAAGAGGTCTGTGTGGAAGAAGTCTGCGTTGACGATGTAGAGCTCTTTGAAGTGGAAGAAGAGGTGGTGGAGCTGGACGACGAGGCATCAGCTGGAGATGTGTCTTCTTCACCGTCGGTACTGATGGACAAGTAGCCATCACCACCACAGATTTCCGTTCCGTAACCGTTACAAGTGGTGTCACACTTGTCACTTGAAACTGTGTCAATGTCTGAAGGAAGGTCATCACCACAGTAGCAGGTGGAACCATCAAGCGTACCAGCGACGGAGTAGCCAGCAGCACTGCACAATTGCTGACAGTAGGAGTTTGTCTGGTAGGTGTACGTTCCCTGGGACGAGAGGTAGGACTTCAGAGAGGTCAGCGAGTAGCAACCAACGTCGGAGAAGGTCTCACTCTGGGCCATGGCGAGAGGCAGGGCCAGCGTGGCTAGCACAAGTTGAGGGAGCATGGTGTTGTGTGTGGGTGGGTGGGGGTGGGTGTTGTTGGTGATGTGTTGTTGTTGGTGTGGGGAGCCAGGTGTGGTGTTGTGGCCTGTGACTGTCTTGTTTGTTTACAAGCTGGACAGGCTGGGCAAGAGAGTGGGTATGTGGCTGGCTGTGTGGGGTGTGGTACAGTGGCACAGTGGTGTGGTGGAGGGCTCTGGTGCGCTTTTAAAGAGAGTGGGGAGCGTGTCTGGAGGCCAACGAGGACATAAAAGAGTGTGGAAGAAGGTGCAAACGTTCAAAGATCCAGAAACAACAAATTTCATCAGCCTCCTTCGCTTGCAGCAGCCGCAGAGGAGTGCGCGCGCCCCGAAGATGATCCGAGCTGGGCCTAGAACGTGGGGATTTGTGCTGTTTGAAGGGCGTGTATTGGTGCTGGTTGTTTGTTTACTAGTTGATCTATTACTCTATAAGATTGTGTGATTTATTCTCTATTCAATACCGTTTTTATCACAAAGTATCGCTTACTGGTCCGCCGGCAGACCCAAAACATCAACCGGAAGTGTCAACAGTAACCACGGCAACAAGCACTCCTTCCACCAGCGCAACAAGTTACCCACAACATCCAACGCGTCAGTGCAACTTCTGGTGGACAGGCACCAGGGGAACATTCAACAGGCCCGGGATGTGGGACTTACTATACGTGCAAATGGGGCCTATCAGGTAAGATCACACAGAGTGCTATGTCCCAGATCTCGTGCCCCGATTCGGCTCGCTGCCCATCAGATCGGCCCCGTGCAGAATATCAAACAGTGGCATTCCGTATCTGACAGATCAAACAGTACACAGATCGTCTGTTGTTTGTGTCACAACTTCTGCTGGGGAGCCTCATTCCACAAGGGGAAGACACACAGATGCAAAGTAAACAATCCGGTCTGTGGGTTGTAATCTCGTGTCTTTCTCCTGATTTGTACCAGGGCCTCCACTCTCGGACAGCTACATATCCGGTCCGTCCCCAACTCGTACATAGTACAGGGGCCAACGAGTCGACGGTCACAACTTACAACTTGTGATCAGAAACTGGAGATGTGTATCTTCTAGAAGATGCCGTATATATTAGTACGTTCTATGCAGTGTATATAGCAGTGAGCTTGGAGCAACAAGGGTCTGTAAGTTACATGGGGTAGAGCTAGAGGAGTCCTTCTACCTTCTATAAAGATGAGGAGTTAGGTATAGGCCATACACGTGTATAGGGTCCCGGCTCAATCCTCCTTCACCATTCCGGGACCAACAACACGCCCGATTGGGTCTCTCTTCTCACACCAGATGTAGTAGATGATGGTAACCATAGACAAGAAAGTGAAGATCGGGATCTCCTTCAAGAACAGATACCATGGCCAAAACTTCAGACCCGCTTCAACCATGTGGACGTTGGTGGTAAGGTCCCAAGACAAGTGGATCTTACCACTGACCCAGTACTGAATGAACATACAAGAGAGGAACGAAACGGTGTGAAGAGCAACAGGCACTGCAACGAGTGTGTATGCTGTAGCTTGGATCCTCTTCCTGATCTCAGGATATCTTCTATACTTCTTCTCGAACTGCTTCTTCCATAAGAAGTTGGCATAGTCGACCCATGTCGTCATCCAGAACAGTCTCTCTATCCAAACGTGCAATTGCCAAATAATCCCTCCATTGAACATCAAAGAGTAATCATCCTTGCTGAATGCAAAAAGCGAGATTGACCACTTATACGTCATGTTCATCAACAGGATAGCAAAGCTGGCAAATCGACTGTTATCATAAACCACCACACGTAAGTCCCAAAGCCCCATCTTCGGGACCCCTTCATAAGTATACAGGTCTTCATAACAAGCAAGAAGAGCCAACAACGAGAAACACATCTTCCCTAACGCCAACCCTTGCCCAAATGTCATCATGTGTCGGTGCAGGTTGTCCCTATCCAGCCCCTTCTTGTGAGACTCGCAGAACCATGAGAAGTACTTGACAAACCAAATGAGGAATGCAACCCCGAGACGTGCTTCTAGTTCATTATCAACAAGTGCATACTTCGAATGCATGATTGGCCAAACAACACAACACAGTACAACAAGGCCAGTAAACACCCAGTCCCATGTCGTCTTGAAAACACCAGCTGTATCCCATGCAATCGCCCCCTCACCAGAAGGCCCAAAGTAATACCAAGACCACCAACCCCAGGGCTCATGATTGCCTATTGGTTTCTCTCCTCGGGCCTTGGGACTGTCCCAGTCAAAGTACTTAGGAGGAGACCGGTTAAAGACATTGGGTCCGGTGCCCTCAGGGACGTTGGGGTTGTAACTGTATACGCAATAGACTCCGGGGCTTTCGATGGGAACCAAAGTCTCCTCTGTGAAGTATCCACCTTCTATGAGCCCATTGTATAATGGGAAGTCTCCTTCAATAAGGAATTGGTTCAGTTCATTCTCTTGACATATCCCTTCGTCAACCTTCTCCAGTGTACATACAGGCAGTATTGGATCAGTGTTCTGATAACTGGGAAGGAAATCAAACCCTTGTAAGACTCTTAACGAGGTGAGGTTCTGTGTATCAAGGCCTCTGTACACCAGAAAGTAACTGTCCATGAACGTCTTGATGCTGAGTGATGTTCCATGTAGCACGGGAATACACTCATAGTGCGCACTTCCACCGTCTCCTTGTTTGTAATCAACGGGAAAGCTGGCTTGCATGGCAATAAAAAAGGCGAACGTTGCAATGAGGAAAAACAGCATGCTGAGCTATTGAAATCTGATGTCCTTGCTCTGCTCTCGGCCCAGTGTGATGAGTGATGAGTGATATGTGTTCGACATTAGCCAATTAAAGTGCAGTTTTTTGGATGTAAGAACTCACGCTTGTATGTCTATCTTGATAATCACTCAACACCCACCGACACCCTGCGACGTGTGCCGTGTATAAAATGACTGTGGATACTGATCACACGAACATATAAGATCAAACACAATCGATCACCTCGGTACGGAGTGTTTCCTGATTAGGCACTCGTGTACTTCACAGAGATTAGCAATCATGCTGCCCAAACCGTGTCTCTGAAACGTAAACCCTATAAAGGGCTTATCTCGCACTTTTTCACTTCTGGTAAACCAACCATACACACCTCCGACTGGCTTACTGTTCTTCAAGCACTCTGGGGCGCTGACATCCTCTGTTGACTCGAACAGCTCTGTGTGGCACCAATCGGCCGTATGGTGTCTATCTGAAGCATATCGATCGACTGGAAGGCCTTGTCATCCTCGGTGTCTTCCCTTCTCCTCTGTCACTCTTACATATTACTATCCAGCACAGTTCTCTGCCTCAACGATGTCTCAGTCACGCCATCCCATCCATCCGAGCCACGTTGAGGGCATGTGAGTGCTCCTTTTCTCCCCCTCCAACGACAGATTACTGACCACCCGTTGTATACAGGAAGGCTTATACATATTCTGGGGCATCAGGGCACAGACACAAGAAGAAGAGTGTCATATCAGCCCCAGATCTGCACAGAACAGTACAGCACACAGGACAGTACACAGAGCGTGTCCTGGGCAAGTCCTGGGAAAAGTCTATTGTGTGAGAGTGCCCATACCAATATTTTGTTAGAGGCACTTCACTTTTTTATATGTCAACAATGGTTATGAGCCCTGGCTGTTCTTGTAAGCCTATTAGCGTAGTTTTGGAGTAGTTGCACTCGTATTCGGTTGTGACTGTTGCTCTTTTGCCAAACAGTACGAGAGTTAAGAGCAGAGGAGTGCAAAAGTTTTTCAGTTGTAGCTTTGAATCATTGTTTATTGGTGTTTTTGTTGCATTGTTTTCCCCACAACCCCATGGCGCGATAAGCGTTGCTAAGGCAAGCGAGCGGAGTCGAAGATAGATCGCCAACCAACGCACCCCCCCCCCGCCGGTGGGACTATGGCCTCTTCAGTAAAATATATATGTGTAAATGGTGCCAGGGTTTATGATTGAGTGGCTCTTTACTCTCAAATTCAACAGGATGCTGCGTGGGAAGTGGTTTTATACATCTGTAAACACTGGCACATGGCAACTGAGATCCGAAGAAACAGGGCGAGATCGACATCATCCATACTGAAAACCGCTGTTCTGTGTAGATGATTGGAGCCGGTGGTCACTCTATATACTATGGGTCTCAATTCAATCCTGAGGCCTGTATAAAAAGCTCATAATTGTCTTGTTTAAAAACACTAGACACTGTGCGTGTTGCCCTGCCCAATTAAAATCAAGGAGTGCATAAAGGCGCCTTAAATATCACAATCCGTGAACAAGTGGCGCTCACAAAGCTCATAAAGCAGCAGAATACACCTCTAATTGCCGCATCAGTCCAGGCGATCATGTGGTACCTCATCTTCATCTTCATATTGAGCGTCATCAAAACGCTCCACCACAGACTGCCTCACGTATTCAGCCTTTTCGTCGGTGCCATCCAACAGAAGCTTCATGAGTTCCTCGCCCCAACAGTAGGGCTGCTCATCAAGAGATCAGAAGATGGTGGTGGTACGTCATTTCCAGTTGTGGAATTCTCAATCCAAGCAGGGATCGCAGCCCTCATCCTCCTCTCCTCCCTATGGGTGCTCTTCAGAACCTACCAGTTCAATCATCTGGGTGATGTCAAGCCCTTCAGACATTGGCTCTTCACCAACTTTCTCAAGTGCATTGTTTACACGGTGATGTCTGCCTTGAGTCTGTTGTTCTCAGACAGCTTGGTCAGGGTCGTTGATATTCCATCTGCAGTCGCTGAGCTCATTGAACTCCGCAGCAACTGGATTGAGCAAGGTTTGAAGACTGATCACTATAGTGAACTCCTTCAAATCCCAAGCCTCAGCATCGCAAATTCTGGCCACCGCAGATGGCTACGTGACAAGCTTCCTTACTTCTTGGTGACTCTTCTGTTCCCTTTCTTTGTGAATCAATTTCGGGTAAGTTACACTAAGAGTTATACGACGGTTCCATTGATTATGACGAACACCGAATCGGTGATAACTTTGGTATCATACCTCAAGCACACAATATTCACCCTCAGAGAGTGTTATTCCAGCGGTGCCAAGGAGCAGAACTTCAGAAACCCAAAAGTCCAACTTCTCAAGCAGAACTTGAGAAATGTCCATTTTTTTAGAGTGCACATTCTTCCTTCTCTGATGCTTCTCACGTCAATTATCGCTTCATGGATCCTCCATGTCAAACAACTCAACGGTGGCACGGATGGTTTCAAGAATGGGACTTTGGCAGATCTGGAGTACATGGAGCAAATGTGGAGAACATCCATTGTTCACATCCTGTGCAGATGTCTCATTTTACTTTGCCGTCCTGTCACTCTTCAGGTAATGGACGTACACAGATGGTTCTGGGGAGACCCAGACAGAGAACTCCAGAGACCAGCTCCATTGGTTGCTGCTAACAATCCAGAGGAAGAATTTGAACTTGAGAACCTCCTACGCCTAACCAGCCAGACTTTGAGCCATTGGTTGCTGCAGGTGACAGAATTCAACCTCAGGACTTCCTAGGCCAACAAGACTTTGAGCCATAGCCTAACTTGCATAACTTGCATAACTTGCCTCAGTTGATTGATGTTGAACCATTAGTTCGTCAGCTTGAACAGCCATTGGTGGCTATTGATGGGCCAATGGTGGTTATTGATGAGCCATTGCCTGCTATTCGTGAGATTTTGCCACGTCGGTATCTTCGAGCTATTCGTGAGATTGAGGAACCATTGATTCGTGAGGTTGAGCAGCCACTGGTGGAGATTCGTGAGGTTGAGCAGCCATTGGTGGAGATTCGTGTGATTTCACTCTTCGGTTTGCCTTTGCGTTTACGTTTGCCATTGCCTTTGCCATTACCTTTGATTTTGCGTCTGCCTGTGCCATTGCCTTTGCTTATGCTTTTGCCTTTGCCAGAGATTCTTGAGATTCATGAGGAGCCATTGCCATTGCCTTTGCCTTTGCCGCAGATTCGTGAGATCTTCCGTTTGCCTTTGCTTTTCAATTTGCCTTTGCCTTTGATTTTGACTCTTCCAGTGATTCGTGAGATTGAGGAGCTTGAAGTTGGTGTTGTTGTTGTTGTTTTGAACCGTGAAGTTCTCCATGTTGCAGGCAACCAAGGTAAATTGAGAAAGGTCCAGAGAGGTGGCAAAACCAGATGCAAGTCCGGTTGTCAAGTCAGAAAGCACAGCAGCTCTAGACCAAGAAGATGCAACAAGTGTAAGTATAGAAACCTCGGGACTCAATACCCAAGACAGTGATCTGTTCATTCTTCAGTTCATTTGATGGTCTACGCTTGAAGTTTCCACATATACTTCAACATTCTTGCTAATAACATATTTCTGAGTTAATCATAGTCGATTCGTAACAGTACACTACTCCATGATTTGGTGAGGTATGCAATTATCTTCCAAGCCACCCTTCTATACAGCGATCAAAAGAACCTTGAACTGGCACTGACCCTGTCTCTCGCCTCTCTCACTTCCTGTGCCAACGAGCCTCCACTCAATTCACCAACACGTTCAATCAAAGATCCATCTCTCTTCTTCACAGCTTCATCCAACACCTGCTTCCACTCTTTCAATTGGATCAAGAACTCCAGCTTGGCATCTGCTGTCACTTTACCCCTGCCAAGCAATCTCAACGCCAATCTCTTTTCATCGATTCTGATCAAACGGGCAATGATGGGTTCCAAGCCAATCAATGGTTTCTCATTGATACTCCATTCATACAACTCATCAAATCTTTGTGTCGTAACATAATGCTCCAATTTCAAATAACACAATTTCTTCTCAGAGAACTTGAACTCTTTGACAACGTGTGATGCCTTGACGTGTTGAGATAACGTCAATAACTTCAGAATCGTCTCTGATAGTGAGATACCGTTGAAGTCAATGTTGAACTCTGTCGTTAAATCATCTTGTAATCTTGATAATGTCATCTGTTTCTCCAATTGTTTCGTCACGGCAGCGTTTCTCGATGCATATGTATCAATACCAATTTGTAAACTTGATTGAGAGAATTGTGAAACCAATAGTTCATAATTAGCAGCATCAATGACACGATCAGCTTGGTTGTAGAAGTCTCTGATCAATTGTGGTGATGCACGATGGAAGCATTCAAACACGTTGGAAGCCGGTTTGGAAGTGTTTAACAACTTGAAGAACTGTGGGTATGACAACGTGGACTTCAAAATCAATAACGTCTCCAAGATCAAATCAATGTTTTGAGATTCAATCGATTTCTGTAATGCCAATTCATGTTCTTCCATCTTTAAGAGTAATGGGATCTGTTTCTCAAACAAAGATTCAAAATTCACCAAGATCTTGGCCAAGTTCAACCGACCTTCTTGGAATGCAACAGATGCAATATGAGAGAAAGAGATGTACTTACCACCACTTAACTGCTGGAATCTGCTCAATAATGATTGGGAAAGCTCTTCGTCGCCCAATGTAGAGTACTTGATCTTACAACAGGCCCATGAAACGAAAACAGCATCCAAAGGCAACTTCAAAAATCTTGATATCTGGAAGGCCTCCGAGAACTTCTGTCTCTTCACCAATAGTTCAACAACGGTGGTTATTCCCAAAGTCTTGAAAGCAGAGTATGTCAAGAACAATCCAATCTCATTGTCTCTGATCATGTTCAAGATTCTCAACTCATCACAAACTTTGACAAATCTTGAAGATACATTGGATTCACCTTTGACCATCTCCAATTCTGCCTTACCAAACGATGCAGCTTTAAGCAGTTTCTTCTGCCAATATGGATCAAATTCTTCCAATGTAGCATCCAATGAATCGTTGACGGCCTGTAAAAGACCATCTCCAATGATTCTCAAATTCTCATTGGCTTTAGGAGAATGTCTTGAGAGTTTATCAACGGCATCCATCAATATGGCAGCTTTGGCTCTGGAGCCAATCTTGAAGCATTCAACAGTTGGATCACCAACTTTCGCCAAGATCTCCAATGATGTCGTGGTCAAAATCGTCAATGCATCTTTCTCCGTTTGTAGTACGTATCCATCGTAGTAGAACTCCAATTCACCACCAGGAGCAACAAGTTTCAACGTCTCCTCGTACTGTAATGCCACAGCGTCACTGCCACACCACTTCATGCTCAAAGGTCTGGGGCAATCCCACGTCATGATGGCTCTGTCGAATGAGCTTGTCACGATAACGAGACCTTTCACTGGGCTCCACATAGAAACGAGTCTCCCATCGGCACTGGCGCTCATGAGCTCAAACGGCCCGTCAACTGAGCATCTCACAATCTCTCTCGTCGTCACGCGGTAAACATCCGTGTCCATGCAAATGTAGGCGTCTCCATCGACACAGCACCAACTGTGGAACTCGCCTCTGTCCTTCAAATCTCTTATCAGCGTGGATCTTCCTGACCTCGTGAGGCGTACGATTCTGTTGTCCTGGAGCAGCACAAGCACACCGCGCTTCTCCACAGACCAGCTGCGCACTCCCACAACGTTGGCGTCTTGGCCAATGGAGAACTCGTCAAAGTCGCCTTCAAACGTGTAGTACCAGCGCACACGGCCGTTGGTGAGCACGACACACAACTCCTCCGCCGCAGTCCATTCCAAGCCGGCGATCCGGCCGTTGATGTGGTGGTTCCACGGGATCCGCGTGATGAGGTTTCCCGAGGCTGTGAAGATCTCAATTGCGTCGCCGTCCTCGTTTGTGGAGAAGGTGGCGATGGTATGTGTGCACGGGGCCACGGCGGTAACCAGCGGCAGGGCGTCTGCGTCCCAGGAAAGCGAGTACAGCTCACGTGACCGGTAGTAGACGTCTCTGAGGCGCTCCCACCCGAGCGAAGGAGTGGCCATTGTCCCTGTTCTGCTGTTTGTTTACCTTTTGTTTGAGTGTAGGAACCACCGCCTTTTCTATGGTGGAGTTGTCGCAGTTAGCCGCTGAGGGTCGATTGCGCCAGCTCTTCGCGAATAACACGGGTTCGCGGATATCTCTGGTACGCGCAACACAACAAAAACAATGCAGGCCGCCAGTCCTAATTTCATTTCAAACAATCGAAGGCTGAACTCTGACAAAGTTTTGCTCTTTGCCGCAACACTCAAACGGGCGGTTGCTGTTATTCGACGATGGGATTATTTGACCGTAAAGCCAAAGTAAGTGTGTCCTTTCCACTGCGTCTGCCGCTCGCTTAATGGGCTGCAATCAGTGGCTGAGAGCGTGCCTACATCACGACGCACCATACATACAACGACAGAGGACACGGCCACTAACACCACACCTCCCAGAAGCACAAAGTGCCGGACCTCTCCCGCTACTCGCAGTACCAGCCACAGCAGCACAGCGACAGGGACTCGATCGTGTCTGCTGGAGCCGCCGCCAGTGCCCTCAGAACCCACTCGCTGACCTCCGCCTCCTTTAACCCACACAACGAGCACTACAACAACTATCAGAGGCAGAGACAGGGCCAGGACGCACCACAGCGCTCGATGTCCATGACTTCACACAGAGCCAACTCACTGTCGGCCCTCAGCGGCCAGAACGGCTACCAAAGAACCAACTCCATGACTTCCAACTCCTCACGTCTCTCGCAGCCTGAGAAGATCATCATCCGCACAACAAAGACCAAGGACCAGTATGGCCGTACGACGTCCATCACCACGGAAACGATCAGAAAACTGGGAAGCTATGAGCTGGTGAAGAAACAGACCAAAGACGTGACGCTGATGCCGCCTCCATCTGTGAACCATGGTGGATACCAAGGGAGTCTCATCGATAACGAGTTGGGTAGCATTTTAGAAGAAGATGATGATTTCGATGATTCCCTCAACAGTGGTGCTATCCCTACAAGAAGGCCAATTGCTCGCTCTTCAGAACAGTCGGATGATCGTCAATTACGAACCTCTCTCAATGAGAGAGCAAAGTCTCCAGTGAGAAGTATCTTGAAGAATGCTGATAAGAGAACATCAAATAAAGAGAAAAGAGTCACAGTGTTAGGAGAAGACGAAGAAGTTAGTGATGGTGGAAGTGTCTACTCAGATGCTCTGGACATTCTGCCAAAAAGTCAAAGGCTTCAGAAGAGAGTTAGTATGGACAATGTCAAGGTTTCTGAAGATACTGGCTTCTCTGCTAAAGTCAAACAGCTTGAACGCCAATCTTCACGTGTATCACAAGGACCAGATTTCCAGCAAGGCCCTTCGTCCTCTTCCAAGCCACAGATGAGTGAAGAAGAGATGTATGAGAAGGCATATCAGCTTGCTCTGAAGAAAGTGTATGGTGATAAGAGTGACTCGGTTCCACAAGAGCCAAAGAGAGGTGGTTTCAAAACGTATTCTCTCAGAGGTGAGAATCCAATGAAAGAGAAGAGTAAACCAAAATCATCTCCGAGATTCTCCACGTCAAGAACAAGTTCATTGACTTCGATGACCAAGCCACCATCTCTTCTTCCACAATTACCACAAACACCATCACAAGAATCTTCACTCCCATCGACACCGATTCAAAACCCAACACATTCACCTGAGATGGAACCAACACCGCGATTCTTTGCTGAAAACGCATCTCCTGAGACTACACCAGTTGGACTTGGATTACATGAATCACCTGTGTATGAAACCCCACAGATTTCTCCACAACACATTCAACCACCACAAGTCTCTGAGCCTTTCCCAACGACACAAGAGATCTCACAAAAGGAATTACCACCACCGGATAAGAAGACACGTCGTAAGAAATCATTCTCTTCTATTTTCTCTCATCCATCCATGAGGTATCAAAACCAGGAGCTTGCCACTGCCGAAATCAGCATTTTCAAACGTCATTCTATGAGGGATGCTAATAAGAATAAGAAAGTTGATATGACGAAGAACTATAACTATCAGTTGAACAATAAGTTCACGCCGGAGGGACCTATTGGTGATGTGGAAGTTGAACAACAACAACAACAACAACAGCCAGAAGCTTTGAGAAATGGTATTCATCAGATTGTTCAGACCAATGCTGGTGATTTGTCCACTGATGCAGGATCTGTTGTTGTTGGTAAGAAGGAGAAGCCTGCAAAGAAGAAGTTCAGCTTTGCTAGGTTGTTCAAGAAGAAGAGTAAGACCGTTCAGGCTTGATCTTTTGAAGCAGGGTGTGATATGGGACTTTATAGGTTATGGGATGATTTTTGATGTGAGTTTCTTTTTGTATGGATATATGAACAGTCGAAATTATACGGACTTTTAATAATCTACGGATATGGAGTTTGTAGTGAATCCTCAAAGAGAAGATCAAGAATTGTATGAAATTGCCTGTATACAATTGTCCCATCTATTGTCGTCATATGACGAGCCAATGGTCCAAGTGATGTATAAACAGATATTCAGTGTGAAAACGGTCAAACCCCAAGTGGTCAGGATCATATTGCGTTCAATGGTGAAGACAACAGCTCATGATCTCGAAGATGTTTTGCGTTTTGCCTTTGAAGGATTGCAATCCATACAGCAATTAGAGATAACAGAGATAGAATGCATACTTGGAAGACTCACTTAAATAAACGGAAATCAATCAAACGGCTGCTGAAGCATCACATGGCCAGCGTAAAGCGATAATGTATCTTGTTTTACTTTAAATCAGGCGGATCTATGACAGTCTTCCACGTGGAAATTTCTCAGTGCAAAAAAAAACCTCTTTCATGAGTCACGTGATAGATCACGTGCCGGATGTAACCAAGCTGAGCTGTTTTTCAGATGGGTGTGTTTACTAGCTGTTTCTCATAGTGACAGTGATAGATACAGGTAGATACAGGTACTTAGATCCTAAAGGCGTGTTTGAAATGTCCTACGTCCTACTATCTAATCTAACAAATAATGCCGTCAAAGTACATGCTAAAATGGCTTCCATACACTGTGAGCCGTGGGCCGTGACTCGTGAGGCTCTGGGAGGATGATGATGTTGATCTCCACTAGAACCAGAAGCCATCTGTGTATGTAAGTAGGATAGGTAAAGCCCGATTCTGTGATCTTGCCCCTGTTTACTTCTCCAATCAAGTGGCCATCTCGTATATGGACCTTTAATGAGCTACGGATATGGTGGTTGTAGTGGATCCTCAAAGAGAAGATCAAGAATTGTGTTGATGAAATGGTCTGTATACATTTGTCCCATCTATCGCCGTCATATAAGTATGACGAACCAATGGTCCAAGTTCGATGTAACAGAGATTCAAACAGTAGAAAGACCATGAGACTGGGTGCCTGATCATCGAACGATTGATCAAGTGTATGGGCGTCTCAAGGACTTTTCAAAACTGGGAGTCAAAGTACGTTACAAGACGGAAGAATCCAATTCAATACCAGCGAGTCCCAACCTTCACGTATGTTCAACCACGTGAAGAGCATGAGCTGTATGCACTTCGTGACATCTGTCTCTCTTTTGCTGCAAAGTTCAAACCATTTCCCACAGAGCCAAGGTGGATTGAGCCATTTCGCAGTCCTTGAGTTCAAATTTGCAGTCTGGCAAGCTCGCGAGCCAGCCGTGCACGTGACTCGACACGTGCCTGTTTGGAGTAGAGTTATCTTCATAGAGAAAGGGATGAAATTCTGTGTCTATTGTTCCCTTGTTCATCAAGGAGATTGGTTTGAGTACTTAGAGTAAATCTGTTGGCTTATAATGGGCTACTGTCTAGCAAATAACACCGGCTTTATGCCAAATAATGGTCATTATACGCTGTGAGCTGTAGCCTCTGGCGATCGTGTGCCTTGATCTAGGAAGATGTTGATCTACGCTATGACTACTAGAAGCTCCTATCAATACCTGTACATGGGGTGGATAATGCTACCTTTCCGCAGAAACCTCCGTAATCTTACCCCTGTTTACTTCTCCAATCAGATGGCCATCTCGTATCCTCCCGCGACATCATACAAGGGTCGGAGGGTCGGAGGGAAGGTGGAGGCACTGTACACAAGACCCCTCTTTGTATCGAATAAGGGAATTCCCGTTGACCCCTGGGCCGTCGGAGTTGTCCTCATTGCTCGACAGGGTGTGCCTACGATCTCTCTGTGTTGTACGGTGTACCGTGCCCTGATGTGTGGCAGATAAAGAAGGGGTAACAAGCGTCGGCCTCCGCCGGAACACAGCCATGCCAACACTTTCCGTATGTAGCGCGGGTGTTTACGGAGTGTTGGAGATGCTGGAAAGTTGACACAAAAAGGGAAGGGCTTTGAATCGTTGGGTATTTGAGGTATTTCCGGAAACGGTTTAAGGAGGCGACAGCGTGGGGGCGGGGAATCGTGCCAGGGGTGTGTACCGTGGGGTTGTTACTTGTACTACAACAAGACTCTATGATCAACTGATGGCATTCAGCCGTTTGTCTATGATTCCTGAAGTCTGACTCCATTCGCAGTCCGAGGTCATGGTCCAGACAGAGAGCTGTGGCACATACAAGGGACCGCTCCCATCCGTTACTGCTGTTCCACGGTTGCAACTTGCAGTGCTCCACGGTTCCACGGAACGAGGGATAAACAGGAGGGGAAGCGAACAAAGAGAAAGGTGGGTGTACTTTGCAGTTGAGTTATGTAATACGTGGGGGTTTCGACTCTGCGGATATTTCTTCTTTGCGCCGCGGAGGTGGCTGATAACGTTGCAAGGTTGCAAGGGTGAAGGGATATACAACTTGAGGTACTCGGAGTGCGAGACTGTCTAGCAAGGGGCTCTTACCACGCAGAGAAGAGGTCTGTGGAAGCCCTTGGAAGCTGGAGAGGCGAGATGGTGGTCAGACCACCGCAACACTGCACCACTGCCTTTGTATATGCCAGATGCCACCTTCTGATTCCGTACCCAACGGGTAACCGAGGAAACGCGGAGATCTTTGTTTAAGTGGGGGAGATGGAGGGGCACCGTCCGCCTGGGAGATATAGGTACAAAACGGGCACTTTTTGATAGGAAAGCTACTAATCTGATGTCATATATCGCTTCTAAGCCACCTGTTACCCCGATATCCACCTCCGGCCACTGATAATTGCCCCTCCCCAGGCTCCTCAGACTTTTATCCGCGCAACAAAGAAGCACCGAGGGGCAGTGAGGGGTATCTCCCACTATGGGGCGGTGGACTCCGAGCACGGCAGCGAAAGTGTCAACACTCAACAGACGCTTATAAGGACGGCGGTGTGCTGTGTGTAGCTGTCTGTGGATCTGTTAGCAATGAGGCCATACACTTTGAAAGGCTCAAGATGGCACCACAGAGACGCTACATCTGCTCGTTCTGTGCCAGGGCCTTCTCCCGCTCAGAGCACAGGGCCAGACACGAGAGATCGCACACCAAGGAGAAGCCGTTCCAGTGCGATAAGTGTCCGTCCGCTTTTGTCAGAAGAGATTTGTTGCAGAGACACTTGAGAACTGTTCATTCTAAGGACAAGCCGGACAGTGATCCTACACACGAGACGCTACCACCGCTGCCAACACTGCCGGAGATCACGGGCCACAACTTGCACCACAGAAGCACCGTCTCTTCACCGCCAATGACAATGACGATGAGCACCACCACGAGTTCCTCCTCGGCCACAACGTCGCCTCCACGATCACCAGCCCTCACGCCCAAAGAGACATCCATCGACGGCTCGCAGTTCTACAAGTTCAACGAGAAGAACATCATCTCTCTGCTGACACTGTCAAAGAAGTTTGATAGGCTACGCTACCTGGACCTCAACTCCAAGATCTCCTCTTTCTTCCTCGTGTGGGGCACAATCTCCAACTTGAACCTGCCTATTGTCAAGAACGACCAGATACCGAGTCTCGATGAGCACTCTTCTCTCTTGTACGCCCTGTTGTCGTTTGGTGCTGCTGACTCCAACCAGTTCCAAGACTGCATCAAGCTCTTGAACAAGTCGTGGATCTTGATCCTGAAATACAATTCCAACCCATTGGAGATCATCCAGTCCTTGACCATCATCGCACACATCTACTTGACCAACTATCCAACGTTGACCAAGCTCAACGGGGACATGAAGCAGGATCTCATCCCAATAGAGATCGTCATGGACTACTTGGATCAAACTATCATGTCAATCTTGAAATCTACACAGCAACAAGAACCATTGTTCAACTATTGGCACGTCTTCCTCATCTTGGCCAACTTCTCATTGTATTACAACAAGAAACCAACAAGTGTCCATCAATTCTTCCTCTCGATGTCACTACCATCAGACCATATTACACAACAGACTACCCTTCAACACTGTCTTGATTCATTGTCCAAAGTACCATCACTACCCACTGACAATGACTTATCTTCCAGTTGTCTAATCATGGGGTTGTCTAATGAACTCCAGGCTTTGAAGTTCTCCCAGCATTCATTCTTCCAGTCTCGTGACTTCTTGCATAACGCTATAATCATGGCTAATAAGTCCTTTGTCTTGGATCAACAGAATATGGAGATGAGTATACACCCGGAAGATGATCATCATGATACGATGCTTGAGAACTTGTTGATGATATCCAAGAGAAATTTACTTCTGAATTGTCCTTTGAAGTTCCAGGACTTGATTGTGGATTACATCTCAATACCAAAGACGAAGCATCATTGGCACTTGTTGGAGATCACTTTGAAAGAGTTCAATTTCGATTACAGTTGCAGTATCCATCAAATTCTGGAGTTGAAGACACCAGAAGACGTCTCTGTCACAACGTTGAACTATTTGAATGGGTTACAGATCACAGTGATCAACAACAACTTGGGCCTGGTTTCATTACCACTGTTATTCATTGGATACATTGGTAACTCGAACTTGAAGTCTGATTTGAAGAACGTGTTACAGTTGCCTTCCAACTATGTCATCCCGATCATCGAGACCTATTTCAACTTGATCAAGATCTTCACACTGTTGAACTCCTCACCAGAGTACTTGAACAATGCCATCGTCCAGTCCATCATCTACTTGATCTCCGAGATGGGTTCCAGTTGTGATGCTGATTTACAGGATGAGATTGCCTGTTGTCTGGCCAATACACCAACACAGGTCTCCTCGTCGTTCATCAGTTACTTCACCAAGAACCTCGAGTCAAACTTTGTGTCGTGGCTTCACTCAGTGTACACCGGCCCAAACAAGAACGAGTTGATCCTGGGGATCCAACAGTCATTGAGACACTTGACGATGTACACCTCCTCGCCACTCTCTTCCCACCCAGGCTCTCCACGCGCGTACAGCAACAGCTTGACACCACTGCCACCCAAGACCTTCTCAACAAACGAAAAGATCAAACTGCCACCAATCAGCTTCCCACCACTGGCAGAACCACGGATGATGCTGCCACTGCCTACGGGCTTGCAACAGTACCGCAGTTGGTAGTGGAACCATGAAGCCTATACTTCTACACTACACTTTACACACTTAACGACGAGACGACCTATTTATTCGATGCTTTGACACTTTGTATCTCTCTATTACACCTAATGACCGTATAGAATCGAGTAGTAGTATAGCCCCTATATAGAGAGGTGTCCGGGTGTATAACCGTCACGCCTGCCCATTACACTTATGCCGATGTGCTCTTTTTCGCGAATTTCTGTTCTTCCAATTTCTTCTTTTGCCACTCGCCAACAGAGCGCTTTCACGAGTGTAAACAGCCACTGAAACGGGTCTTTGCAACCATTTTGAAGTCGGGAAAGTCTGATAATTGTGCTCTACGTGTTGGATTTGTCCCCCGTGTGCTTTTTCCTGTGTTGAAGACCGTTCCTGGGGCGTAAAATTTGTTTAAGTGACCTCTTTTTATACGTGACAGACTTTATACGTCTGTTTTATATACTTTTATCCATTTCTTCTTTCGATATCTTGCAAAACTTGAGACTCTGTCTCTTAATCTTTGATACCACACAGCTGTGCTTCCATCCTTGCACTGTTGTACCATTATACCATTGATCCATTGATTGTACCATTGATCCATTACACCATTGATTACACCACTGACCCATTGACTGCACCATCACACACACACTCCACACACAATGACTGACGAGCTCCAAAGCGTCGGCGACGACTTCTCCGTCTCCTTGCAAGACCTCACGTTCAACTCCAGGCCAATCATCTCAATGTTGACGATGATCGCCGAGGAGAATACCAACGCTGCTCAGTACATCACACAAGCTGTAGAAAAAAGAATTGAAAAGGTAAGTTATAACCATAAGCTCTTATTTCCGTATAGAAACATACTAACATTTGCACAGGCCATCCCAGAACACAAATTGTACGCTGTTTATCTCCTTGACTCCATCTCCAAGAACGTTGGCAGTCCTTACACTTTACTCTTTGGACAACGACTTGCACAGACTTTTATCTCCACTTACACAAGTGTCAACGAGGAGACGAGAGGCAAGTTGATTGTTTTGTTCAAGACTTGGAAGACTGCTAAGACACAGAGCGGGATGCCGCTGTTCCCAGAAGAACCGATCAACAGCATTGAACAGTTTTTGATCAAGGCTTCAGGTATCAACCAGAGAAGAACTCCACAACCACAGTTTGCTCAGCCACAGCAGTATCAGCAGCAGCAGCAGCAGCAGCAGCAGTACCAACAGCAACAGTTCCATCAACAGCAGTATCCACCACAGTTCCAACAACAACAACAACAGTATCCACAACACCCACAAGTGACCCCATTCATGTTGCACCAGACCATTGACAGACTGTTGAACCTGACTACACAACGTTTACAATTGACACCAAATGACGAACAGATCAAGCAAAAGATTGGCATCATTAACCAATTGAAGATGATCATCCAGTCTGAACAGATGTCATCGGATCAACTCATTGCTACAAAACAACAATTGGAAGAAATGACAAGGGTTGAAGAAGTCCACATAAGAAACACACCAACTCCACCGTTGAAGAGACCTGAACCGAATTTACAAAACATTTTGAATAAAGTTCATGTTCCAGAAGAACAGAAGCCAGTTATCAATGGACAGAAGAATTTTTTGGGAATGGGATCATTGAGTAATTTGTTGAACGTTAAGGCACCAGTGAAGACCCCAACACCACCACAGAAGGACCTGTCTTCCTTGCTTTCCAATTTGTCCAAGTCTGGATTGGTCAAGAGTACGACATTGCCATCAACTTCACTTCTGGGTTCATTGCTCAAGACATCTGGTTCTAAGGCATCTACACCTGTGCCTGTCTCTTCTACACCTTCTATCTCTACAGAGTTATCACCATATGACATCACTACCAAATTCCTCAACATGGATCCAACATCCGCATACAACTCTTTATTGATCTCTTCCAAGCCAACCAAATGTGGAACTTGTGGTAAACGATTTGCCAACACTGCCGAAGGAAACGCTAAGAGTCGTGCTCATTTGGATTGGCATTTCAGAGTCAATAAGAAGTTGAAAGATGGCCAAGGTGGTATGTGTCGTAACTGGTATTTGGATGATGTTGATTTCGTTGAGTTTAGGGATTTGGAGGTCATTGGTGGGGATGAGAAGAAGAAGAAAGTTGAGGTTGTTCAGAAAGAGGAGAAGAAGGAGAGCAAGTTCGTCAGGGTGCCAAATGATGGTGATGTTACTGTTGTTTGTGGTGTTTGTAAAGAACAGATGAAGGCCGTGTTTGATGACGATTCCGGTGATTGGAGATGGGAAGGTGCCGTTGAGAAAAATGGCAAAGTGTTCCATGATTCTTGTTATACCGAGTCCACTGGTGGATTGTCGTCGTTGTTGAACTTGCCTAAAAAGAGAACAAGAGGTCTTGATTTTGGAGTGCTGGATAGCATTGTCAAGTCTGCAAAGGCTAATGACGGTACTTCCAGGGTGAGCAGCGGATAATAATAAAAGTATATAAAGATTTGCATCTATACATGTAGACTACACTTGCAAGTATAACACAGACATATGTATAAGATAATAATTTTGTTGTCTATAGAAGCCGTAGTAGCCATAGCCATAGAACTAGCAGATCAATACCACATAAAGGTATCAAATCACTGACCCAAGCACTTCAAGATGTCGGACCAGACCTTTGGTGGGGCCTGGGAAGCCTCGATGCCGGACCAGATGCCAGACTTCTTGTAGTAGTCGACGATTGGCTCGGTCTGCTTGTGGTAGGTGACGAGTCTCTTGGACAAAGCATCAGCGTTGTCGTCGGATCTCTGGACCAGTGGCTCGCCGGTCTGGTCGTCGATCATCTCCTTCTTAGGAGGGTTGAACAACTTGTGGTAGGATCTTCCGGAGGCTGGGTGGACAAGACGGCCGGTGATTCTGGCAACGAGGAGCTCGTCGTCGATCTTGAGCTCAACGGCCCTCTCCAATGGCTTCTGGGACAACTTCAACATCTCATCCAACTTCTCGGCCTGTGGGATTGTTCTTGGGAAGCCGTCCAAGATGAAGCCATTCTTGCACTCAGCGTTGTTCTCGAGCTCCGACTTGATCATGTTGATCATGATGTCGTCCGAGACAAGGCCACCCTGGTCCATGATCTTCTTGGCCTCGACACCCAACTCGGTCTTCTTGGCGACCTGCGATCTCAGCATGTCACCGGTGGCGAGGTGGCAGGCGCAGAACTTTTCCTTCAAGTTGGGAGCCTGGGTTCCCTTGCCGGCGCCTGGTGGGCCAATGAGCACCATGCGGATGGACTTAGGCACGACTGGCACGAGGCCGGCCTTCTGCTCCAATTGGGTGATTCTGTCCTGGAGCTTGTGGACGAGCTGCTTGAGGTCTTCGACTTGGGACATTCTGGTGTTGATTGGTGCTTAATGGGTGCTAATGGGAGGTGTGGTGGTGGACGGACGCTTTTTTGTTGGGTCATTCGTCGACATACAGAGAGCAGTGCTGCGTAACCGTCGGGGAGTTCCGGGTGGGGCTTTATTGGTGGATAATGGTGTATACTTGTGTGTAAAGGTGTGTTTTTTATTGGATATATGGAATCACTGGTATGTAATTGATATATGTATGTGTTTGCAGCATCTAATTCTGATTATTTGTGGTAAAATTTCAAGATTATATGTTATTGTAATGGTTACACAAAACACCGGTTGAAAGGCAGTTTTGTGTACTTACACCTATAAATACAAATATTGTTAGTAAACGCGTGCTGTTTTTTGGTACACGTATATAAGAATACATATGGAATACAATTATCCACTCCAATTAACAGAATATACACTCCATCTCTCTATCATCCACACTTCACACCCCCTAGCTCCAAGGGCTTATCGCGCCTGTACCGGAGCAGAGTGAAAAATTTGACCGTTAGGCACAAACAGTCATACAAATATACCACTGAATACGCATATAACAAGCATAGCAATGTCCCACTCCCACTCAGACAAGAAGCAGTCCGCCATTGCCAGAGTCCTCGGCTCAGCCTCCGCCGGAATCTGCGAGATCGGTGTTTTCCACCCGGTCGACACCGTTTCCAAGAGACTCATGTCCAACTCCACCAAAGTGTCCAACCTGTCGCAGTTCAACTCCGTCATCTTCAGAGAGCACGCTCAGGAGGCCTTCGGTAAGAGATTCTTCACGCTGTTCCCAGGTCTCGGTTACGCCGCCGTGTACAAGATCCTCCAAAGAGTGTACAAGTACGGAGGCCAGCCGTTTGCCAATGAGTTCTTGACCAAGAACTTCAAGGACTCCTACGACGCTGCCTTCGGTGCTAAGACAGGTAAGGCCCTCTTGTCTGCCACTGCCGGTTCCCTGATTGGTATCGGTGAGGTTGTGCTCTTGCCATTGGACGTCTTGAAGATCAAGAGACAGACAAACCCAGAGTCCTTCAGAGGCCGTGGTTTCCTCAAGATCATCCAGGACGAAGGATTGGGTCTTTATAGAGGCTGGGGCTGGACCGCTGCCAGAAACGCTCCAGGTTCCTTTGCATTGTTTGGTGGTAATGCTTTCGCCAAGGAGTACATCTTGGGCTTGGAAGACTACTCAAAGGCCACATGGTCCCAGAACTTTGTCTCCTCCATCTGTGGTGCCTCTGCCTCTTTGATCGTCTCTGCCCCATTGGACGTCATCAAGACCCGTATCCAGAACAAGAACTTTGACAACCCAGAGTCCGGTATCACAATCTTGAAGAACATGTTCAGAAACGAAGGTGCTTCCGCTTTCTTCAAAGGTTTGACTCCAAAGTTGTTGACTACTGGTCCAAAATTGGTCTTCTCCTTCGCTTTGGCTCAGTCTTTGATTCCAATGTTTGACAAGGCTTTTGCTAAGTGAAAAAAAAATGATCTTGATTAATAGTGTTCAGTTCTTTGTATATAGAAGGTGTTAGAATTACAGGTGTCTATAAGGCATTCGCTTATAAGAGTCTTCATAAGTTGTAGGTATATGATCATCGGTAAGAGCTCAAGCTGATGTACGGCTGATCAAAAGAGAGGTATAATTTGACCAACACAAAGGTATACTCCTCTCTATAATCCATAAGTATACAACTACCTACACATATGTTGCTGCTCCTCAAGTACCTCCCCACAGAGCTTCTTGTTCTGGTGTTGAAGTTCATTGATGTGGGGACCCTTAAAACCCTTGTCTCAATGGAGGAGCTGGAGGGTATTCTCTCCCCATTGATACTACAAGTTAATGATAAAGAAGACTCTCAATATAAAGGACAGTTCTTTGCCTTCGTCACTGTGGAAGAAGCATCTATTTCATCAGTATACCTTCACAATCGTATAAACGAACTGGCAAAGGCGAACATTGACATACACCTGGATTTCCCCTTCAACACTCAAATGCAAAGAAACAGGTGTCATGTCATCTATGAAGCAGGGACTCAACATTCATTGGCACCTAATTACCTGACTTCTCCTGATTATTACAAACCAAGTGCAATCTTCTTCAACAGAGGTTTTGCATCGTTGAAGTATTCACACATGGAGACACTGACGATTGAGGGTGTCTCTATAAAGAACCCAGAGGCATTATATCTACCGAATGCATGGCATATATGCTTGGACAGCTGTACAGTGGAAAGAGATAACAATAGATGCTTAAGAAAGTTCAACGACTTCCCAAAGCTGCAAATTCTCAAGATCATACAGAAGATGGTGGATGTCCTTTCCTCTTTCCAATGGAGGTGGATGACAGTCGACACTTTACACCTTATCTACATGGAAGACACAACCACCTTACAAGACTTCCATGCCTCGCATCTCAGATGTCTACGTATAGAAGAAAAAGGTGTATTCGAGAGTCAGGTTCTCCCTCCAAGACTCAGCATTGGAATTAAGAGTATAAAGAACTGTTCTTTCCCCAACCTCAGAGACCTCCATATCGAATCAAGCGACGTGGAGGAGATCTGTAACGTCAGGTTCGACTCTTTGACACATCTTAAGGTATCAAAGCATCGCTGTGAACAATTAGGTCCTATGTATCAAGGAAACGTGGTGATGCAAGGTCTGTGGATGCCGGTTTTGACAATCTTGGAGATTGCGGCGAACAAATGTATATCAATGACTGGCATACATGCCCCGAAATTG
This sequence comes from Petasospora maritima, assembly GCA_030557345.1. Taxonomy (NCBI): domain Eukaryota; kingdom Fungi; phylum Ascomycota; class Saccharomycetes; order Phaffomycetales; family Wickerhamomycetaceae; genus Petasospora; species Petasospora maritima. The sequence goes on from JAKTOZ010000064.1 coordinate 31,653, forward strand.
GAAAAAGCGTGGTTAAGCACAAAATGGGAGATGGAGGCGTTTATAGCTGTTAGTGACTTCTCTTGTCTTGCAAGGGTTCCACAGGGAGATTTAAGACTGCAACAGTGTGAGATCATCAGAGGAGAGGTCAGAAGGTCTTTGGTTAGGACAGAGAAGAAGAAGACAGTTGTTCTGGAAACCATGGGGTCTTCTTCCCAGTGAGTCTATTGGTCAAATGCATCACTATTTAGGCATTCATTTATTAAGATCAGTGATTTTTTTCTTTAAGCAGCTTGTAGCCCTGTATACTGTCACACTAAGTTAGCGCTCATTCGAGCTGCATCTCCGTAAGTGCTCAGCGCCGCGTCTATAAAACAAATAATCACAAATTTCACAGAGTGGTTTCCACCTCTAACAATGAGTATCACCTGAATCCATATACAAATGACTTCACTAACAGAACGCCTTCCTGAAGAACTTCAACAAGAAGTTCTGAACTTCGCCGACGAAGAAACCGTCAGTGCATTGGCTTCCATGGAGGATTTGGAGCATCTTTTCTCTTCTTTGATCATAGAAGTCAGTGATACCAACGATGTTGAGCTCAACACAGAAGGAGAGCACTTTGCCTTTGTCACTACACAGAATCCTGTCCCGTCTTCAAGACTCAATGCTCTTCTTGAGGAATTAGAGAAAGCCAACATCACCATTTATCTTGAGTTCCAGGCCGGGGAAAAGCCAAGCAGCAGAAGCTGCTTAATCTACAAAGAAGGTTTCCGTAACTTCACACCTGAAGATAAGGAAAGCGGAACTTTCTTTACTCATAGTGAGCTCTTCCTGGATAGAGGCTTTGCATATTTGAAGTATTCCCACTTGTCGATGCTCACTACTTTGAGCACCCGGAGACTCCCTATCCCCCTAACGTCGAACACTTAACAATCGCCAGTTGTAGTGTGGCACGAAACACCGATGGAACACTGAGACAGTTCAATGATTTCCCAAATCTGGATAGGCTCGTTATTCGGGGTCAGATCAAGGACCTTCTGGGTGCTTTCGACTGGGAAACTTTGACTACATACGCATTGTCCGTCGATGGAGCCACAGACTCGGACTCTTTAGAGAACTTCCACGCTCCTAATCTCGAGGTATTGTGTATAGGTGACCATATTGGTGCAGCATGGGGAAGACCTCCAAGAGGGGAAGGCGACAAGTTGATCAAGCTCATAAAGAACTGTTCTTTCCGGGAGCTCTATAGCTTTGACCTCTCTGCTTGCTCCGTTACAGAGGTCTCAGGTGTCAAACTGGGTTCGTTGAAAGAGTGGATAGTTTCAAAGGACTACCCTAGTGAGTCCTATCCATTGAAAAACGTTGTCATCAAGGACGTCTATTTGCCTCTTCTCGAGACTCTGAAGATAGCAGGGAAAGATTGTATCTCATTGTCTGGTGTTTCAGCACCAAATTTGGTGAAAGCTAATTTGAGTACACATGTTGAGATGGAGCAGTTGTCCCCTGATTACTCTGACTTCTCCTGTCTTGAAGGGGTTCCACCGGAGGCTCTAACACTACAAAATTGTAAGATCTTCAGGGAGCATTTGAATTTATAGGCTTCTTCAATACTTATTATAAAAGAAGTTGTCCCATTTTACCCCTAGTAGTTAATCGCTTTCCCTGAAACTCTGGCCATGAGAGCTTTCTGTCTGCGTATCTATAAGTGCTCATGGCGTTGGACGGCTCTGAAAAAGCAGTGCATGATCGATATCAACTCCTTCAGATCTACTTTGAAAACCGTAGAAAAGGCATTCTTATCAAGCAAAGTACACTATGACGCTTCTGTTGGAATGTCTGCCTACAGAGCTTCTTGTTAAAGTTCTGAGCTTTGCGGATGAAGAGACAATCAGAACACTGGCTTCTATGGAGGAGTTCAAGCGGGTTCTCTCTTCTTGGATATTAGAAGTCAGTGATACCGGTGGTGTTGAACTTGTGAATAAAAAGGGAAAGTATTTTGCCTTTGTCGCTGTTGAGAATCGGGTTCTTTCTCTGAGACTCCATGCCCTTTTAAGAGAACTAGAGAACGCTAACATCGCCGTTTATCTTGAATTTTCAGCCAAGCCGACATATTCCCAAAACCTAGGAGGGTACTGTGGTACTGTTCTCTACAAAGAAGGCTTCAGTAACTTTACACCTGAAGATAAGAAGTTCGGGACTGTGTTTACTCACAGTGAGCTCTTCCTGGACAGAAGTTTTGCTTCTTTGAAGTATTCCCACTTGTCGAAGCTCACCGTTGAGGATTTCCACTTTGAGCACCCAGAGACTCTTCACCTCCCCTTTGTTGATTCGTTAACAATTGACAATTGCAGTGTGGAAAGAAATACCGATGGGAGTTTGAGAACGTTCAATGGGTTCCCAAAGCTGGATATGCTCGTTATCTGGGGACAGATCAAGGACTTTCTGGGTGCTTTCAATTGGGAAACGGCAACTATGAGATCATTGATGCTCTCTGGAGTCATAGATTCGGACTGTATAGAGGACTTACATGCTCCTGAACTCCGCGTGTTGGCTATATGTGAACGCAGTCTCAGAAGCTTGAGAGGGCCTCCAATAGCTGAAGGAAAAAAGTCAATAAAGCTTATAAAGAACTGTTCTTTCCCAAAGCTCTACTACTTCGAGCTTGAACACAGCGCCATTACAGAAGTCTCAAATGTTAGATTGGATTCATTGTATAAATGGACAGTTTCAAGGGACAAACCTAACTGCTATCCATTGAAAAACGTTGTCATCAAAGGCATCTACTTACCTATTCTCCAGACTCTGGAGATAGAAGCGATCGATTGTATCTCATTGGCAGGGGTTTCAGCACCAAATTTACAGATTGCTTCACTAAGTACACACATTGAGATGAAGCAATTGTCCTCTGACTACTCTGACTTCTCTTGTCTTGAAGGAGTCCCAGAGGAGGCTTTAACTCTGAAGAACTGTGAGATTATCAGAGAGAAGTTGAAGAAGGACCTAGTCGAGTAATTTATTAGAAACTAACACTGATGATATATCTTATATGACTCTGATTCAGGACTAGTCTTGTATTAAACCACACATTCTCTTTATAAATAGTAGCAAACCCGCCAGTTTAAATCTACAGAAGTTTACTACTGTGTGTCCCGTGACAGTTTATTACATAAGCAAGTACTGTGTGACTACATAATCGCTTACCACTAAATAACATTACGATCATTAGTGCACCAAAAAGAGCTGGTGAGGGCTGGGCAGTGGGTTGTCGGTGTACTAGAACATATCAATGTTGGATATCTGGTCATACGGCTGGAGCCGGCTATCCACGGATGTATTGCCACCGGTCACACACAAACACAGCCTGCCCCTGACCCGGACCCTGCGTCCACCATAGATAATATCTCTGCAGTGCGGCTGTCCTTCTTTGTATATAAGTTCTCCAAGATCACAGAATGGCAGTCATCAGTCACTAAACAACAACCATACCACCAACCAAAGCACAATGGATCCCCCACCAAAGTACGACGATGTCCAGTCCACCGCCAGCCCTCCACGGTACACCCCACGCTTCCCCGTATTCCCACCGCTGTACCACTTGAAGGTCACAGAGGTCTTCAACCAGGGAGATCCGGCCATCACCGCCCCACAACGCAGTAGGAAGAGACGAGCTCTGCCGCTCTGTGGGCTCCTTGTCGTCTTTGTCCTGGCAGTCGCAGCGTTCTCCCTCTCCGTTGTGGTGGTCCTTCCCCGGGACAGCTGGTACATCATCCAAGTCAACAACACCAGCATCAGGCCGGGAGTGGTCTTCAATTCAGGCCGGATCTCATCCACAGAGAACTACACTATCAACGACACAGATCTGCCTCCTTACTTCCGTGTTGGGATGAGGAAGTGGTGCGAAGGAGACATCATCGAGGGCGTGTGGTTCAAACAGAAGTGTCACAAGTGGACGTCCCTTGACTTGGCCAAGTTCTACACACAGACAGCAGGACATGTCGGTGATTATACCATCACTGGCAGCTCCAGGGTATCCCTCCCCTTGGCATATCCATCAACGAGGAAGATCAACAAATACTCCATGAACAGACCAACCATGGCCGTCATAGGCCCTGTCTGCAACGGGTTGGCAGTTATCTTACTGATCTCTGCTGTTTCTTTCATGTTCTTCAAACCAATGGTGGCTGTTATTCTATTCGTGGGATCGTTCGTCTTTTGCATCATTGGTCTTGCTTTGATGGGCACGGTCGCTTATGGTCCCTACGCGCTTGTTGGTGAGATGAAAACGACGTTCCATGCCCAGTTCGCACTGTATGGGATCGAAGTCACACGGACGTCACACATCAACATGTTTGCTGGATTGGCCTCGGCAGCGGGAGGTGGAGCTCTTATATTTGTTGTCATCTCTATTTGCTCTGGATGAGTGTGTAATATGTGTGTTTTTCTACACAGCCTCTTATAAATTAGCAGTAAAGTCACCGGTTTACCTATCACTGTGTGTCCCTTAACAACTCTGATTACATAATAAATTACATAAGCAAATAAGCACATAGCCGTAAACAACCGGTTACAAACTCCGCCATAAACACCAATTAAACCACGCAAAGACCTGGTGTTTCTCCAGTATTCCACAATGCTACTCCTTGAACTTCTTCCCACAGAGCTCTTCCTTGAGATTCTGCACTTTTTGGACGGCAATGACCTCCGAACACTACGATCAATGTCCGAGTTCAAAGACACATTGGACACTTTAATATTTTCGATTACGGATCCAAAACGGCTGACAGAACCCATTGAAATCCCTGCAAGAGTCATGTATGTGATTGTTGATACAACAGACCCAACCAAATGCAAACAAGGGCTTGATTATTTACAGAAAAGCTCATCAACTGTCCATCTCAACATCACAACGTCATACACCACCGAGGGCCATCACGTATTCTTCCCACCAAAACTCATGAAGTTCCTGTATCGTTATGAGTTTGAGTCTATCACATTCACATATGTTTCGAAGTTGGACATTGCCGGTGTCAGACTGGATCCCCGGGTGTTGAGACTCCCCAAAGTGAGAGAACTGTCTCTGTTGTCGTGTTTTGTTAAAGGCGCTGGTTTGTACAAGTTTGACTTCCCATCTTTGGAGAAACTACAAGTCAGAGGACATTTTGATCAGATTGATAAGTCGTTGGTGTATGAGAGTCTTGGTTTGGAAGAGCTGGAGTTGATTAATGTGGATGATGTGAAGGTTTGGGAAGGTGTTCATTGTCCTTCATTACGCTCTCTCAAGATCACAAAGACGAGCAAGACAAGGTTTGGAATGAAGGGAATGAACGGCATGACACTTGAGAATCTTGAAGTCTTTGATACTACATCTTGTGATATTGAAACCTTTTTACACTTGAAGTTGGACAAATTGGAAGAATGGGGGATCTGTGGTCTTGTGTCCAAAGGGAAAGATCGTTCTTTTTATTATGGTGATAATGTCAATCCGTGTGACATCACTTTACACGACGTCGATGCACCACAGCTGAAGAAGATTGCCATTGGGTGTCTTAAAACCTTGGATGTCACACACGTCTCATTCCCAAGTCTTCAATCAGCCTGTTTGGTAATGCATCTAGTACCATTGATCGATTGGGAAGACGTCGATTCTGGGAAGAATTGGGAATGGTTGAACAGGCCAATTGACTTGTACGTTGATGGGTGTGAGAGTGGTTTGAAGTACGTACCACAGATCAAACAGCTAGAGTTGGCAGGAAGGATGCCAGAAGATAAATGTCTTTTACCCAACTTGGAGAAGCTGATCATCCATTACTTGGACGAGTTGGAAGAGTGTCCCAATCTTGGGTTCAATGAATGGGTTACGAATCTACAACTCATTGATTGCTCAGAAGCTGGTAATATCAATTGGATTTTTGATACCTTCCCTAATCTCAAAACACTGACTATCGGCAATTAAGAGAAATGAAAAATGAATTATGATCTATAGAATATAGAGTACAAAAACAATGTAGGTGCGGTTCTCACTGCTTAACCCTCAAAGAACTCCAAGGCAGCAGCGTTCAATCTCTCAGCAGCAACTTTACAGTCTTCTGGAGTGACGAAATTGGCATTGGACAGTCTGACGAAATTGGCAATCTTCTTGGATTCGTCCTCTGATGCCATGTCACTTCCAACAACAACAGCAACACCAGATTTAAGCAATTGGTTGTAGAACTTCTCCATCTCTGTTGCAATGTCTGCACCTTCTTTGAAGTTGATCTCCATTGCATAGAACATACCACCATCTGGTTCAATTGGGTTCAAGTAACCCTTTTGAACGCTCTCGCTGTTCTTGAAGCACTGAAAGATGACGTCTCTTCTTGCCTTGTACTCCAAAGACACCTCGTAACACCACTTCAAATATGAATCAGCACCACCGCCGAAATGTTCAATTGTCTTCAAGAACACAGCCTGGGAAATACCACTTGCCGGTTTGGTGAAGATGTTAGTGTAGAGTGCCAGCTTCTTAATAATTTCTTCCCTTGCGGCGATGAATCCCAATCTGATACCACCGAAGAACAACTTAGAGAACGTCTCCATTCTGATAACACGACCATCAACGTCCAAACTCAAGTATGATGATCCGGTCATCTCTTTCTTGTAGTCGTCAAAAGTGTCAATGTCATCCATGTGGATGTATCCATCTGGGTCGTCTTCAAAGATGAGGATGTCATGTTTCTGACACAAGGCGTAGATCTTCTCCTTGACCTCCTGTGGCTGAGTGACACCCAGTGGGTTCTGCGTAGGGACCAAGTAGATGATCTTTGGCTTCTTCAAGTGTTTGTTCTTGCCAGTGGACCAGTTCTCTAAGGTGTCTTCCAATGCTGGGACATCGACGACTGGACCTTTGGACTCAAAGACGACGGGGAAAGTGGCCAGAGATCCACCGAGGGACTTCACTGGACCGTAGATCGGGGTGTATGAGTAGTTCTCCACAAGCACAGTGTCTCCCGGGTTCAAGAACACCTGGAGAACCTTGAAGAAGCCGTCACCGCAGCCCGTGGTGGTGATGTACTGGGCGTCGTACGGTGGTGACTGGAGCGTAGTCGTGAGGTCCTTGGCAAACGTAAGCAACTCTTCATGGCCCGGTCCTTTGCCGAAGCCGAGGAACTTGTTGATGGCAATTGGCCCAGCGGTGTTGATTGTGGAGACCGTGGACTCTGTGGAACATGGCGAGTCCTGGATGTGCAGGTCGATCTGCGTGATTGGGAAGAGAGTGTGTGTTGGTCTCGCACCAGCCATCCACACGGGAGAAGGGTGGGCATCCTGAGGTGGAGAGCGTGCGAGGAAGTTCACGTACTCGAGCTTGTTGTCGCTGAAGTACCCGTCGATGTTGATCATGGCGTGTGTGTGTTGTGGTTTGTGTGTTCAGGAGCAATTATCAAATGTCTGGTGGGTGTGTCTCTGTTCTTATATGCGTGGGTCTGACTAATGTTCGGGCACTGCTCCGAGGTCGGGGTATTGTTCGATCAAATTCCAGCTTCCAACTTCCAGCGGACTTCCTCCTCTGTTCATAAGCGCTCCAATCTTCCAGTGACAGTTGTTGGATCTTCCTATAGTAAGTGACTCACGGTTTTGAATCTTGATCCCCGCTAACGCCGCTGGATAAAGGGTCCATTAGTAATCGTTCAAGGCAATTGAGTACGCAGAGCTCAGAGCATTGGACCATGTAGCCCTCATCTGTGTGAAACTGCTCTCGAGATAACCAATTGCCGATTACCTACTGCAATTGACACGAGAAAAGTATCATTAAGAGTGTGTTTATTTTTCTTTTACCCGTCGCTGTGTTTTTTTTTCTTTTTTAATGCTATGATCTGGATGCTGGGCCCTGGTTCTTTGTGGCTCTACACTTCGATCTCTTGGTCAATCAGCTTCTAATGTGTGCTAGAGCTATGTGTATGACCATAGATATAAGCCAACTGCTATAAAACCCACCCGATCTGCTCCCAAACTCGCGGATAAGACCCAATATGGACGTATAACCGCAGCTCCACTCATTAATTCGTTTCCAACTGCCTTCCCAGAGCCGCTTGTTCCTTTCCTACGGTACAAATAAAAATAAGCCCAAATGCAAAACAAAAACTCTTTTATATGTATGGATAGTACCTTTCGATTCGCTCTTTAATTACATCCTTTGATGCGAAGGCATTTTGCCTGAAAAAAAATACCTGAAGTAGTTATTCAGTATTAAAGACTTCATAATCTGTCCAAATTCGGTGAAGCCGCTGAAACCTTCTGTTTTGATCGCAACTTGAGGAGCGCGCCGCGGTATAGATCAAGATTCAAGACGAACATCCATCGAGATATACCTCATGCTACATTTGTAGATGAAGAGGATGCTGTAAGCTAGAATAACTGACAAAGCGAGCACAGCCGCCCCTGAACCGTGAATGTGGGATATGCCAGATGGTCTTCAGCTTCGAGTTATCATAAGAGAATTGGCAGATGAGCGTTCATGGCGCAGACGAGGATCGATAAGTCATGACACTCGAGACTCGAGAGATGAGATTGAGAAACAGTGGAAGAATATAGGAGTAATGGTGTTCGTCTTCCGGGTTTGATTTAGATTTGTGCCGTAGGAACCTCTCCTCATTCCTCAGCTTGGGGTATTTAACAGTAGTAAGTACTATTTCTTTGACATCAAAGTCACTAGAGCAGATCAGCTCATCCCTATTTGGCCGGGCTCACAGAACGAAAGTTAAAACACACGTCTCATGATCCCTGTTTTACACACCAAAAAGCAGCCTCAAAATGGAAGCAAATGGCGCCAGAAACAGCAAGCCACACGCCAATCCCCAGTTTCGCTGCACTGCACACGCGCTTTGACACGGGAAGGGGAGGCTTTTGTATATGGAATTTACGTGTGTAACTCTTTGAATATTGGGTCAATTGGTATGTAAATTTGTAGACTTATATATTAATACCGTATCTATATCATACCCAAATTCCAGAAGAAAAAATGATCCCAAAGCCCCAAGATCTCCCCAATCTCCCACGCCCAGAGGTGAAACGGAGTGCGTTTACCGTGTTTCCCTTTCGGGCGCAAATGGGACGCGTCAGAAAATTTGACATTCTCTTTATCAGTGCACTTTTTGCCCTGTCCACTTAGTACCCACACCACCACATTTGCACATACAGCACACACAAACATGGCCACCACGGAGGACATCGCCGCAGAAAACATCCTCAAAAGGGCAGAGTTGGCCCGCATTTCCCGCCAGTTGAAGACCCGTCTCTCGCAGACCAACTTGAAGGCACGTTTGAAAGAGAAGAAGGACAAAGAAGTGGCCCATTCTGTCTCCAGTGGCTCCATCAGCAGCTTGTCGGCCCCACCAGTCACACAGGAGTCTTCACAGCGGTTCCAGCTCATGCCAGCGCCTTCCACGGCCCCGAACTTCCAACAGACACCTCCAAAGCTCCAGAAGAAGCGCTCTCTCGAGTCCATCGACGCCAACCGCACAGAAGACGAGTCTGAGTCCCCGTTGAAGCGCTCGATGTTGCCACAGTATCCACCGTCGTCCCCACTCTACGAAGACTCTTCTTTCCCCGTGCCAAAGACACCTCCACAGCAGAAGATCTCGTTGAACACAGACATCTACAACACGGCGTCCACAAACAAGACCCAGATCCACCTCTCGTCGCCAGCTCAGCCACAGAGAGCACAGGCCAGCTCAGCATCTTCCACATTACAGAAAGCAGTGTTGTCTACACCAAAGCAGCCACGTGACGAAGGCGCCGACCTGCTCATGTTCCTCGCCACTTCGCCATCACCAGTGCAACACAAATCACACTCAAACCTCAACATCCCATCGACGCCTTCCCGCTCCATCAAGCCAGTGCACCAACTCCCCTCATCACACGCCAAGCCATCCGCCATGCCACTACAACACAGTAATTCCCTTGGTGTCACGCCAGGAACGCCAAAGAACAGGTTCTTGAAGACTCCAGGATTCAACATGAACGACTACGTCAACCTCTTCACCCCGTCACCAGCGATCCAGAGAACTCCCGGTGACCTCTCCAAGGATGTCAATGGAAGACTCATCAAGTTCTGATCACATACAAGAAGCTTTGAATCACTGTCATACGAATAAGAGAAGTTATAAGAGAGTATGTGTGGCTTGCTAATCTGACACGAGGTGTCCGGGTTTATTGCCCGAATGGGACAAATGAGACGCGTTCGCGTCTGGTGTTTTTTCGCGTCTGGTGTCCGGGTGTGGGAACAGATTCTCGCTTTGGCAGGGAAAGTTTTTCATTGCTTCTGGAACTTTTGTGTCTTTGTTTGGTTTCTTTTAATTGGGTATTAATTGGGTATTATTCACAGATGAACGAGGAGTTCTTTGTCTACGAGCGTTCGCAGACGCCACAGCCACAGTCACAACAACAGCTTCAATTGCCGTCGCCTTCTCCGCTGAGATCCACACAACTGCCAGCTTCTTCTTCCTTCAATGAACTTCCTTCTTCACAGCTGTCCTCGGCTTCACAGGCTTCTCTGCCGCGAGCAACACTGAAACAGAAGATCCTGGTGCTTGATTGGTTCCACTTCCACTCCGCCACACAGCAGCAGACGGTGGAGCACTTCAGAAAGACACAGGACTTCGGTATCACACGGTCCTCGTTCAACAGATGGGTCAAAGACGAACGCAAGCTCAGATCTGCTATGAAACTGCTGTCTGTTGAAGAGAGAATGTCCACCAGAAAGATCCAATCTACAAAGTTTGTCGGTGCTGATAAGTGTTTGGAGAAATGGGTGGAACAGCAGTTGTTTGAAGACCAGAGCTTCACGGAGAAGATGATGCTTCAACAATGGGTCAAGTTTGACCGTTTTTACAATCCATCCCAACAGACACAGGCATTACAACCAGATGACAAAGTTAAGTCCAACGGGTGGATCCACTCTTTTAAGACCAGGTTGAAATCAAGAAGAGAACAGACCCAATTGTTCGTTGAAGATCGGTTATCACATTACCAGGAGACTCCAGAGTTGGAATGTCGCAGGCTAAGAGACACGTTGAAAGAATACGAGGACAAGAACATCTTCCACATGGATGAGTTTGGTGTTTCTGATCGAGTTGTACCAGTCGGGAACCAATACTCCCGTTTCACAGTCTCTTTATGTATCAACTCTGATGGTTCTGAAGTACTTGACTCTTTGATCATATCACATTCTTGTCAATTGGAAGGCACAGTTAACTCCAGAGTTGGGTTAACGCCTGAAATCTTCTGGGAGCACTTGAACTCGTTGAATGACAAGTTGGGTGATAGAAAGATTGTTCTCTTGTTGGATCGTCTTTATGATCACATCACTGCTAAAGACTTATCAAACATCAAGATTCTTTGGTTGGAGAAAGTGTCATCCCCGTTGGAACTAGGGATCCGTTGGTTCAAACTGGAATTGAAGATCTTGTTGATCAAACATATGCTTGTTGAATGGACAAACCATCATCGTATCAAAGTCAGAACAGGGTTGGAAACATTGCTCATGATTCAACAAGTCATTGATCGTTTACCATCACAGTTTGCCATTGTACAGAACTCTTGGGCCGTGACGGGGATTGTTAAGCAAGAAGGCGTTGTCAACTGGTCCCATTTCAGTGAACAGGAGAATACATTTGGTACTTTGTTGCATGCTGCTCAAGAGAAGAAACTTGTTCATTCTTTCACACTCGGTTTCAAAGAGTTGTTGTTCCCACAGGATGAAAGGGTCATCAACAAACATTTCTCAGATCAGGATATTGTCGCTTATGTCAAAGTCTATGAACAGAACACAAACAGTATCAAGACAACAAACCCAGATTTGAAGAAGAAGAACGATCAGATCTTGGCTCGACACGTTGACGTTCAACAGTTGAAGAAAGTGGATCAGTTGATTCATCATGACATGAAGAGATTCTTTGAGAATGAAACCACTGTGGCGAGATTCCCGAGAAGTTCAACTGCTTTTTTGAGATTTTGGAATGAATACGTCAGTGAGAGTATGAACGCATGGGTTGAAGAGCAGTAATATGTACACTATTTGCTATAATAATAATGAGAATAATAATAATGGTCATAACCTTTCGTAAACATTTATACCTTCAGATCAAAGAGCCACTTGCACTCATTCTTGTCTGTGGTTCCTGTTCTATAAAGACACCATCCTCAACTTTCCCACCCATAACCGATTCACCAGTTAACCAACCAGGAATTAACTCTGCATCTGCCAATTCTTTATCACAGAGTTCATGCAATCCACCAAAGACGTCGTTTCCTTGGAATTTCAACTTGATTGATGGTCTGGAGTTTTGGAAGTCTGATACAACTTCAAATTCAACGTTTTGGATAGGGACAAGACTTGCGTATTCATTCGACTCATCATCAACATCCTCGTCGTCTTCCAACTCTTTGTCATACCCATAGTACTCTTTCCAATCCCCATCTTCCATAGACTCTTTCTTTCTTTTCTTCCTCCCACCTTCATACACTTTGACGCCTGACTTCTTAACCCCACCTTTGAACCTAAGCATACTGATTCGTTTCTTAACCTCATCAGCATTACACTTATCCATTTTCATGAACGTATCGTGCAGTTTAGCATCGTCAAATGGAGAAATGTCAACACCACCAGAGGCATAGATCGACCAAGCACCCAATGAGCCAGTGAACCTCGAGTTACCAGCAAGGACAAACGCGGATTCCAACGAGCGAACAATGGCATTCGACGTTGGTTCGACGCGTACTTCTCTGTTCATGGAGTCCGAGAGTGCTCTTTCCAAAGCGTGGACGATCAATTCATAAGACGTGTCGGATGATGGTGGGCCCGGTGTAATCAAGAGCTTGGATGAGTTCATCGGGAGACCAATGAACACGGGTTTCCTTGAAATGACGGAGTCCTCGGGTGACAAAGAGTTGTGTGACGTGACGTGGACATGGTCAAATAGCTGAATGCGAATGATGATCAATGGATAATGTGGATGTCTTGCGATGTAGATGTGTGTAAGGAAAAGAGATGCCAATGTGTTCAGGATGTTCTCCAAGAATTTCTGTGGTTGGGGCACCGAGGCGACGAGTGATGACCCTTCAGGTGTCGATAATGTTGATATCTTCCACTGGAACGAGTTTGATCTCGAAACAAGCAGCTGTGAATCGAGTTGAGCCAATTGTAAGAGGTTGAGACCCTTTGAGTACTGCTCTGAGAGGATCCTGTCGATGATCCTGCGCTTGTTTTTGGCCTTGAACGCTTTAAACCGCGTCAACCACTCCTTCCAATCACTGACAAACTCGTCACGTGTCTCAAATCCCAAAGCAAGAAGAAGTTTCTTCGAAGGGTTTGGCCGTGTCGATGCAATTGTGAGCCATAGAAGACACAAGTTCGTGAGCTCGTCGACCGGCAAACGCGCCAAAAGACGCGCTGTGACCGCTGGCTGGTGTCTGGGTGTGAACGTGTTCCCCAAAGATAGGGACATCGCGTGAAAGTGGTGTCTTTTGATGCGGTTTTACTGCTTTTCCAGTCGTTTTTGGTGCTAAACTCTTTGAATCTTTGTTTACGTTTTGGAGGGTTCGCGAATTTAAAAATGAAAAATAAAACTTCTCCAGTAGCTATGACAACGGGGACCTTTTGGTGTATAACTTGTGGGGTAAATTGAATCCAATTGTTGTGTATCTATGCTGAGGATTGTTGATAGATCAGTTCATAATTCATAATTCATACACAGATATACCAGATAATTGCCAAGAAAACGTGTATAAAACCCCCGTAGAAAACACCAATCAGAGAAGAGTGCCATACATTGATAGGAAACATACCTCTTGCATGTCAACATCTCTTCACTATATAAAGCCGTGCGGGGCCATGTGGTTTTCCACTGAATCTTCCTCCAACTTCAACATGCCAAAGAGCAATGATTCGACGAATACACCGTAAACTCCAAAGTCTCGTGCCTTATGACCGTCGCTCACACCTGTTGGTCTACACTTTGGCCGTGTTCGGAGTCTCTCTGGACAACATGAACACCGCTGCCTCCATCACCACTTTCTTCTCGATGCTTGAGCACTTTGACTCTACAACTACGATAGTTTCATGGACTCTCTCAGCCTACGCTCTCACCCTTGGGGCCATGATCATGGTCAGTGGTAAGCTCGTTGACATTCTTGGTGCGCACCGTGTTGTACTTGTTGCTCTCTCTTTGATGTCCATTCTGGCCCTTGTCTGTGCACTTTTGGAGAACATCATTGCACTGATTGTTATTCGTGCCATCCAGGGAGTCTTTGCCAGTGCTCTGATCCCTTGTGGGTTCTCTTTGGCTGGTAACTACTTCAAAGGCAAGGAGCTTACAAAGGCTCTTTCCATCCTTGTCCTGACGTTGAACTGTTCTTTCGGAGTTGGTTTGGTTCTTGGTGGAGCTTTCAGTGTGTCCAGCGTTGGATACAAAGGGATCCACTACTTCACTTTTGCCGTTGGTGCTGTCATATCCATCGTTCTGTACTTCGTAACCATCCCAATTGAGCCTACGGAAGAAGCGAAGAAGATGAGGCTAAGGGATTTGGATTACTATGGTTCTTTCCTCTTGGTCACGGGTGTGTTGCTCATGACTCTGGGCTTCACTGAAGGTGGTACTTCTTGGAAGCAACCAGTCGCTTACGTTCCTTTGCCACTTGGTGTCATTATCATCATATTGGCTCTTGTGTTTGAGATGGTGTACATCACGACATTCAAAGATAACGTTGACTCCAAGATTTCAAGGGGGCCTGAAGCTAATATCGACAAGGATTCCATCGAGACCACTTCTATGGTTCCAGAAACCAACGACTGGAGATACAAGCTTCAGATTCTTTTCCCAAGAGAGGTCCTCTCTATCCCAAACTTCACCTATTACATCGTTGCCGCTGCTATGAGTCAAATCTCTTTCAATGCCCTCTTAACGCAACAGGTACAATACTGGATCTACGTGGCAAACAACAGTCCACTCACTGCAGGTGTCAAGACACTTCCTAGTACTGCAGGCCTTATCTTGGCTTGTTTTGCCTTCAACGAGGACTTGGTATACAGAGTTGGGATGAAATGGGTCTTGATATTCACACAGGTTGTCTGTCTCACGATGTCCGTTTGGATCAGTCGTCATGACTATTCAAACTCCAACAGCTATTGGATATATGAGTTTGTGCCATTGTGCTGCTACACCTACTGTGGTACCACGTACTTCTTCATTTACTACAGTGCTGTTTTCAGAAGAACACCGACCCATCTTCAAGGAGTCGTCTCTGGTCTCTTGTCCACGGTATCTCAGATCGCAGTGTCGTTACAGAACTCGATTGTGGCTGCCATTTTGGGGAATCTGTTCATTGCTGAGACTGATGAGGAGAGAAGTATGCTGTCAAAAAGATTTGAGAACGGCTTCTACTTGTTCTTTGCCTGTCTCGGTGTCGCTGTTGTCATGATGCTGTTGGTCGATAATCAGAAAACGGTGGATGGCAAAGATGTTGACGAGGGACAAGAAGCGCTCGAAGAAGTTGGAGCTTGATTGGTGTTCACATTCTCATCTCTGTCATTGTGTCTCTGTGTAGAGTTACTTACGTATCAACGGCTCTTTCTTATCACTAGTAGAAGCTTTGTGTACGTTTTGGGAGAGTTGGTGAATGAATTAAAAATGAAAAATAAATAAAAGAAAATAAAATACCCTCCAGTTGCTATGACGACAGATCTTGCTACCTGATTGTATGGATTTGTGTGCTATGTGTTATTCAGGCGCTTAAACCTCTGAATGTACAAAAGAAGGTCTATGTTGATTAGAGCCAGCGGACATTCATGTAAAATCGAGTATCCCATCACTTTCTTACGGCCGGTGCCACAGTATATAAAAAACGGAAGTATACGCAGCGCTGATAGGAAACCTTGGAGATTTACGATTGTCTCTCTTAAATCTATGTATAAAGCCCCGTAAAAACCTCACCAGCGGGTCCAGATCTCTCACTGGTCTCTCCGTTTCACCACACAAACTCACACATGATTGCACAAATACACAGAAAGCTCCAGAGCCTCGTGCCCGAAGAGCGCCGATCTCGCTTCCTGGTCTTCATGCTGGCCGTGTTCGGAGTCTCTCTGGACAACATGAACACCGCCAGTGCCATCACTTCTTTCTTCTCGATGCTTGAACACTTTGACTCTACCACGACGATTGTCTCATGGACGCTGTCGGCCTACGCTCTCACTCTTGGAGCCATGATCATGGTCAGTGGTAAGTTCGTTGACATCCTCGGTGCACACCGCGTTATACTTGTCGCACTTGCTTGTATGGCCATTTTGGCCCTTATATGTGCCCTTTTGAACAACATCATCGCACTGATTGTCATTCGAGCCATTCAGGGAATCTTTGCCAGTGCTCTGATCCCATCTGCTTTCTCCCTTGGTGGCAACTACTTCAAGGGCAAAGACCATACGAATGCTCTTTCTTCTCTGATCCTCACATTGAACTGCACTTACGGAATTGGTCTGATTCTCGGTGGTGTTTTCAGTGTCTCTGCTGTTGGATACAAGGGAATGCACTACTTCACGTTTGCCGTTGGTGCTGTGATCTCGACCATCCTTTACTTCATCATCATCCCAATTGAACCCACAGAGGAGGCAAAGAAGATGAAGCTAAGAGATCTCGATTACTATGGTTCTTTCTTCTTGGTCGCTGGTGTGCTGCTGATGACTCTTGGTTTCACTGAAGGTGGTGATTCTTGGAAGAAACCAGCCGCCTATGTTCCTTTGCCAATTGGTGTCATCGTCATTCTCGCAGCTCTGGTGTTTGAGATGTGGTACATTACGAGGTTCAAGAAGAACGTTGACTCCAAGATTGAACAGGAACCAGAGGCCAACATTGACAAGGATTCCATAGAGATCACTTCTCTTGTTCCAGAAACAAATGATTGGAGATACAAGCTTCAGATTCTCTTCCCAAGAGAAGTCCTTTCCATCCCAAACTTCACATATTACGTTGTTGCTGCCGCTATGAGTCAGATCGTTATGAGTGCACTCTTGACACAACAGGTCCAATACTGGATCTACGTTCAAAACAACACACCACTCATCGCCGGTGTTAAGACTTTACCGAGCTCTGTGGGATTCGTCTTGGCTTGCCTTGCCTTCAAGGAGGATCTGGTGTACAGACTCGGCATGAAGTGGATCTTGATATCCACACAAGTTATCTGTCTTGGAACGGCCATTTGGATCAGTCGCCACAATTACCATAACCCGAACAGTTATTGGATTTATGAGCTTCTCCCATTGTGCCTCTTTTCGTTTTGTTGTTCGATGTACTTCTATATCTTCTACAGTGCAGTCTTCAGAAGAACACCGGCCCATCTTCAGGGTGTCGTCTCTGGTCTCCTCTCCACTGTCTGTCAAGTCTGTATATCGTTACAGAACTCAATTGTGGCTTCTGTGTTGGGAAACTTGTTCATTGCTGAGACCGATGAGGAAAGAACTGACTTATCCAAGAGATTTGATAACTGTTTCTACTTGTTCTTTGCCTGCATGGGCGTCGCTATTGTCATGATGATGCTGGTCGATAACCAGAAGACAGTCGATGGCGAAGATGCTGAGGAGAAGAAAGAAGAATTGGAAGAACTAGAGGATCAGAAGGATCAAAAGGAGCCCAAAGTCTATGAAGCTTGATGAATCTACGTACAAATTGGTTTAGTGTTTGTGCACCCCTTGTAAGTTGTCGTAGCGCGTCCGCGGAGATACTTCCGCTTTGGGACATAAGCGCTATCAGTCAAGAATCCGGGGTCCAATCTTTCAGTGCCGTACAAATGTAAGCACTGAGTCGGAGCACTGAGTAGGTAAAGTCTCCCGATTTGGCTGTAGATGTAAATAGTGAGCAAATTAACTCTCAGATAGCGAGATTATCCAGAAGCACGGCTGCCAATTGGAGTCTTGGACCCCTTCGTGCTACAGTTTAAAAACGTACTGGTATCTCGACTCTCGACAGATAAAAAAGACACGTCCTCGGTGCTCTCTGACTCTCTCAGCTACACAACCGAACAACCACGTCACAATGTTCGATATCACCTCACATTACAACGCCCAGAACCCAAAGAACAAGGACTTCATATACCCTGCACCAAACGAGGAGTCCCATCCTTCTCCTGTGTGGATGGGTGGAGGTCGTTCCAACTACGGTCTTTACGCTATCCAACAGATCGATTTGCACCTTCAGAGCTCACCTTACTCTAAAGTAAAAACGGTGGCCACAATCCCTGCGGCAAGTGACGAAGAACCCATCACAATCAAGAACTACCTCCAATACGCACTCACTGTTGGGCATCCAGAACTTCTCAGCGTCGCAAACGATCTCATCAATTCCCTCCAATCACCAAAGCATGAAGTGGAGTGTTTAGTCACCACAGGGTCTGGTGACTCTTTGACAAGACTCCTTGCTACCTTTGTGTCCCCTGGTGACACAATGCTTGTCGAAAACTATGCCTATGCTCCGATCTTTGGTCCAATCCAGTCTGTTGGTTGTACTATGGTTCCATTCCCAATTGTCTTTGAACAAGGTGGTCCGGTCATTGATGTCCCAGCTTTAGGGGAATTGTTAGACACTTGGTCAACAGGCAAGTATAAAGACTTGAAGAAGCCAAAGATCATCTATACCGTGCCAACTCAAAACCCATTGGGATTGACACAACCAAGAGAAGTCAGAGAGAAAGTTTATGCCTTGTGCCAGAAACATGATCTGATCATTTTTGAAGATGACCCAGATGGATATATCCAGATGAATGACATTGACACTTATGAATTGTACAAATCCCAGTTGATTGGATCTTCATATCTCAACTTGGACACTGATGGTCGTGTCATGAGAATGGAAACTTTCTCCAAGTTGTTCTGTCCAGGTATAAGATTGGGTTTCATTGCAGCAAGACCTGAAGTCATTCAGAAGATCTTGATATATTCCAAATGTTTCACCAAATCTGCTAGTGGTGTTTCTCAAGCAGTTCTCGCCAAGACGATTGAACATTTTGGTGGAGGTGCTGATGCTTATTTGAAATGGTGTTATGAGGTCTCCAAAAAGTATCAAAAGAGAAGAGACTTGGTGTTTGATTATTTCAAACAGTGTGAGAGTGTTAAAAAGGGTTATATCACCCCAGTGGAACCAGATGGTGGTATGTTCTTTGTCGTTCAGATCAATTTCAAAGATGCTGAAGACTTGCAACCACAGTTGGAGAAATTTTATTACTCTTTGTTAAAATCAGGTGTCATTGTTGTCCTTGGAAGAGACATGTCTTGGAACGAAGAAGGTAAGAAAAAGGCCAGCTTTGTGAGGCTCACCAACACAAACCTGGACACTGCTGAAGAGTGCAGACAAGGAGCGGTAAGATTTGACCAAGCTGCTTTGGATTTCTTTGAAAATCAGTGAGAAGTTAGAGTCATTCATAGATTTTTGTAAATTAGATTATTTATTTTCATCAAAGACTTCACCTACATCTGTGTAGTCCGAGGGAAGATTCCAACAGAGAGATGAAGATCAATGATGTATTCTTTCTGGTCTGAAGTCTGGATGCCTCTTGAAAGTGGGAATTCTCAGTTTAAGCAAATCTTTGAGAGTTAAAATGCTCCAACTGAAGAACTTTTTACCACTCAAGTGACACCGATGTGGAGAGGATGTAGCACCATATTGAGGGTAGTCAAAGTACACATCTCTCCATTCAGACCTCTTTCGCTCTCCAGATTAGAGTTCCCTGGTGTCCTTTTTTTTTCTCTATCTTTATGTTTCTTTTTGAAAGGGTAACTCAAAATCTTGCCTCAGTGGTCACTCAACTATCAGAAGGCCTCACCAAATAGCCGCTCTCATCAGCACAAGTGAGGCACTTCTTTTGAGCAGATGATGTACACTTGAAAGATAAACCAACAACTTCCCTGTCTCCCAAATCAAGGATCCCGTCCCTCAACGGGTTCTCGTCATGGATCGGTGTGTTGAAGGTCATCTCGGCGGCAAGCAACGACGGCGGTAACTGAGTGGAGACGCGTTAGATCTGGTGGTCCCAGTGTCATTGTGGTGGATCAATGGGTACCGTTGTGTAGAGAGAAGTCTGGAGAGCACGCTCCACTCATTTGGAGCGTTGTCCTGGCTGTTTTGCGTTAGCCGCCGTGGAGAAAGGGAATCAGAACGAGTGGGTGGTGAAAGGAAGAAGACGCGGGGAGCCAATGTTTACCTTTCAAATGCCCCGCCATCAAACGAGTTCGCGGATTTTTTGGTTTGGTGGCGCGCTGGATCTTGACTCTTCGATCACCACTCTTATCAACTGCCTGGAAGATCGAAAGCGTTAAGCACACACAATATATCGCTTTACAATGGGCTACATCACACTGGTATCACGTGACCACTTCGAATTCATTGTCTCCGAGGACGCGGCCGGTGTATCGGGGACGCTACGAAACATGCTCCAGTCCTCTTTCAAGGAAACGTCGGAGCGTCGTATCAAGTTGCCAGAGTTTGACGGGAGAATATTGGCCAAAGTCGTGGAGTACTGTTACTACAACGTCAAGTACAAAGACTCTGTGGACGTGCCGGAGTTTGACATCCCTGAGGAAATGGCACTGGAGCTTCTAGAGGCCAGTGACTTCTTGGACGTTTGAGGTTCAAGGTTGGAGGGTTTTTGTTTGGCTACGATTTAATGACAGGTTTTTTCTTCATGGTGTTTTATTCATTCGTTAAAAGGGGCGTTTCTCTGTAGACATTATGTTTCATATAGCGTGGAACTGCACTTCTTTGCACTGTGATGTGAGTGCCGTGGCAGGGCAGTAAGGACATTTGAAGCTTCCTCCGTTCTTGCTCAAGTGCATCAGCGCCTGACGGCAGACAACATGATGGCAGGGCAAGGACATTGCTGGGTTGTCCCGTGTCGTTTCACACTTGAACACAGGACAGATGTAGATGGCATGGAACTGGAGGGATTCTGGGATGTGGACCTCGATCGGGAGTTCGTCCTTGGATGTCCATTCCAACTTCGTGGTGGTCTTGAGCTTCTGTAACTTGGAAAAGAATGGGAAGGCAATGTGAGCGGCCAACAGAATCGTAAACAAGGACGATTCAAAGGAGAAGCCAATGTATGAGCAGAACTGCTTGGAGAACAGAAGACAAAGCTCAGTGAGGTGGGAAGACGACGCTTGGTTTGAAGCGTAGTAAGGAGACTTCATGTCCTCTGGGTTGAACAACACGGAGGTAATGAGCTTGGGGACACTCTTCAGTATCTCTGGGTTCTCCTGTGCCAAGGATGGGAAGTGGTCCCGTGCGTAGTTCAATGCCGTGAGCACATCACCTGATCGGTAGTAAGCCAAGTACTGTGCTCTGTGGAGCATAAACTCCAGCTCTGTGTTTCTGGCGTGGAGTGTCACCCAGTCGATGGCACTCTTCAACGATCCAGCGTTCAGCTCTTTCAAAATGGAGTTCATTTCCGAGAACTTGGCCATCAGGTCCTCCCTGCCAACGTTGAGTCCCAGATCTCCTTCTCTTAACAGGTGGAGCCTGATGGCGTTCTCCACCAGCGTCAGGTTCCTTGGAGTCTTCTCAATGCGGTACTGGTACGCGTTGTCCAGCGGCTCAATACGCTCGAGCGCCTTGCCAAACTTGTTGATGGCGGTGTTGGAGCTCTTCAAGTTCTTTCTCTGCTTCTCTGCCCACGTCTTCGTCATCTTCGTAGTTGTGGAGCAGTCCGTTGTCTCGTCAGCCTCTGCTTCTGCGTAGAGGTCCTCGAGATCCGTGATCAGTGAGCGTGTGTGCGCCAGCGAGTCCTCCACGTGCTCGCTCTTCGTGAACTTGGCGAAGTCCGCCTCCAATCCGTCAAGAAGACTCATTTCCGGTGCTTCTTTACAAATTACGGCCCTCTTTGCGTGCTGTGTGGATCTGAGGGAAAGGTGTGGAGTTGCGTGTTGCTTATCGTACACTCCTACAAGGTTGCGCGAAAATTACCGCTTTTGTCAGCAGTCTCTAGGCTCTCTGTCCTCTGCATCACCTTCTCTGTATCCCTGGTTTAAAGAGAGGAGTTACGTGGGAGAGTCGATGTAATGGTCATCATCGGGCTCATCATATCAGTCACATCCTTCTTATAACGGTCTACAGCCAACGTTTATCTTCAAGATCATGCATTTTTGGCGAGACACTTCATCGTCCAGCTGTCAAAGAAGGACCCTGTTGTGTATCTTCTCTGTCGACTTACTTCCTCTGCCTACCACCGAAGCATCTGTCCAGGTGTGCTGCGAATCTGTTACCAGCGATCTTTCTCTGGCAGTTGACACACTCGAACAACCGTGCACTGTCGGGCACCTTCTCATTGCCAAACACATCTCTCCCTGGAACGTTGTAGAACTCCATCCGCGTCAAAAGCTCTGTGTTCGGCGACCCATTTCTCGAGTTCGTCGCCGAGATGCTTGGTGTGGCGCTCTCCATCTTGATTGCGGGCGTAGGGGTCGCCTGGTGTGATTGTAGAGGTTGTAACGGTGGGGCAGGTTGTACTGGTCCAAACTGGGCCCTGCTCAGTCGTTCGTTCAACAATGCTTCAACGAGGATCTTGTGTGTAATGCTGGAAACAATCGACTTGTACATCGACATGGAAACATCTGAGAGCGTCAGTGTGTCTTTACCCATTTTCCTGCTATGCAATGCCTTTGGCCCGATCTGTGTGTGATCCCGTTTCTTGTGTATGTGCTCTGTGTGTCCTGTGTATGGTGATAATGCCCAGAAATGCGGCTTTTCCAATGCAAAAAATTGTTCCAGGGACCTTATATCCAGCTCCAGAACGTTCTCCCCGAGTTTCTCCTTTTTAAAAGCTCTCTTGAGTATACTTCTCGTATTCTTCTCTCCACTTTCCACAGACAACGAAGCCGGTTGTGGGCTCGATGTGACAGCTCGCGAACGGCCGAATTTACTGGCACGACTGGAAATGGCAGAAATGGAGGATAAATTGGTATGTAGCTCATACATAAGTCAGGTAAGAGTAAAGTCGATAGTATGATATGGTAGCAGTAGCTTCTATAATCCATTAACAAGTTTTTGAGGAGTTTTAGAAGACTTTTAGTAAAACACCCAGACACCACAAATAAACCCAGACATCTCATGACTTGCTCAGGTATCAATTAAATTCAATAACTTCACAACCTGGAGAGACTTGGGGTTTATGTATGGTTTATCTGGAAGCTATGAAGCTAATTATCACTGCTATATGTCTCACTAGTCAAAATTCGGTTAATTTATCGATCAAATTTATAATATTATATATATATTTTTGAACAAACTTCACTCGAACAGTTCAAAATGAAAGATGAACTTGCATTTATCGAGAGAAATTGAAATATTCGACATCTGAAATTGGATCTGGCCCCTCAATTATGGTCTCTATGAGCTTCCATATACCTTAGATAAACTCATACGCCTCACAGACATTGAGAATTGCCAAATAATTGATTATTATGGCCAGGTGGTGTCCGGGTGGGTTAGGGAGCCCCGAGCCCCTTTTCCTCTTCAAACATCCAAAGCTCATCTCTCTTTCTCTTCCGACCCATAACTTTACTACCCAACCAAGAGATGTCAGCAGAGGACGAAGAAGACCACATCGTCTCTTTGGAGCCAGAGCTCGATCCAGAAGATGAGCCGCAGTCATGGGAGAACTTCCAGTCCACCGCACAGTTGCGAAGAGGAGAGAAGGAGTTTGAGCCTGACAACACAGAGATCCAGAAGACACAGCTCCAGACCTCTTTGAATCACATGTTCAAAGCACTGTCTGCTCCACGACAACACACCGTCAAACAGAACGTAAAGTGCTTCTTCAGTGAAGATGAGCGACTCTGTGAGCTGAAGGGAAGCTTCTTACAGACAATGGGTACCGTCAAGGGTAACTGGTGTCATCTCACGCCAGAAGAGGCCATTTACCTCGTGGAGAGAGGAACTCTGGAACCGCACTGGATGACCCATAGAGGTGAAGAAGATGACTCCATCGAAGGGATCAAAATGGACTTGCAAAGCGTATATGCCCTTGTTATGGAGGACATCTCAAAGTACCAAGTCTATGCAAACCTGAAGAGATGTGGATACATTGTTCTCAGACACGACCAAGAGAGAGAAAGATCAACAGAGATGGCAGTTGCAAACACCCATCAGTCCAAAATCCTCCAATTATTGAGCACTATCGATCCTGTTGTTGAGATCTTCAAGAGAGTGTTCAGATACATTGGCCTCATGAACTACACAGCTTACACACCATCATGGCTTTACACACGATTCGCCACACACAGGCAGATCACCGAATCTCTTCAACTCCCATTCACACATCGTCCTTCATCAAGACCACTGAGCACACCAATCACCATAACGTATGACGTTTGGAAACCCGATCCTTCCTTCTCCAAAAAGACACCACCAACTCCTGACTTCCAAATCGTCGTACAAGATGTTCACAAGGACAAGCTCCCTTCAAAAGCCCAATTGGAAGACCTTTTCTCACGATCATTGTACAATGGACAAGAAGACGAACACATAATCCAAGAGCTTCTACCGCGGGAACCTGTGGATAAATCGACACCAAAGACAAAATCCAAGGCAAAGTCTTCAAAGCAAAAGGGAAGAAACCAGGCTAAGAGAATGAAAGAGGGTTATAACGCTGTTTTATTCGCTCTCGTGGATCACGGTGTGATAAATTACACGAGAATCAGTGAGGGCCACTTTGAGAAAGAAGATATCATCCCAAAGGAGAGTGATTATAAGAAGAAGGGTGGTAAGAGAATGTAAACATCCCTTGCATATGACCGTTACGAACAATTCTAATCTAATAACAAGTTCATTTATTCATATCCACACATAGAGCACAAGATAATTGATAGAGAGCAAAAATATAGATGGATCACTGGTACTTAGATGGATCATATGGTTGTGTGTAACCAACACCATAGTTACTTCCAGAAGCGTTACTTCCACCATAGTTGTTCACCTGTGAACTAGTATTACTGCCACCAGTAGTAGTGTTAGCAAATGCTTGATACATTGAAGAGTCAAAAGCAGACTTTTGAGCATAGAAATCCTGTGGTGTGTCCTGTTTTGGTGGTAATGGTGGAATACCTGGTGCGCTTGAGATGGAGCCACTAGCAGAGCTAGAGTAGGATGGACGACCTTGTGTCATTGGTGGTTGTGGTGCTGGACGACTGTACTGTGGAGCTTGTGGTTGGGGAGAGTATGGCAATGGTTGTGTGTAGGTAGGGGCAGATGATTGGGAGTATGAAGGTGGTTTTGGAGCAACTGGTGGAGCGTATGAATAAGAAGAACCGGAATACTGAGGCTGTTGTGGTTGTGGTGGTTGCTGTGGTGCCTGGGTGTAAGATGAGTTGAACTGTGGCTGTGATGGAGGCTGTGGTTGACTGAAAGATCCAGGATATGATGGAGCCAAAGGTTGTTGATACATCGTATGTGGAGACATTGGAGTCTGAGAAGAGGTGGAGTTCATTCTCAAGGCTTCAAAACGTTGTGTCAATGGATCAGGGGTAGCAGCAGCAGCGGAAGTGGCAGCCTGAGATTGGGATAACAATCTCTGTCTTTGAGACTTACGATTCTGAACAAAAGAGTTGACATTGGACTCCACCTGGGAGACAAAATTCAACAGATTGTCGTAGAAACTCATACCTTTGTTCATATTAGCCTCGTAGTCCTGGAAGTGGGTGAAGACAGATTGGAATTTGGACAACTTCTGTTGATTGTCTTTCATACCAGTGTTGGAAGACAAGAGAGACTGGTATTCCTTTTTGACAATCTTCACAACATGTGTCTGTTTGTAAGCAAGTTCATCCAATCTGTTGTTGAAAGTGTCAAACTTCTTCAACTCTTGAGTGAACAACTCTTTTTCATCCTTTTCAGTCAAGTTCTTGTTGTTCAACACTAAGATAGAAGAGATATCATCTTGGTGTACAGCATTCTTCAAATCTTCAATGACTTTAGCCCTTTCGGATTTCATAGAGTTCAAGATTCTCAAATTGGATTCAATCTTAGAAATACCCTGTTTGGTAGATTCAGCACCAACGTTGTCCGACATATCCAATAAGCTTTCATTGTTTGATGCAAAGAAGGCAGCTTCAAGGCCTTGTCTTGATCTCAAAGTTTGTAAATCTTGCAAATCACCTTGGATAGTTTTTTGAATGTTGTCATCCAATTGAGAAGCTGCAACCAATGATTGTTTAGCACTTGTTAATTCATCTCTCAAGCTGGCATTTGCAGTGGAAGATGAATCTTGGGAAGTACCCAAGTTATAAGAGTTGGTATGGTAATCTTGCTCTTCTTCTTGTAATTTGGCCTCCAATTGTTTGATTGTGGTTGAGATCTTATCTCTCTTTGACTGGATTGTTGTTCTGTTTCTGTCAACGTCAGAGAATTTGGAAGCAGAGATGGACTCTGACCAACCGATAAGCTTCTCGTCAAGTTTCTGGTTGAGAGAGTCTTTGAATTGGGAGAGGGATTGTGGAAGTTTCAAGTATTCGAGGAAAGAGCTGAGTTCTATGTCTGATGTTTCACTCATCTCAATCTTCTCTCTGAGGATTTTGGCCTTCTCTTCAGAGTACAACGAGAGTTTCTCATGAACACCCATTGGAATGACTTTTTCAAAGATGTCTTCACCGATGACGTTTTCAATCTTCTGATCGTTCAAGCTGATGGCCTTTGCGGCGTCCAATGGCTTGATCTCAATAGAGTCTGTCTGTGGGACCAACTCGTGATAGATGAGATCGTTCTCCTTGTTCAAGACTCTGAGTTTGTCCTCAGCAAGTGAGATGTAGTTCTTGAAGTCGATGCCAGTCTCGTTCTTGATACTGTGCAAATGCTTCCATTCTTCAATGGCTGCTTTCAAAGAGGCAATTGCCTCACCAACCTTCTTCTCCTCGATTCCAAACGCGTGGTTGTAATAAGACAAGGCCTTGTAGAAGGTTTTCTTGAACTTGAGCAGTGGCACCCACGAGTCCTCACCGAAGTCATTCTCCATCTTCTCGAACTTCTCCAACGCGGACTCGTAGTGGATGGAGCACGACTCTGCCATCTTGGAGATCAGCGTCGTCTTGCCCTCCTCTTTGAGCACTTTCAAGAGGAACACCTCCTGTGCCTGTCCCAACTGCAAGTGGAGCAAGAACGTCATCGTCTTGCCGTTGAGGTCGTCTGAAGGGGCGTGCAGGAAGTTCTCAGAGACGAACTTGTAGACGCCGGCGGAGTACTGGAAGTACTGGTACGCGAGCTTGAAGTCTGCCTCCTGGAAGCTCTGCTCGCCGAGGCGGGACAAGACGGAGCCCAAGTTGAAGAGCACCGAGGCCTTCTCGAACGCCAGCGAGTGCTGGGAGTGCGACTCTTGCGGGGCGTAGCTGTCGAACCACTTGAACTTGACGTTGACGCCCTCGCCAATGGGCAAGCGCAGGTCCAGGAGCTCGAGCTGGCCGTAGTAGCGGTAGTACGCGTCCTTGGCGTGCTCGAGGTTGCCGTCGTCATGAGAAACACAGTCTCTGAGACGCGAGAACTGCTTGACCTGGGACGAGAGGTCCAGCGATGTGCCGTAGATGGCCTTGAGATAGCCCGTGAGCGGAGCCGCCCAGTCCAAATGTGCGGCGGCACGTGTCTCGGTCGAGATGAACTTCGACTTCATTGGATGTGTGTCAGGTAAACTGTTAACTGGTGGATTTGGCGCTTTTGTAGCGTGTTTTTGCACCGTTTTGAAGTGAACCGCCACTGTTTTATCTGATAAAGTCTCTGTCTCCTGTGTGACGTTTGCCGCCCAGCCATTTCATTTGGTGTCCGGGTGTTATGTTACACCAGTCACGTGATGATAGTGCCATCAGTCTGCCATTCCATCACGTGCCCCGGCTACCGCGGTCACTCCACACACAGTGGGAAACCTTTTCTATAAGAAGGTTCCAGCAATCCAACCTAATCCGCTGCTGCTGAGTTTCATCTTCAACGTTGGATAATTTGTTGGGCGAAAAAAACACCAGAACTTGTCGTTTACCACCACTTTATACAAGACACACCATACACACACAGTGCACACACAGGCACCGATTCTTATACATATCTGATCTGTTTGCTGTCTATTGCATTTGACATTTGCCACTCATGAAACTTCCATTTGCACAGAATTATCCAGAAAAGCCATACTCTGGCTACTGGGAAGGTGTCACCTCCACCATTGACTGGTGTGAGGAGAACTACGTTGTGACACCGTACGTTGCTGAGGCCATGAACACCATTTCGAACTCGGTGTTCATCATCCTTGCCGCTTTTGCCATGCAGTCTGCTCGTCGTAATGGTTTTGAAACACGGTTTGTCTTGATCTCTTTTGGATTCATGCTTGTTGGTATTGGAAGTTGGTTGTTCCATATGACTTTGAAGTATGAGTTCCAGTTGCTTGATGAGTTACCGATGATCTACGCAACTTGTATCCCATTGTGGTCAATCTTCTCCGAGGGTCAAACAAAGAACCGTTCTGTTGCCGTTGGATGTGCCGTTGCCTTTGGTGCTTACACCTTGACTGCTGTCTATTTATACTTCAAGGACCCAACCATCCATCAGGTGACTTATGCCGTGATGAACGTCATCCTTGTGGCCAAGAGTTACAGATTGTCCCAACACCACGTTAAGGACGCTGTCAAGTTGAAGCAGTTGAACAAGACCATGGTGCTTGGATCTGTTATCTTTCTTAGTGGTTACTTCTTGTGGAACACGGATGTGCATTTCTGCAACTCGTGGATTTCGCTTAGACGTTCTGTTGGTATGCCTTATGGGTTCTTGTTTGAGATGCACTCTTGGTGGCACGTTCTCACCGGTGTCGGTGTCTACTTTTACGTTGTCTACTTGGAGTACTTGAGGGTTCTTCTCTTGGGAACTGACAACCAGTATGAGTACGTGACCCACTTGGGCTTCTTGCCGGAGTTGAGATTGAAGCAGAGTGTTGATGAGAAGAAGACCAAGGCTGTTGATGAGAAGGTCAAGATTGATGAGAAGAAGAATTAGCACACACTGTCCAACTGACCAGCTGTTTTATATATATATACTATTTATGTGCATACACAAACAATCTTTATAACAAACTCTCCTACAAGTTATTGCGTTGTGTCAAAAAAGATGCGCAGCCAAATGTCGGCCATTGTTTTAGCTGCGTATTCATGATATGAGTATGGGGGCGGAATTCATGCCGCGGAACCACCTTCCCGATTTGGCCAAGATTCCTATCCAGCTCCACAACTTACAGAGCAATTGCGCTGTTGAGAAGCGGAGAGTCCAGCAGTGCCCAATTGAGCTGTAACTACTACAAGGGGGAGTAATACCCGCCATTTCCTGCGTCTCTGATTGGCCCATCGGTGTCAACTGCAATACACTGATGCGTTTGATGGGCGCGCTCCCCGATAAAGGGATAAGGCCTTAGGCCCGAGTCTTTAAAAGGGCGGGCAATCCTTGAAATCATAAGCTCATACAAACACATACAAAGACACACAAAACACACACAAATACACAACTATGGGTCTGACTCGGGCTCTAGTGGCGTACTGCACTGAGAACCCGGCACAATCAGCGGCCACTGTTATCGCCCTGGCACTGGCGTACTTCATCGTCCTCAGGCCCTTTGTCCTCAGCCCGCTCCACAGACTCCCCGGCCCACTCCTGTACAAGTTCACGGACCTGCCACAGCTCAACGACCAGCGCATCGAGGCCAGAAACGCCAAGTTAAACCAGTGGCACGCTCAGTACGGCCCCGTTGTCCAGATCGGGCCCAACGAGGTCTCACTGGCCACCGTCGACCATCTCAAGCGCATCTACATCAAGAACAACATGCCCAAATCACGCTTCTACGCCCAGTTCAACAACTTCAACGAGCTCAACGCCTTCTCGACGCTCGACCGCCAGATGCACGTGGACCGCAAGAAGCTCATGACGAAGATCTACACCAAATCTAACGTCTTCCAGAGCGACTCGCAGCACCACATCAACACAAAGGTCAAAAACCTCCTGGCCTTTGTCGAGCAGACACACGGCACTCCAATCGACGTGTATGAGATGTTCAACTCGCTGGCGATGGACGTTGTCACGTACTACGAGCTCGGGTCCAAGTTCGCCACGAACCTGCTGCTGGACCTCAAACAGCGTAAGGTCATCGAGGCCTTCCGTGCATCGTCTTCGATGTGGTTCTACACAACACTGGCTCCCTCGCTGTGGTCCTGGGTTGCCGACACCTCCACCGCTGAACTGTCCAAAGATTGCAGAGAGTGGTCCAAGAACCGCTTCCTCGAGGCGTACGAAGACCTGGAGAAGAACGGCGACACGGTGGAGATGTCTCTAGTGAGAAGCCTTCACGCCATTGGACTCAACAAGTGGGCCATTGGTTCCGAAGTCTTTGACCATTTGGCAGCTGGACACGAGACCACAGGTGCCTCATTGGCCTTCTGTGCGTGGCAACTTTCGAGACCTATCAATGCACACATCCAGGAAAAGATACACCAAGAGTTGTCTGCGCACTATGGTCCAACACCGCTCGCTTCTCTGCCATTGGAAGACATTGACAGGCTTCCATACTTGGACGCTGTTGTTTCAGAGGTCACACGTCTTCATGCTGCCATTCCAGGCTCAGAACCTCGTGTCGTTGATTCCAATGACGGTTACGCTGTGGAGTTGTCATCTGGTGAGTCTATCACGTTACCTAAAGGCACTGTCGTCTCCGTTCAGCCATGGTCAGTGCACAACGACACCTCCATCTTTGTTGATCCACAGAACTTCCATCCAGAACGCTGGCTCCAGCAGCAAGACGAGCCCGAAGAAGAGTACAAACAGCGTCTGAAACTAATGAGAAGCGCAATCTTCACATTCGGTGCCGGTAACAGAATGTGTTTGGGCATGCAAGTCGCCCTTGCGGAGATGAAGCTGTGTGTGGCTCAGTTGTATTGGAGATACACCTCACACGTGTCTCCTGAGTGGTGTTCCAACCTCAGTGACGAGCCGGCAATGATGGGTACTTATGGCATTAACGCTAAGAACAAACAGGATCTCACAGATGTCCAGTTGATGAGTATGGCGGACAGCTACACCTCAAGACCGCTGTTTAACGAGACTTGGCTGACGTGGGCGAAGCGTTGATTGCTTATTTAATAACCCTGTATACCCTATTTAAATGATTTATAGACCGCTACATATATTTTATTCCGTATTTCATTAGTCAAGTAGCATTTACACAAGAAAATTGAGCGTATCATATCATTATTCAGCATCCTCCATTGGCAAGTCATCAACAAACTCTTCACCATCTTGGAATTCGTGGCCTTGGACGAGTCTGGCATTGGATTCCACCGGCGTTGAAGCCTCTGGTGCCACTGCTACCTGAGGAGCACGTTTTGGAGTTGAAGGGTGTTCATGTTCATGTTCATGTTCATGCTCTTCTTCTTCCTCTCCCTCTTCCAACCCATCTTCAATGGCACCACTGAACAAGTCACCCAATAACTCAGCATTCAACGACATTCTTTCAATGAACTTTTGATCAATCATCTCGAACTTGGCAAACATCAACAGTCTCTCAGTAAGCTCAACAAGTTCAGTCTCAGCCTTCCATTGAGCAGCTTCTTTGCTCTCTTCATCTTCACCGTCAAAGTCAGCCTTGATGGAGTTATAAGCAATGTCCTCGTTATCATCTCTTTCCAACATGACATCCATCGTACTGGCAAGAACTGCCTCATTACGCAAGAAGATATCCTGCAAGCCTTCAACGAGATCATCATCCAACTTGAACGAATTGAATTCCATTTCTTTCAATCTTGTAGCATTACTCAAGTTGGTCTTTTCAGATTCTTCATAGAACCCAAAGAACGACTTCAACCCAGTGTAACATGACATCAAATAAGAGGAAACGTGTGTACGAATCGACAATGGGATCTTCTCATTAACCAATATGTCTTTACCTTCATACAAGTAATCAACAATCACTTTGAACTCTTTCTCCAAGTCATACAACTCATTCGAAGTCAACAACGACTCAAACTTCCATACAAAAGCAGAGAGCCAAAGTTTGAAAACACCAGTGATGGCCAAATCAACAGACTTACCATCCAATTGTTGTGTATCCAAAATGAGAAGCAATTGGCGTTTGACATCTTCAAACAGTGGAAGAATCGATGTCGTTTCATAGTTGGAGCCAAGAATACCAATCTTGAAGATGTAGTCCTCATATAACTGTTCCATCGTGTCATCTGTGAACTCAAAGTCCTTGGACTTGAGAGAGTTGGAGAGTTCAATGCGAAGTTCAGCAAGCAAATCTGTGAAGAGAGAATGTATCTCATTGATAGACGTGGTGTCTTGGAATTCCTTGAGTGTATCCATCAACAGTTCAAACTCTTGTTCCAATGGGATGACGTTGTTGTTCTTCAAGTATTTGATCAATGATTGGATCAAGGCTTTATAACTGGCAGCCTCATTCTGTTCTTCAAATGAATGGAGTGGGGTCAACACAAGAATCTGGATAAAGATGGACAAATCCTCAGTACTCAACTCAGACTTCTTCAACAAGACAGGCATCTGAGAGATGATCTTTGGCAACATGTCACTTTTTTTATCAACAATCTCACTCAAACCCAGCATAAGACCATGGATGTATCCAAGGAGAACGGATCTTTCAGAACTGGTAAGTTGAATCAAATCAACGAGTTCTTCGTCTTCAATAGTGGCAACGATGGATGTATCAAGCAAGAAGTATTCAATAGCAGTGGCCAATGCCTCGTAATCGAAGCCCTTGATCTCTGTGAACACCTTAGCAGCAATGGCATAGTCGGATGGACCAAGATGTGGTGGAGTCAATTCGGAATCAGTGGAGCCACGAAGAGCATGGGCTTCTTCCAAAGTCTTGATCATGATAGAGAGTTTGATGAGGTCTCCAAGGTCCAATGGGAAATCACTCTGTGCGGCCTCGATAGCAGATTCGTTAGCTTCCAATGCCTCTGCGGTTTTGTCCTCTTGTACGCTCTTGATGAAGTTTGCAACCAATGGGACTGTCTTCTTCTCTTCTGTGTCAAAGATCAATGAACCGAGCTTGGACACTTCAGTGTCATCCAAGAAGCCCAACTTGTTCGTTTCTGTGAGGAGTGAGATGGCGTTTGTCTTAACCCAGATATCAACGTCACTGAGAGCCATCTCGACGATTCTGTCTTTGAATCTTTCAAAAAACTGTCTGACACCGGCAACAACAGTGTTATGCTTCAACAACTTCATCAAAGTCTTCAGCACTTGGAGTCTGACACTGGCGTTGCTGTCGGAGAGGACCCAGCCCAGGTATTTCAAGTACTTGACACTGTAGAAGGACTCTGGCAAGACCTCCATCCATTCACCCAACGAGTTCATGGATTCAACACGGATGTAATGGTCAACATCTTTGAATCTGTGGATGAAAGTGGTGTTGATGATGTCCTCGACAAAGTTACCCAAAATGGTGGACTGGGAGATGAAGTCATCGACGTTTGATTGGATCTGTGCGACTCTTTTCTTGAGCGCAGCGGTTTGCTTCTTGGATTGCTCAGAGGCCAATTGCTTCTTGAACTTCTCCAACGAGACACTGTTCTGTTGTGTGGCTCTGCACAATGCGGTCTCCATCGTCAGAAGGGCCAAAGTGGAGACGTATCTCAATGATCTGACAGAAGAGACGGAGAACGACGAGAGCCAGATCAACAAGTCCTCAATGACGTTGGTGTCAGCTGAGTCCTCTTCGTCTTCTTCATCTTCTTCACCGTCGTCCAGGACATTCTCGTAGAGCAGGCCTTTCTCGTCGCTGACAAAGACAATCTGTGTGATGAACTGGATAAAACTCTTCTTCAAGTGCTTGTGCTCGGGCTTCTTCGACATGAGGAAGAACTCGTGGATCTTCTGGCGCTTGAAGAATGTCTGGATCTCGCCAACGGTCTCTGAGGCACTCTCGTTGTTTGCCACGTCGTGCTCCTCGATCTTCGTGAGACAGCCGACGCAGTTCAAAGTGAGGTTGACGATGTCCTTCTTCGCAGCGTCCTTGTTCTTTCTGTACTCGTCGACCCAGTCTGTGGCGAGCTCTGTGATGGAAACCTCTGGGTCGTTGAGCGCCTGGAACAAGTGGTGGTCTTCAAACTCGTCACGGAGCTGGGAGAAGTCGGACTTTGCGCTCTTCTCGGTGTCCTTGCCGCTGCTGCTGTTCTTGGCCTTCTTGTTGGCCTGTGTGGCTTTGCTCTGCGCACGTTTTCTCTTCTTTGGCGAGTCTTCGAAGTCTGAGGCGTCGTTGTCGTTGTCGTCGTTGTCGTCTTCGTAGTCCACCTCGATGGTCTCGCCGTCTTCTTGCACGGGCTGAGAGACTGCCAGGTCCTTGATGCGCGTGGAGCGGCGGGGTTGCGAGGCCTCTGTCGTCATCGTCGTCTTCTGTGCTGTTTTTGCCTGCTTTCTTCACTGTTTTTGGTGGAGAAACAGAGATCAAGAGACGCGTCGCCACCTTTTCGTGTTGTTTGTTTACGCGTCGCACATCGAACGGGTTCGCGGAAAAAGCGCGAAAATTCCCCAAATTCTTAACTGCCGGGAAAAAGTCCGAAACTTTTTACGTAATCACTTACGTAATCAGTGGACTTTTTATTAGTAACTCATAAGATATTGACTTTACAGTGGAAATAGAGTCATTTATAAGTATTACAAAGCATCAATGTATCAGATACTAAGCACTTGTAAAGAAAACTTCTTCTCTATGTGCTTTAAATTAAAAAAGTACCAAGTACTGACTAAGCTTCCCTACTCTGCTTACGTACAAATCTTCGGACTTTTTCCCGGCAGTTACCAGTTTATGGTAATTTTGTTTACATTTCACCCGTTTTGCACACTTTTCTATACAAAGGGACACAGATGCATTGTCAGAGCCCAATCAGGAAACAACAGGCCACACTTATGCAGAGAAGCATGCACTCTGCTCTGCCAAAACGGGAAGAGGCGCCCCATACAAGCGAGGTTTCGGCACCTTGTGACACCTTCCGCTTTGGGACCAGACAATGAAGGGCTCGACAGCGCTTCATCGTGAGGCAACGCACTGAACTGTCTGGCAATCAGAGCACTTCTGGAGGTTTATTGGAGTGATATGGTGGCCAATTGGCATTTAAACTGGTGTATCCGAGTGTATCCATCCTCCTTTTGTCACTCATGGTAACGGTATCATCAACAGCACTTGCAAACACTGCTTTACAGACCACAGACACCCTCTGTAAAGCTCGTACATCTGCCCCAAGTGCTTTGCCTCAAATCAAAACTTCTGACACCGGTGTCGCATGCCCCATTGTCCACCACCCAGCGTCCCTGACATGTTTCATACCGCTTCCACAAGATATATAAGGACCCCATCCCCCTGTCCGCTCCATGGCCTCATCTTCAACTTGACACCCTTCTAGAAGAACAACAACAAGAAAAAGAAGATGCTTCCACTCACTTATTCATCTCTTCTCCTCGCCGCTTTGTCGCTTACAGAGGCCGCTCCTCTCAAGGTGGACTTGAAGAAACGCTCTGCCACCACCAACTTTGCTAAGCGTTGGGGCTCCGAGGGCCTCGTCTCCACCGATGGCTTCTACGCCTACTACATCGACTTGGAGATTGGTACACCAGGCCAGAGTGTCACTGCTACCCTTGATACCGGCTCCTACAACACGATCCTCAACAACTGCACCTCGGGTGGCTGCTACACACCGGGATCCTCTTCCACGTCTGCCCTCAGATCCAACACTGTTATCAACGGTGGGTACGCTGATGGCTCCACATACTCTGGATTGCAGTACAACGACACTGTCACTTGGGGTGGCCTTACCCTCGAGGACTTCTTGGTCGTCTCTGGTTCTGTCAGTGACGAATCTAACGTCATGGGTCTTACATTTTACGGTGGTTCATCAACACAGTACAACTTTGCTGACCAGCTTTACATCAAGGGAGACATCTCGAGAAGAGTCTTCAACATCTACAAGAGAATTGACGGCACAGATGGTGGTGTTGTCTTTGGTGGTTTGAACACTGGTAAATATGAAGGCTCTTTGGAGACCATTGGCAACACTGGCGAAGGTACCGGCTTCTACGTTGCAGTTACAGGTGTTTCTACAGACTGTGGTTACTCTTACGAGTCCATTGACTCCTATCTCGTTGACAGTGGATCTCAGCTCACGTACATCCCAGAAGGTCCCTTCCACAACATCCACCAACAGTTCGGTGGTGTCCAGGCTTCTCCTGTCATTGACGGTATGTTTGATGACTCTTACATGTTCAAGTGTAAGAACGCAGAGACTGTTTACTTTGACTTCTCCGGTAAGAAGATCGTCATGGACCCAACCTCTTTCCTCCTTCCTTTGACCGACGCTTCCGGTGCTGCTTTTGTTGATGCCGATGGTGATGCTATGTGTACCACCAGTATTGCTAACACTTTGGGTGGTTTGACAATTGGTGGTAACTTGCTGGTTAACATGTTTGCTGTCTTTGATGCTGAAAGTGGTGAAATGTCCATTGCTCAGGCCTCTGTCGATGGTTCTGATGACTTGGTTGAGATAACTGGTGATGTTCCAGATGCTTCTTATGCCTCCCTTTACAGCGAGGTCAGCACCACTTCTGATGGCCCAACTACTTACCCAACACCAACCACTTCCACACTTTCCGAGACTGTTGGGTTTGCCTTGACTGAGTACACTGGATCAATTGCTTCTGCTTGTCTTACATCCTCTTCTGAATCCTCCAGTGAAACAGCCTCTTCTTCTTTCGCCAACAAGCTCTTCGTCTCGACTATCTCCTCGTCTACTACAGTGACTTACAACGTTGGTACTTGTTTTGAATGTGCGACATCGACTGCTTCCTCTTCCACTACTTCCTCCACCTCCTCCACCTCCTCTTCCACCTCCCTCGTCACCGTGTCGTCTTCCACAACAGTCACTTACAACGTCGGTACCTGTTTCGAGTGCTCCACTTCCACTGCTCCAACAACTTCAGTCTCTTCCAGCACCACTGAAGTGATCTCTACTACAGTTGATACCATCACTTCTTGTTCTGGCGGTTGTACTACTTCCGTGTCTCCTCCTCCACCAATCACATCGTCCTTGGACATCTCTTCTTCCACTGAGACATCGACTTCTTCCTCTACGTCCTCGTCTGTTGTTCCATCTTCATCATCTTCTAGTGTTGAGACGATCTCTTCATCTATTACCTCCTCTGCTGTCGAGACAACCTCTTCCACTTCATCCACTGAGATTACTCCATCTTCTTCCACATCCTCTACTGTTGAGACCACCTCTTCTACTACAGAGGTTGCTCCATCCACTTCATCTTCTACAACTCCTGAGGCTGTATCATCTACATCTTCCGAGGTTGTTCAATCATCTACATCCACTGAGGTCATTCCATCTTCTACATCCTCTTCTACTCCTCCAGCTGAGACATCATCCCTCGTCTCCTCCACTACCTCCGAGGTTGTGATCGTCACTCCATCCTCTTCAGTTATCTCCTCTTCTGAGTTGCCATCCTCATCCACTTTCACAACCATCAAACCGGAAGAGCCAAGCTCCACTCCAGAGGTGTCATCCTCTGAGTTGATCTCTTCTAC
The DNA here is from genome assembly GCA_030557345.1 of Petasospora maritima. NCBI lineage: Eukaryota > Fungi > Ascomycota > Saccharomycetes > Phaffomycetales > Wickerhamomycetaceae > Petasospora > Petasospora maritima. Next base: position 69,249 of record JAKTOZ010000064.1, read on the forward strand.
TGCTCCAGTTCCAACAACTTCTCAGGAGATCACCAGCTCTACTGTCATCACCACTGTCTTCACTACCGACTCTACTGTTGTCACTCTCACTACCACAGTCCCATGTACCACTGAGTCCACTGTTGAGTCTGCTACTGAGTCTACCATCGAGACAACTCCTGAGCCTGTTACCGAGTCCACCACTGAGACAGAGTCCACAGAGGTGCCTGACACTTCTACTTCTGCTTCAACTACTCCAGAGACCGAGTGTGTTCCATCCACCACTGTTGTCACCGTCACCACTGGTGCCAACTACTTGACCATCACCTCTACCATTCCTTGTGAGACTGCTACAACTCCTGAGTCTACTGCAACTCCTGAGTCCTCTACCGTTACCACATTGTCTCCAGAGGAGCCATCCTCTTCTGCTGTTGCACCACCACCGGTCTCTTCTTCTGCTATCACAACGTCTGCCCCTGTTGTTCCTGAGGTCATCACCTCTGAGATCACTTCCACAGAGGGAGACTCCACCATCACAGTCCAGACACAGATCACTCTCTACACAAGCACCACTTCTTCTGTTGAGACTTCATCGATATCCACAGCTGAGGAGTCCACTGTACCATCTGTTTCCACATATAATGGCGGTGCTGGCATGGTGACTGGTTCCCTCGTCCTGTTCGTCATTCCATTCCTGTTCTAATTATGACCTTTCCTTCTGTTCTCTATTGAACTTTTAGATTTAATGTACTTTTACACATGATAAAATGGCTTTAATTTGTAGTTCTGTATCTAGCATCTATTTGACACTTCTATGTAGTAGGGAGTTCTGCACCTTATCCAGGTTGAACTCTTATGATATTAAACATCTACATTGAGTTCAAAAACTAGTAATATACATTTTTCCAAACACTAATATACAATGGAGCCACTTGCTAGAGCTCCTTGGGTCATAACAAAATCATTAGAAGCAAGAGAGAAAAAGGGGAGAGAAGACACGGGGGGAATCATAAAACGGTGGTTTGATAAACAAACCGATTAGAAGTCCTCGTCAAAGGCAAAGTTGTCAGCTGGCACATCAGTCTTGTTGGTAGAGGCCATGACACCAGCCTTCTGGTAGTCAGAAACTCTCTTCTCGAAGAAGTTGGTCTTACCAGCCAAGGAAATGTTCTCCATGAAGTCGAATGGGTTAGAAACGTTGTAGAACTTCTTGTTACCCAAGGAGAGGAGCAAACGGTCAGCACAGAACTGAACGTACTGGACCATCAAGGTACAGTTCATACCGAGCAAAGAAGCTGGAAGGGCATCGGTGAAGTACTCAGACTCAATGGTAACGGCCTCAGTGATAATTCTCTCAACGATATCAGAGGATGGCTTGTTCTGCAAATGAGCGAACAACAAGCATGCAAAGTCAGTGTGGAGACCCTCGTCACGACAAATCAACTCGTTAGAGAAGGTCAAACCTGGCATCAAACCTCTCTTCTTCAACCAGAAGATGGAGGCGAAAGAACCGGAGAAGAAGATACCTTCAACAGCGGCGAAGGCAACAAGTCTCTCACCAAACAAGGCATCCTTGTCGGCAATCCATCTCAAAGCCCAGTCGGCTTTCTTCTTGATACATGGGATGGTCTCGATGGCGTTGAACAAGAACTCAGCCTCCTTAGGGTCCTTGATGTAGGAGTCGATCAAAAGGGAGTAGGTCTCGGAGTGGATGTTCTCCATCATGATCTGGAAACCGTAGAAGCACTTGGCCTCTGGGATCTGGACCTCGGCGGAGAAGTTCTCAACCAGGTTCTCGTTGACGATACCGTCAGAAGCAGCGAAGAAAGCAAGGACACGGGAGATGAAGAAACGCTCGTTGTCGGTCAACTTGTTGTTCCAGTCGTGGATGTCCTTGGACAAGTCAATCTCCTCGGCGGTCCAGAAGGAGGCCTCGGCCTTCTTGTACGCCTGCCAGATCTCGTGGTACTTGATTGGGAACAAGACGAAACGGCGCTTGTTCTCGACGAGGAGCGGCTCGTCCTTCTCGAGCTCCTTCAGCTCGTGTCTGTGGGATCTGTGCTTGGCCAAGAACTGCTGGTGCTTCTCGTTGTCGGCCTCGAGGGTGTCCTCGACCTGCTTGTCCTCGAGCTTGACACCGTTGGAGGCGGCCTCCTTCTTGGCGGCGAGGGCAGTGAGCTCGGCTCTGAGGTCCTTCTTGGAGTCGGAGAGATCGAGGCCCGAGAGGACGCTGGCGGTGACCTTGGAAGGTGTCTCTTGTGTGGACATTGCTGTGTGTGTGGTATGTGGAGTGGTGGTGTGGTGTTGAGTGCTGGTGGCTCTGTGGTGTCTTATTTGTAACTGTGGATAGCTCAACTGCAGAGAGGGGAACCGGTCTCTTTATATACACAGAGAGGCGCCGACGCGGGTGTTTCGTGTTGTCCGCGTTGTTTACCTTTTGTCGCCACACCCGCAAAAATTTGACGCGTCGTGCGCGAAACAGGTTCCTGATTGGGCCACGGCGGAGTGCGGCGCGTACCGGGTGGCTTATACAGCAATAGCGTGTTTTTATTAATGGACATTCGTGTTGAAAGGGAATTAATTAGATCATCAGATTATTCAAGTCTAGAGCTTTCAGAAAATGTAAGTTTCATTCAAATAATCCCACATTACAACACCAAACCTCACGGATCACACCACTCCCTAGCCCCAATCCGACACGCGTCTCCTTCCTCTTTCGTGTCGCTCTTTTGTTTACTCTTTGCCATTTCAAGCCACCGACGCGTCTCTCGAACCCGGCTGTTTCACGCGACGCGTACGCAACTGGTAAACACTCACACGCACCGTAGCCATGACGAAAGCGGGCCAAACACCGGGAATCCCGTTTAAAACTGTGGGTTCTGTCACTCTTGTACACCCGATTTCAACTGATACACCACTTCTCTACACACACCTCCACATGATTGGGGCCCTTCCACGCTCAAATTGACACCCAGAAACTGATAAACAATCGAGTTGTACATCTGACAGCTGGTATATCGTACCCCTTGGTTGCTCAATGCTGCGGCCTGCCTCAAGAGTCAAGGTTCATCTACTCTACCATAAACCCACCAAGCCCCTCTACAGCAGTACATATCTTCAAAGTAGTCCTTCTTTGATTAAACAAAACAATCAAACATCCTAAAATATATAAATCAACAGAAGAAAAAATGTCATCACAAGTAAAACAAACAAAAGAGTGAAAGGTGAAATGCAACAATTCCAAAAAACATTAGTGAACAGTAGAGACGGAAAGAGAAAAGAAACACACACACACACACACCACAACAACAAGAATAAGAGAAGCAACACTCACAAGATATGACTTCACTGACATGAGGAAAATCAAAACATGCTGGTATTGGTACAGTGAAATAATGACGGGTTAGTTATGCTCTCTTCTTCATAAATGTCATTCTCGAATGTTCATCAACTCTCTCTCTCTCTCTCTCTTTTTTTTAAAATATCTCCTTCTTTTTACTTATTCAATCACAATTCACCTTTAATTTTCAATCTCTTTTCAACGTAGGAAACCCTTTCTGCCCTTTGAAGCTGGAGCTGGAGTTGGTTCCACCAGAGTTGGGTTGAGGCGTGCATTCTCCAGAGATTTCTTCTTCTCTTCCAACTGCTTCACTTGCTTCAACAACTTCTCTTTGACCTCCTTGTGTCTTGAGAACAACTCAGCCT